>VWZE01012546.1:15492-30137 GCA_013396675.1 Eubucco bourcierii | reverse complement strand
TTTTTTCACTTTTGAAGAAAAATCACTTTTTTTGGGTGAAAATTGGAATGTAGAGAAAATAGGCCTGTAATGTTATCGGGAATCAGCCTAAATTTATTTACATTGACGTTTTTCAGGATACTGTCATTCAAAATGCACTGATCCTTGTAGAGATATATTGATGTCCAGAAATTGCAGTTAAGCATTACCTTTAGACTAAATGAGATGCTTCTTTTTGCTGACTAAGGAGGTATTGCTGTACCCGCACATCTTCAAGGAATCGTGTAGATAAACTTGCATTTCTTATGTATGATAGACGTGATAGACAAGATAAACATGCTTTTCTTAGTGAGTATTGATTGTTTGGAAAAGAAAATGTACTACTTGCATACTCATCTTTTGGTCAGTTGCTCAGCTGAAAATGAATTACTTACTGAACTGAACTGATCGAATGAATAGAAATGGAGAAACTACTCTGCAGCAAGAGTTGATTTTGTGACTTAAATGATTTCTGCTTTCTTAAGAAGTCTAGTAGCAAGCATATCATACCATCATTACCTTTGATAGTAGTAAGTTGAGGCAATTATTTGGATTGGTTTGATGGGTTTTTTTGTGGATTTTTTTCCTGTACTTCCAGCCTTTGTCATAGTGGAATTTTAGCGAACCTATTCTGTATATTTTATTTCTGAGCAGCAGCATGGTCTGTACAGTGTTTCAGTAATTCCGTAATAGATTTTATTTCTTTCTTCAAGTGAAATATTTTCTTTTCATCCTGTCAGCACTGTGAATGCTGGTCCAAAAGTGAAGCAGATTTCTGTTCTCCATGCATTTAAAAAGATCTCCTGTGTTTAGTCTAACAGACCCTGCTGTATGCTAAACAGAACCCTAAGGAATACCAGTACCTTTTTTTTTTTTTTTTTTTTTTTGCTATTCTTACCTCTGGTGTAGGTGGCAAAGGTGTCATCTTAAGAAGGGGTAGTTCTTATAAATAAATGTTACAAACTCACGGAATTGCTGATACTTCAAGTCACTGTCAATAAATGAAAGCATTTTTCTGCTAGTTACTGCACAAAAGTTTTTTTATATTGGTACTTATTTGCAAAAGATTACCAATTTCCTGGCTGCTTTAATTTTTTTTCCCCCCCACCTCTTGCAGGAGTGACAGTTCATTCAGGTTCTTTGTGTTCTTCTTTGTATATATCTGTCAATTTGCTGTACATGTCCTTCAAGCTGCAGGATTTCAAAGATGGGGAAACTGGTGAGTATTCTGTTTGCTTAGTGTTGTACTGTCTGTAAGACAAGTACATATTTGATAGAGCAAATATGTCGTATAAAAAAGTGGACACATGTTTGAGAGAGCAACTGCAATGCAATCTGTGTGGATTTTACTAGAAAAATGCCTTGTGTCCACTGAATTGTTATATTTGGCACTACAAAAAAATTTTCTTGAGTGCTCTTCACTTGGAAAATTGGATGAAACATACCCTGAGCGTGTGAATTACTTCTCTTACTCAACTGGCCCAAGTTTTATCCTGTAGTGTAAACCACTTTGAATTACTTCTTCTATCGTGGCGGTGTATGGAGATCTATTTGCTTTATATTTATCTGTAAGATAAAAACATGAGCAAAGCTCAGAGAAAATGAAAATAATTTTGACAGTGATGATATACCACTTAGGTATGATCTTGTATCACTAGTTATTTCTAATGATATTAATGTATTTACTGCTTATTATTGAAATTAATGTCTGAAATTTGAAAAATGAGTCAACAGTGTGTTTGGGAGAATATAGCAGTATACCTTGATACTATTTGAAAAGCTCATTTGTCCAAGTCAGCTCCTTCTGCTGTAATAGTTCATTTTTTTCTCAAATACTTGTACATGTAGAAAGTTTTACATGAAACTTTTATGTATATACTCTTTTATTTGAGTCTTCAGAGTCTCACACATACATTTTACAAGGGAAGTCTATGGAGAATTGGTCACTGTCCTTGGGGAAAAAAAGTACACTTGCTGATTAACTAAAAGCATGGTGGTGGTAGACAGGGTATCATGGAGAGCTGTGACTGGCAGTAGTATAGCTGTGTAGTGACACACCTATATCACTGCTTTTTGCTGTTGACCTCCAAACAGAGAGAACAAACAGCACTGCTTCAGAACTGAACTGTTGTAAGGAAAGATCCTAGTTTATTGATTTTGCTCTTGGATTGTTGTTTTGCTTTTTCATAGATATACTGATTGACATTAACAAAATAGAGATTATTTTAGAAAACCACTTCTCCAAAATCATGGAATGTGCACAGGATAACTGTGGAAGGGCTGTGAAAATGGACCAGAGCATTAGAAAATGCTAATTAACAGTTTTGCGGTAGAGTGCAAATGGACATAAGGGACAGCAAATCAATTTCAAACAGGTGGAGGAAGAGTGGTTTTTTTTTTTTTTTACAGAATTTTTTTGTTTGTTTGATTGATTTGTTTGTTTGGTTTTTTTTTTTTTTTTGACTGTGGAAGAATCTTTTCTGCCATGTTTTATTTTTCTTAGGGCAATCTGCGTTTTGTGGCTTCAAATTCGATACAGTGTTTTTCTGTTGATTCCATTTGGAAGAATGGGGAAAAGTTTGAAGTAGACACTGATACAGCACCCTTTTCTGTTAGGTAATCTACTTCAAAAAATGATCATACTGACCCCCACTGAGAAGTCACTGTGTGTATACAATGATTATGAGTCCTCACACATAAAAATATTGTGCGTAACAAGGTTTTGTTCTCTATTTCAAGAAGTTAGATGCTATCATTTTAGGAACATTTTCATTAAATCATGTAGTCTTAAATCACCCCCAAATGCCAGTATGAAAAAAACCTAAACCAGAAAATTCAATGAGAAGTCTCCGATTTCTTCATAATTCTGTTCAAGGATAATCATCTCTGCTCCATTTTTTCACATAGTTCTACTGCATGACCTGGGGAAAATTGAAACTAAGCTCTAAAAGCTAATTGTAGAGGTGAAAGACACTTCTGTGTAATTCCCTTGACTTTTCTTTCAAATACATTCAAAGTCAGTCAGAAACAGCAGGTTATAATGCTTCCTTTGATGTGGATACTTGCAGTTGAATGGTTCATGTTCTTTATTAATGAAGTTTTTCCTTTCTTTTTCCTTCAGTGGATGGATTTCATCCCTTACTGGTCTTAATAAGAGTATTCCTGTAGGCATTATGATGATAATCATAGCTGCACTTTTCACAGCATCTGCTGTTATCTCACTAGTTATGTTTAAAAAGGTAAGTTATATGTTATTCCCCCTGTTTTGTTTTCAGTGTTTGCTCTGGCTTTTGCTTTCCTGCTTCAGAGAGATGCTGTCCTGCAAAGTAATAGGGATCAAATTATATTCTTGGGGGTGTGCCTTACCTATTAACCACTGTACTTTTTTGCTTATACTGCTGTGGGGTTTCTAACTACTGTTTGTAAAACACACCTAGTCTCTCCAATTTCTTCCAGAGAAATTGGGAGGTAAGTCCACAAGGAAACAGTAGGTGAATGCACTGGATGCTATGATTGTAACTGTAAAGTCCAGGGTGTGATTTTCATATCTGTGTTGATTCATCAGGCTCAGTGAAGTGTGGTTCAAATGATCACTGAGTTTCAACTCTTATCATTCCCCTTACCATTCCCATTAAAACCAATAGAAGAGGGAGGTGCCTGGCACCTCAGAAAATGAGTTTTATTTTTATTTCTCTGGTTCAATTATTTTTAACATTTTTTTTTTGTTGAATGATGATGTAGCATGAAAGCTCAAAGAAAGCTTTTTCCCCTTGGTTCCTCTTTGTGAACTTCCATCCAGAAGACTTAAGATAACTAATGCGTAAGGAAGGTTTTGATACTGTTTAGATAAAATGTAACTAGGAATTCTGCTGCTGATGTACTGGCACCCCTAGTTGTAGTTACTCTTGAATATTTTCACATACCCAAACTCTCATGGCCTATTACAATAAACTAGAATTTTTAAGCATTGCCTGGAGAGGTGTCTCGTTCGTGTTCATTTTCTGCATAAAATATTCAACTGCAAGGGCAAGAAACAAGGAAGGATAGTGGAGTGGTTTTTTTACACTCTTCCTACCCATATGCATTTGTATTCTTTTAAAAATCCTGCATACTCAGGTGTGAGCTATTGTATCTTTACTGATGAGAAATAACAGTATTTTGAACAAAACAATGTTATAACATGAATTTTTTTGCTGCACTTGAGTGAAAATGTCTTTGCAAGATTGACAACTTCATTGTGATTCAATTAAATATGAGTGAGAAGCAGCATATATTACTCAGGTAATTGGAAGTTACTCAGGATTTTTTTTGTTTTTTATTGTACTACAGATTATACATCATTGTCTGCAGTATTTCCAAGTCATGCTGTCTAATACCTCTGGTCATTAAGCACTGCTGTGGACCATCACACTAGTTTAGTAGATATGTATCTGCATTATTGAGGTATTTTAGCATGTTCAGAGGAATGAAAACAAGTCTAGAAATTCACGTTGGGAAAAAATCCCCAAAATGCTGCTGACACAATGAATTTGAAACTACATTTTCACTCCCTGCTGTTGTTTTTTTTAACATGCACGGTTGCTAACTCTTTTAATGAGCTGTGTGAAAACTGAAATAGAAGACACTTATGCAAGCTATGAGCCCAGTGTGATGCTAAGGATGTAGCCTGTTTGTGTGTGTTTAAATATGTTGTTTCAGACAAATACCACACACATTTCAGAAAAGACCTGTGAGACACCTCTGAGCTTGCACAATGTTACAGGTATTCCTGTAGGGCAATCACAAGTGGTAGGATTTGTAGAAAAATATCTGTTTGCTTATTTCTTGATCCTGTCTCACACAGCAAATCGTATTTCCCCACCACACAGCTGTGCTTTGTGTTTGTTTGCTATAGCTTGTGTTTGGTTGCTGTATCGAGAAATGATGGGCTCCTCACCATTCCCTCCCTGCTTTTCCACTTGCTTAGGTGCATGGGCTCTACCGCACGACCGGTGCTAGCTTTGAGAAGGCACAGCAGGAGTTTGCAACGGGAGTGATGTCCAACAAAACCGTGCAAACGGCTGCCGCCAACGCTGCGTCGACAGCAGCAACCAGTGCAGCTCAGAACGCGTTCAAGGGGAACCGGATGTAGGGGAGCATAAAAAGTCATCATAATTCTCTTTATTTTCCAGTCACTTGTTGTATTCCCTAAACGCCTAGATCAAAATCCACACAGCATGTTTGTCTCTTCTGCAGGTGTGCATGGGTAAAATGGGAAATGTGTGGTTTATTTTATTTTCAGTTTATTTATTTTAAAAGGGTAACTCATCTTTTTGCCCTTCTTTTAAGATGTCGCATTCTAGACTATAAAACCTTCCGTATATTATGGGGATAAATAATTTCAATAATTGGCCTGAGAAGTTGTATATAATGATCAAGTAAATGTATAGAGCATTTGGAAGGTTTTTAAGTGTCTCACTCCGGTATTTTTTTTAACTTCAGAAAAGCACTTTGGATCAATTATATTTCTTTGTAAGAACTATTTTCCCTATTTCAAACAAGAAGTGGGGTAGACTGAGAGATGTAGATGTACTGCTTTTGTAGTTTCAGCAGCTACTGGAGAACAAATACAAGTAGAGTAGATATTATGAATTCTATATTTGGGGTTTTTTTAGGCTAAGTCTTTTGATATAAACCTGTAAGCTTGCATGAACACTGCTGAGTTAATATCATCTTGTTTAAATAGCGGTTTAGTCCAGAGGTTACCCACACCACTTTATAACAATGTCTGTTTGATTTCATAGCATATTCTCTACCTGTGGTGCATAAACATTTCTGTACTGGAATGTGAAGTGCAGTGTACAATTTTAAGAGAGTTAAAACTGATGGTTTTGAGTAAGACTGATGTTTTCAATCACAGAGCTAAATGATTTATGTATTTGCTGGTTTTTTTTTTTCAAATTTCAATATTCATGTCGGGGTAATAATTTTGCTGGAAAAGAAACCCGCAGTAAATTTTAGAACACTAGTTTCTCGATCCCCTTTCCTCTTCTACATGCAGTGCTATTTTTTTGTTGTGTTTGGTATTTTGGGGTTCTTTTTTAAGTGTAGGCTTGTGTTTAAAATGGTACAAAATATCTCTAGCCTAGTCTGTTTACTACTAGTCCAAAAGCATAAACATAGTATTTAATTTTCTAACAGGAATATTCTCTAAACCCAGTCAGTGTAAGCTATTGAGTTCAGCAGATACTTGAACTCATTTTAACTTTAATTCAGCCGCCTCTGTGGTGTGATTTAATCTGGGGGGTAAAAGCTTTTGAGCTACTTTGAGTTGGAAAAGTGAGAAACCCTCATCTTTAACAAAGTTAATTTTTAACTTCTGGAGGCCCAAAGGGTTGAATTGGTGCTGTGGAACTGAACAATCCATAATCATGCCGTCATAATATTCTTGAACATGGATCAGGTCATCTTTAGTAAGACAACATGGAATAGTGAGGCCCTTTCATGTTTCGAATGTGCACCAACTCAGACAGATTCTTTTTCACTACACTGTATCCATAATAACAGAAGACCATACGAAAATAAACCCTGTAGTTTATTCCCTGGATCAGTATTGTACTGTTGGCATGAAGTCCCTATTAGTCTCCTGTCTTTTACTAATTTATTTAAATCTAAATGTAATTTGGAAGAATTTTGGTTTCACCTATGCTGAAGTTCATATTAATGACAATAACTGCTCCTAAATGTCCTCTGCATCATGAAGCTAAAAGCAATTTAAATATTCTGTGTAATAGGGGCTCTAAAATTCTATACTAATGGACATGCTAGCATTGAACTTAAATTCATGTGGAATGTTACTAAAAGCCTTCCAGATAAAACCCAGCATTTTCTGTTGAGATCAGGCATCATCCTTTTAGCAGCTATATAGCCAGACTGTTCTTTTTAAATAATCTTTTAAACTTAAGAATTGTAGCTAGGAACTCTGCTGTGGAGGACTTCTACATGTAAATTCAAGAAATTCTCTTGGTGTCTCTCAGATAGGAATTCCAGGGACAGGAATTCCAGGGACATTTTCTGTGCAGTTTAACTTAGGTTGAAGACTGCATCATAATATACATTAACAGAATATATTATGGAAAAAAAAAATTCAGCATGAAACCTGAATTTGGCAGGTGGGTTTTTTTTCCTTCAAATGTTTAAAAGTTTCTTTGAAAATAAAACATAGTTAATGTTCTTTGTATAGGGAGCGTTGGTTTGTAACGTCACGGGTTCAGTGTACGGATTTAAACCTCCTAAGTGAAATTCAGTATTCAGTTACATGTGAATTGTAAATTGTTTAAGCCAGAAATCTCTGACGCTTTGTGGCCCAGAAGGGAGACAGAAGAGTTTAGCTTTGAGAACAGAAGGCTGAGATTTGTTAAGGTATTTTGTACTTAATGAAAAGTAGATTTTACAGTCAGTTACTAATTTAGCAGAGTATGGCGCCCACTGGAGTTGTCATTTTGTAGTATCGTGGCAAATTGAGTACAAAGTATGAAGTTTAAACACTGGAATGTCAGTAGTCATTGATCTGTAATTTAGGAGTTGGTTTTATTTATCTGAGGGATGTTTGTATATTTTGTAAATTACCAACAATGCTCTACCATCCTGGTGAATGTCACGGTTCTGTTACAAATGCACTTCCTCTGTCCCTCCGTTGCATGTCTCAGTAGTTCAGAAGTTTTGTATATTTATTGTATTAATACAGTGTCATAGAATAAAAAAACACTTTTTTCCTGGATGTTTCCTCTGTGTAGTTTTGACCAACATAGGGGTAACCCGCAGGGCAGATGATCTGTCCAAAAGTCTTACTTGTTTTTTGTAACTCTGTACGTAAATGTTGTAATTCTGCTGAAATGTCCACTATCAAAACACCAGGATGTGAAGAAATCATCTGTCAGAAAGAAAATTATTAAAACACCGCTACCCGCTTTCTTGTGCTGTAAAAATCATGAGGATTAAAAGCTGAAATAACCAAACAAAATTCTACAGGTATTAAATGAATCCTAAAACACTGCTGGAAGTAAAATTAAATTGCTGAAAACAGCATTGCTTTGATAGCACTTGTTTTCCTAATTGACATTTCTGTATCACTGCTGGGTTTTCTTTGAAGGACAAAATGACTTCATCTAGGCCACCGTTACAGTTACGTTTTAAAATATACAACACAGAGAACAGTGCTTTAAGGTACAGTCAGGGTTATTTGGAGAGGTAGCAGACCTGAAGTTTTTAAGCAGTTGTGGATCTATACATAATTTTGAAGTGAAATTCTTCATCAACTTGTTCTATTTCTTTTTAACTTACAGATCTAGGATGGGAGTGGTAGCAGACTAAAGGAACGGCTTTTTTACTCATGTATTGGTCAGCACAGTTGTGCAGCATAACCCAGTCATGTTTTATGGTTAGAATTATTGGCACGGTTTGAGTGCTTTTGTGGGGATACAGTTCTTCTGGATTGATGATGCTACTTTTCCTCAGGAAGCTGTAAGCACAAAGTTAGGAAGACATGCACACAGGGAAGGTAACTGATGAAAAGTGCTCAGTGATAACTTCTGGAGAGATTTCTGTGAAGGAAAAGGCATGCACCAAAAACATTCTGGTCATGACTCAGTAGTGGGGCACAGTGCATCAGATAATTAAAACAAATACGTGCTAGGTTTCACTCAGTTATGTTAAAATGTGTATGTATTAGTTTGTCCTTTCCACAAATCAGTGTTTTATCTGCAAGTAGCTTTTATTCTTATGAGTATTGTGTGGATCATGCCACAGCACATTTTGTTCTGGAAGAAATTAATTGTCCATCTGTTTAATGAAAGCATATATGGAATATATTGCATATACGATGCAATATATAAAGCAGATACATAATGGAAGGTTGTTTAAAACGTGCTTTTTGTTGGATGAGTGAATAGCGATTACAAACAGACACCAAACTAGGTCAGTGGAGTTTACTCTCGATGCACTTGGTGCTGCAGTGTGACTAATACATACATATACACATATTCATAGAATCTTAGAGTCATAGAATGGTAGGGTTGGAAGGGACCTCAAGGATCATGTAGTTCCAACCCCCTGCCATAGGCAGGGACACCTCCCACTAGTACAGGTTACTCAAGCCCTCATCCAATCTGACCTTGAACACCTTCAGGGAGGGAGCAGCCCCAACCTCCCTGGGCAACCTATTCCAGTGTCTCACCACCCTCACTGGAAAGAACTTCCTCCTAACATCCAGTCTAAATCTCCCCTCTGCCAGTTTAAACCCATTGCCCCTTGACATTCCAGAGTTCTTAAAGTGTAGTATCTTAAAAGAGGCTTCAATATTCTCAGGTACCTGTATGATGCACATATTAGCCCAGAATCTGAAATATGAAAGCCACGGCTTTGTCAGATGGCCTCTATGCAAATATACAGAGATAAAAATACAGCTGATCTTCTGAACAGCAAGTGCATTGTATTGCTTCAGTGAGTGTTCCTGCACACTTCTGTTAACGTCACTCGGAGGTGAAGTAGGACATTTCACCACAGAGGAGTTGCTGCACAAATTGCTGAGAGCAGGCTTTAGTTCTTTGTACCCACTACTCCGGAAGGGAAACTTCAGGTGGTGAGATGGGAAATTCCAGAGGCTGATTTTTGGTGCTAAACACAGACATTGTGCTAGTAATCAGCACTGTCCTGGGACTAGGGCTGCTTATAGGCCTGGAAGACAACAGGCAGCTTTGGAGGCCTGTGACCGTTTGGTCAGCTTTGCAGATGTGTACAACAAATGCAGGTGACATACACTGCTTTGAGCCCCAGGCATTATAAAAACTGTCTGCTTCAGATCACTGGTGCCTCTGCCGGATCAGCCGCTCCACTGCTGTTCCAACTGGCAGGGCTGCAAGCAGGGCTTAATGATGAGTGTAGTCTAATTAATACATCAGCTGAGCTGCAGTCATGGCACACGTGCCAAAGCACGCGCAGCTCTTCAGCACTGCAGAACTGTTGTCTTTGCTGGACATGGGGTTTTTTTTGATGTTTTAAGAGAAAAAAAGTGAATGTATTGGACTGGACAGTGGTGTGATAGTTCTTGTCCAATAGGAGCCCCTGGAAGCAGTCAGAATGATGTGATTAAATTTGGAAAGAATTTTTCTTCATGTTTCTCAGCTAGACCATATTCCAGATCCCAGTGCATCTAACTGATACCTAAAGCTCCCTAGGGGCACTGATTCCTATGCTTACAGATACAAGGATACCAGAAATCACCTTTTATGGCAATCTTCTAGTGAACTGCAGGCACAAGACAGCTCCTTCATACTTTTGTCTGACATCAGTAACAGGTGCTCACTTCCTTATGGTGGCACCATGCTAAACCTAGATGGAGCTTTGGGAAGAAGTTACAGAACACAGAAATCAGTGACAGATCAGACAATCAGAGAACTGAACTCCACTTTCCATTGCAAACTCCATTAACCTTACTGAAAAAGGAAGCTAATATTTTTAGCTAATTTTGTAATTTGTTTCAAGATTATGTTTTTATTTGTAGGATGACTGCTGCATCTGTACCTGCTTTGAAATCCATGAAGGTGATCAATGTGGTGGTGCACTGAATGCCACTCGTCCTCTAACTCCTAGACCAACAGCTGCATCTTGAAGGTTTATAAACTATTAGAAGTGTAAATAAACTACATACAACTAATTTATTATATGTGAATTTAATAGAAATGGACCACAGCAACTATGACACAAGTCACATGCTGACTTGTCTTTCAGCTGCTGAGGGCCCTACTCCCTAGTTTTGCCATAAATTTACTGAGAAAACCGTGTTTGTCAGATCTCAGGTGGTGAAAGTAAGACATTGTAGTAACACCACTTCAGAGGTCTGTGTGATTAAGCAATATTTGTTTTGAATCGCTTTTCATGAGAAAGAAACCACAGTTCTTTAGTTGCAAAAAGATTTGTCAGACCAGTAAGAAAATTAAGTAAGAAAGTCTCTTTAATGCAACTGTATTGTATAACACATAGCTACAATTTCAGATCACATATTTTTTGATCATAAGTGGTAATAATCATTAAAACAAAATCTGAAACATTAACAACCTCAATGAGCTGGGGTCTTAAATGCCATTGGAGCTGCAACTGCTACCTTGCAATAGCCCAGTTTGACCAAGATGCCTGAATTAAGGTAGACAAGAGTCCAGTTTTGAAAACTCACATTTTAATTGAAATCTAGATTAAAAATAAGACATTAGGTACATCAGTCATGCTAAGAAATGTACATAGTGGTGACTCAAGAACAGAAAAACAGTACCACAAATAAACCATGGCTCAAAATCTGCTCTAGCTGGATGGCCACAGCCACTCTTCCTGTACAAAGTGGCTGTGGTGTTACACATTGGTGCCATGCTCTGCTTTTGTTGGGCTCTGTCCATACCTTGAGATAGGCACCAGTGCCTACTGCTTTCAAGGAAGACATGAGCTCTGCTGTTTACCACTTTGGACATGAGATGTGGGATAACAACGCAACATGGAAATTATTTGGCCGAAAAATTTCAGAATCCAGAGAACTTATGTTGACTAGAACAGATACAAAATTGATAGAGACAACCCAGAAATAGCTCAGTAGCAATGTTTTTTGCAGTGCCACACAAACAAAGCACAGTAAGAAACCTTGCTGAGCCTTTTCAGTTTTCGGATTGTTTATTGCCAGAGATGGACACAGTTTCACATTGGTTTGTATTACATAGATCTGAGTATTTCAAATCCACCTAGAAGAGATTTCTGTTAAATCTTTAAGCTGTTGTTAGTACTGTTTGTATTATTATTTGAAATCTGTGATTCTGTTGATTTACTCTCTGCTTTAGTTTGTCCATACCACTGAAACTCCAGCCACTTCTTCCCTGGGAAGTCCCTTTTCAAATATTTTGTTTAAAAGCGAAACTTAACAAAACAACCCACAACAAACCCCATTCCTGGTATTGCACATCTCACACAAGTTTGTGTATAATATATATATATATATATATATATAAAATTTAAAAATATGCTACAATTAAAAAGTCTATGGCACTTTACAGAATACAAATTTGTGAAGTTCATCAAACCACAGATGTTTGAAGAATTCTTCAATACCACAAAAATTTAAACTGAAGTGATTGGCACACAGGTTTTATAGAATCCACAGCAAATTCTTCTAGATCCTATGCAGTGCATGTACAATAAGAAGCAGTTACACTCCACAGCCCTCAAGAAATTAATGAAATTAGCTTTAAGCTGATTCAGGTTTTTGTAGGTTTTTTTCTTTATTTTTTTCTGTTTTTTTTTTTTTCCCAAAAAGCTACTGTTTGAGGTGAATTTCAGGAACAACTTTAAACAGCTTAAAACTGCATGAATGCACCCTACACCTGACATCTCATCTAGGGAAAAAAAATCTGCAACATATACCATCTTACCACTTGCTAGAAAAACAGAACCCTGAGAAAAGAAATTCTGACTATTTTTTTTCTGTATTTCTTCCCATCCTGTCTTCTGTTTGTGTTCTGTGATGAACATGGCTATTCTTGCAAGTTAGGTGATGATGTTGTTGCAGAGCAAGTTGATAGTATGCCGGCAACAAGCAGAAAAGCTGGTTCTTGGTTACAAATGCAAACAAAAGCAAAACATGCCACTGAAAATACTCCTTTTGTACTGAAAAAAAATGCACTATGAAAAATTGTTAAGCCTTCTGTAGTTCACAGCAGAGGCCTGCACATAGCGTGAGTGAAGCTTTCTTGTCGTTTACTTGTAAGCCAAAGCAGTATATGCCCTCTATGCATTTCGGAAGAACTAACCTTACTCTTGACTAACCAAGTGCTCAAGCCACAGCAGTAGTTGTCATTGTAGCACAGCATCAGGATTTGCTGGCAGTGGCAGCACAGACACCGGATTGCTACCCTCTTAAGAAGAGTTGGAACCGTAAATTAAAAATTAATTATTTCATAATTAATGTTTAGACGATTTATAGGCTACTCTTATTTTTCCTAGCCCCTTTTTCCAACTGCAGAGCCTACAACAGCACAGCTGATAATGGTGTCTGGGCACTGAGATGCATGCCCCAGCAAGGGGCTCGAGAGGAACACTGGCAGCTTGGCCTGCCTGGCTGACCTGAGGTACAAGCTACCTTCATGCCCTTCAGATGGTACATTTGTGTGTACAGGGGAAGATGAGGATGAAAGCCCAGGCATAGGACAGAAAGAGTGGAAAGCGCTGGCTGTGATTTTCATCCTCAGACACCATTTCGTGTTAGTAATTTTGATTTGTAAAAAATCTTGCTTTGTGCAGGCAGTTGGTAGAAATGGTTCCAGATCACAACTTTTGGGTTTTTTAAATCAAATATTTCAAGGAAAAGTGAATTACCCGTTTTTTAACTGTAATGTGGTGGCCGTGAGTTGCAGGAACAAGTAAACACCAAAAAAGGCTAAACGAAATCAACCCTTTTTTAGTAACAGCAGAAGCTGACCTTGTCTGTTGCACAGCAGCTCAGAGATTGTCTCTGTATCCATCCAGCATGTGGCTTGAAGGTGCCAGCGGGCACTTGCAGGGTCCCCCGACACCATGACTGCTGGCGATCACTGATGCTTTGAGGCTGGCCCTGGGCTGGTGGTCATGACTGATGAGCAGCTCTTGTATTGCAGATGACTTGAGCAGTGTACTGGAATTAGTTGTCTACCTCTACAGTAAAAATGATGTTTTTAGTTCCTATAAATAACTAATGGCACATCTTAAGGGACTGACCAGGCATAAACAAAAGTCTCTGCTCCATATTATACAATGAAGTGACAGAGATCAACACTGTCATCATACGGTGTTAAACTACCAAGGAGTCTAAAATTCACTTAGTATTTCCTTAGAACGATTTCTTAATTATCCCCAATGCTTCTATGCCACAGCTCCATCATTCCTTTGTTTTTTTAAGATATCTTCAAAATTTCTGTTTAGAAGTAATTCTAGTAGGTGATGCAACACCACAAGTAATGCAAGCAACTGCCTTTGAGAAAGGAATGTCATTTGTGGCAAGATCTGGTTTATTTCGGTTGATTTAGTTGGAAGAGAGTCCATACTACATGTGGTTTAAAAAAAAAAAAGAAAATTAAAAAAAAAAAAAAAAAAAAAAAAAAGGAAATTTTCCCAGCCATGAAGAATTTAGCATGACTTCCTGAAAAATGTAAATTTCTCAAGGACTCACACGGCCAGGAGTCATGAGACACACTGATCTGCAGACTAGGAATGAAGTTTCACTGGCAAGATAAAGAATAACACTGTTGAAGTCCAACATGCGATCTGCCTTTGTAGGAGAAGCTACAGGCCAGGCCCAGTTGCTGGCAATTCACAGCCGTGCTGTGAGGAACTGCAATTTGCTCAGGACTTCAGGAGTTTTACTAAAGGCTGTAGAAATATTTCTAACAATGACCAATATTTCTAACAATAATTAGGTGAAAGCCACTGTAACTGTTTCTCTGGCTGGTTGCTGGAAACACAATAATTTACCTGCTTCAGTCACAAGTGGCACACCTTGCTCTGCAAATTTAAAACAGAAAAAAAACCCAAATCAAAACAAAACCAACAAAACCGAAACCAATGGCAAAGAAAGAAAA
>VWZE01012545.1:96449-124964 GCA_013396675.1 Eubucco bourcierii | reverse complement strand
GTTCTGGAGCACTCAGCACAGGAAGGACATGGAACTGCTTGAGCCAGTGCAGAANTAAACTAGATGACAGGAGGAAGTTGTTTGCAATGAGGGTGGTGAGACACTGGCACAGGTTGCCCAGGGAGGTTGTGGTTGCTCCCTCCCTGGAAGTGTTCAAGGCCAGGTTGGAGGAGGCCTTGAGTGAGCTGTACTAGTGGGAGGTGTCCCTGCCTATGGCAGGGGGTTGGAACTAGATGATCCTTGAGGTTCCTTCCAGCCTTACCATTCTATGAAATCCTTTACAATAATTTACTTATCTTTCCTGAAAAATACTGGTGCCGGGGGCGGGGGGGAGTCACATTTACACAAATTTTTTCTTCCATTTGGAAATGGAACAAAAGTTACTTTAGATGGAGTCAAACAAAACTTATGTTCTGTGAGATTCCTCTCTTAAATCAGCCTCCCATTTCTGTGAGCAACCTCATGTGGGAATCACAGGTGTGCAGACCTTGGTATTGGTAAGAGTCTCTGGAAGAAAGCCCACAGGGAAAATGCTAGACTTCATTTTAAGTCTTCTGCCTTCTCTACAGCTAACATGTTTTATGAAAGATTTAACAATGCTCATTTAACTGTCATTATGTTTTCATACAAACACGGAACAGAACTGGAGGGAAGAAATCGTGATGCTTTTTCGCAAAGATAACCAAAATTCTTCATGACTTAATTGCTTGCTTTTTTTTGGTTTTTTTTTTTTTTTTTTTTTGAGTAAAGAACCATTTGGAAACAGAGCCTGGAGCCTACCTGCTTTTTCCCTTTTTCCCCCCATAAAAGAAAAAGCTACAGCAGCAGAGCCCCTGTCCTATTTCTTAAGAACCTGTTTTCACCACAGCTACAGAAACTCTGCTGCAGCATCAGAAACACAGGCAGAGCTGTGGCTACACACTGCATATAATGCCTTATCTTGGGGTACAATACATATATTGAGGAGCCAAATATCCACTTGTCAGAGGATGGATAAAGCCAGTTACTAATGTGAAGCAACAAATTTCCTAAAACTTTCTCCTAAAGTGCCTGTACAGCAATTGAAGCTTTCCATGAAGAAGCCTAAACACCCAAAACACCTGCTGTAAAAATGTGGGAAATGCCAGCCAGCTCTGCTGGTTTGAGGCTAATTGGAATATGTTAATGGAGAAAAAAATATAGGCTGTGAAAAGGAAACAATGGTGATGTCTACTTCACTCATAGGCTTGCTGAGATGTATAAGAAAAGAACTCAAAACATAGATAAAACAGACACTCAGGCTTGCAGACACTCTGGGGTTGTCTAACTTCTGGTTTTCTCCTCTCTGCTGAGTAACCTCACTAACCACTTTCCTTTTAACATCTCTGGACGATCCTCCAAACTCACCTTGTGCATAAGGCAAACCTTGGGGTAAGGTATAGGGGTGGGGAGAAGGTGGAAGGGTAGTTGGGAGCCCCTCCTGGGGTCTCTGATTTCTGGGAGGGGAGTTGTGTTTCTGTATTACCTTTAACTTGTCTATTTCTGTAACTATTCCTGTCTATAGTGTCTATCTCTGCTTGTACATTGTGCTGAGCTGTAAACAGAGCTTCAGTCCTTAACTTCCAGCCGACTCAGTCTAGTCTGGGTCATTTTACAAAGTGTGGGGGGAGGGGAACTCGCAAACCATCACACCAGTTCATGCTGTTATCCAACAGGAACCCAACCAGGAGAGCCTTCTGCATCCTGCATGGATAAACTAAATGTGACACTATGAATGGGGTGGGGGGGAATAAAAAGAGAAAGGAAAGATTAGTCTCTTTCAGTCTTTCCCCCATTGTTTAGTATTCTCTGGTTTTCTCTTTTATATAAACAGTAGCATATTAATAGGGAAGGCAGGCAGGGAGTCCCTGACCCAGCACATGCACCACAGCCTGCAGCAGCAGTAGCTGGGCTGAGTGAGGGCTGAGTGTGGGAGCTGGCAGACAAACACGTTCTCCAAAGAGAGCAAAACAGAAAAGAAAAAGATTTCAGATCTCTGCCGGCCCTGTGCCTCTGCCACAGCGCAACAGCACCAGGCCGTGGTGCAGCCGAGAAAGGCAGTACTACAGCAGAGCACATGAACAGGCAGCCAGGTGCTGAATACAGAGCAACTGCACTCTGCAAGACTTTGAGGGTTCATGTCGGTGTTTCCTAACGTTTTCTATTTCATTTTCAAGAAATTCTATTTCAATTTCAAGAAATTTGCAGTCATATTAATTTTTTTCCAATGGCAGTTCCCAAATTGTTAGAGCTTCCCCATCACACTTTATTCTCTCTTGTGCTGTTTCTTAAGGCACCCTCACCAGCAAAATTCTCCACATTTAACTGTAGGCTGTTTCAATAAAGCAAATTTGTAGCTGTGGGACACCTTAAAACATTGCCTGCCCAGATCTGTCTTTCTAGAGTGATTGTAGCCTCTTTACCTTCTAAACCAGCAAAAAAGAGTTAGCAGCAATCTTCTTGGCAGAGCAGATATCACAGTATCACAGTATCACCAAGGCTGGAAGAGACCTCAAAGATCATCAAGTCCAACCCGTTGCCACAGACCTCAAGACCAGACCATGGCACCAAGTGCCACGTCCAAATCCCCCTTGAACACCCTAGGGATGGTGACTCCACCACCTCCCTGGGCAGCCCATTCCAGTAGCCAATGACTCTCTCAGGCAAGAACTTTCTCCTCACCTCCAGCCTAAACTTCCCCTGGCACAGCTTGAGACTGTGTCCTCTTGTTCTGGTGCTGGTTGCCTGAGAGAAGAAAGCAACCTCCTCCTGGCTACAACCACCCTTCAGGTAGCTGTAGACAGCAAGAAGGTCTCCCCTGAGCCTCCTCTTCTCCAGGCTAACCAATCCCAGCTCCCTCAGCCTCTCTCCATAGGGCTGTGCTCCAGGCCTCTCCCCAGCCTTGTTGCCCTTCTCTGGACACACTCAAGCACCTCAATGTCCTTCTTCAATTGAGGGGCCCAGAACTGGACACAGGACTCAAGGTGTGGCCTAAGCAGTGCAGAGTCCAGGGGGAGAATGACCTCCCTGCTCCTTCTGGCCACACTATTGCTGATGCAGGCCAGGATGCCATTTGCCTTCTTGGCCACCTGGGCACACTGCTGGCTCATGTTCAGGCGGGATATGACATATCTGATATGACATATCTGGTGAAAGACCATTTTATTTATTCTCTTGTACTTCTAAAAGCTCCAGTGGATTTATGATACTCGAATAAATCCAGCGTTGAATCTTGCCAGCCAATTGCCTGGATCACTCTGGCATGCAAGGCTCCCTATAGATACAGGTGACACCGCTGCAGCCAGCCCTTGTGTATATGGATCTGTCCCATCCGACAGCAATGACTGCGGCGTTAAGTTAAGCATCACTTGTGGGTTTTTACTGCATTTCAA
Source organism: Eubucco bourcierii (assembly GCA_013396675.1). Taxonomy (NCBI): domain Eukaryota; kingdom Metazoa; phylum Chordata; class Aves; order Piciformes; family Ramphastidae; genus Eubucco; species Eubucco bourcierii. The sequence continues at coordinate 121,554 of VWZE01012545.1, read as the reverse complement.
GTATGCATCAGGAATAACACCCCACCCCCCACCCCCCCATTTTGGCTGACAGTGATACAGAACTCTCCTGCAACCAGCATTCAGGAACAAACTGGTGGATTTCCCCCCTGCCTTTGGAAACATCAAACCATTTTATCTTCTAATCTGCAATGACAAATCCTTAGTGCTAACAACAGCAGACAGCAGAGCAGGGCACATTCACAAGAACATGCATTTAACCAAATATCTGCCAGAAAGACAGGGCACAGTGTATTTGTCTATTTAGAAATACTCTTTGCCCAAGAGGCCTTTCCAGCTATGCCATACAAACAACTGTGTTTGAAACTACTGGAAACAGGAATTTGCAAGTTACTTTTGAAGCTAATCTGATGCATTGAATGACAAGACATTTAGTTGCTTTTATTGTAACAGATCACACTGTCTGGGTTTCTCCTTGTGAATTTGTTATTGTGCTCCCCAAATAGGTTTTGGGGTGTTTCTTGCACAAGAACACACTTTGTTTCAGTGTGATGATGTGGATTTCTGCTCTTTTCCTCTAAAAAAAAAAATAAAATTATTTGACCACCACAGTTCAATACATAAAACTAGTGTGAAGGTGAAGCTGATGAATGTGTTAGTGCTGAGAGGGTGGTAAGGACCACTGTAGTTAGGATATCCCTTCTGTTCTTCACTTTTCATTCAGGTTTTTGTTCCTTATTTCAAAGTATCATTGTTCCAGGTATCAGCCAGATGTTACAGACACAGCACTGCTGCTCAACAAGCCAAGAACACTGAAGAATTAACTACAGTTAAAACTTTTTTTACCTGTTATATCTCTAATCAGAAAAAAACCTATGGACATAAACAATTACAACCTCATGTTAGCACTTTGCCTGTCTGGCCAGCTCTCACTGGCTAACCAGGCTGATTCTGTCTCAGATACAGGCACCATGAGAGTGGCAATGGGATAAAACTATGAGATAAGGCAAGGCTGCTTCTCCTATGGTGGGGTTTGAACCAACAGGGTTTAGAAAACAGGAAATCTGCCCTGTAAATTTGTCTTCCCTTAAAATACAGCAGTTTCTATAGATCCATGCCGGAACATGTGTTTGCACCTCTAAATCCATCAGGACTCTCCTCATGTGCAGCAGCCAGCACTGCTCTTCTTCAGAGGCTGGTGAACACACAGTGGGCACACTGCTGCCTCACATGTTGTGTCACCAACTGAAAGGAGAGGACCAGTTCTGCTCTGCTACTTGGGAGGTAGATAGCTTTGACAGTTTGAGACTGAACAAAACCATGATTGTTTTGTTTTGTTTACTTTTCAAATGCACATGTAGACAAAATACCTCACAACGGAATATATTTGGACGAAATCAATAAACAGTTCAGCACACAACAATTATTTTTTTTCTAGAAGCCTGTTGCATTTGCAATTTTCAACAGGTACACTATTTGCCAAAAAATATCTCAAACAGGGTGTCTCAGCTCTGGTCTTCAGCTTTAACAGTCTTGTTTGTACCAGGAAGAAAATGGAGTGGTACTTCTGCCTGAGCTTTTAGAAAATACTGTGATTTCTTTCAGGGATGATCACAAACCATAGCATACCTCTGTAAACAACTAATTTGCTGTTAGTGTGAGCATATTTATTTTTCCATTTCTCAGATAAAATAGGCTCAACAATTTTCTGTTTAATTTTCTTTCATGCCTTGCATTGAAGAAGATTAATTCTATTCCTCTAGAAAGTGGCACTTATCTGTGTTCTTTGAAGTGAGAGATAAAAAGAAATCAGAGCTTTGTGCAGGCACAGATCTTTTTGCCAGCCTACTCCTTGTGCAGGACTGCAGATTGGTTTGCAAATTTTGTAACTCAGTGAGGGTAATCTCTAGATTAATTTGAGCAGCAGAACACAGGTAATTAATTTTTTTCCCCTGTTCTTTCTGTTCAACCCAAGGAAGAGCTGCCAAAAGCAAAGCCCATGAAGCATACCTGAGAAAGGTACACAGCACAGCAGAGGATGAATGTGGCATAGATGCTGAATCTCCTCAGAATCATAGAATCAATCAGGTTGGAAAAGACCTTCAATATCATCAAGTCCAACCTATCACCCAACACTATCTAATCAACTAAACCATGGCACCAAGTGCCTCATCCAGTGTCCTCTTAAACACCTCAAGGGATGGTGACTCCATCACCTTCCCGGGCAGCCCATTCCAATGCCAATCACTCTTTCTGTGAAGAACTTCTTCCTAATATTCAGCCTAAACCTGTCCTGTCACAGCTTGAGACTGTGTCACCTCACTCTGTCCCTGAGAGAAGAGACCAACCCCCTCCTGGTCACAATCTCCTTTCAGGTAGTTGTAGACAGCAATAATGTTCCCCCTGAGCTGCTTCCTCTTTAGGCTAAACAGCCCCAGCTCCCTCAGCTGCTCCTCATAGCCAGTAATGCTGATGTAAAGACTACTCTTATTTTCAGAATATGAGATGACAGGCTGTGGAAGTGAAATTCTACCTATTTCAGAATAAACAAAATATGATCAAAGGAAGATCATCAAGCGATTTTGGTTTCTGCAGATCGATGGGCTGAGGTCAATGGGATGAGATTAAGAGACAAGACTAAGTGCCAGGTTCTGCAGTTTAGTCACAACAATCCCAAGGAACAGTACAGGTTTGGGGAAGAATGGCTGGAAAGCTGCCCAGTGGATAAGGGTCTGTGGGTGCTGGTGGATGGCCAGATGAACATGAGCCACTGGTGTGCCCAGGTGGCCAAGAAAGCAAATGGCATCCTGGCCTGTATCAGCAACAGTGTGCCCAGCAGGAGTAGGGACGTGATTGTGCCCCTCTACTCAGCCCTGGTGAGGCCACAGCTTGAGTTCTGTGTTCAGTTCTGGGTGCCACAGTATAACAAAGACACCAAGGTCCTGCAGCGTGTCCAGGGAAGAGCAGCAAGGCTGGTGAGGGGTTTGGAGGGCTTGTCATAGGGTTTGCAGATGAGAGAGCTGGAGTTGCTTCATCTGGAGAAGAGAAGGCTAAGGGGACAACTTATTGCTCTCTGTAGGTACCTGAAAGGAGGTTGTAGTGAGGCTGGTGCTGGCCCAAGTGACTAGTGATAGGAAGAGAGGAAATGGGTTTAAGTTTAGATTAAATATTAGGAAAAAAATCTTTACTGAAAATAGTGAGGCATTGGAACAGGCTGCCCAGGGAGGTGGTGGAGCTGCCATCCCTGGAGGTGTTTGAGAAGCATGCAGATGTGATGTTTGTTTCAAGATACAGTTTAGTGGTCATGGTAGCTGGGTTACAGTTGGACTTGAAGATTTTAAAGGTCTTTTCCAAACTTCATGATTCTATGACAGGAAACATCTGATACTCCTAGGCATGAACTGTCTTGATTCTATTTCTCTTAAAAAATCTTTTCAGATGTAATTCTCATAGCAAGAGTTATGAAGCATAAGAGTCACAGCTTTAGCAGGTGTTAAGCAGGGATTAAACATCATGGTGAAGGCAGTCACTTCAATATCACTCTTTTTTGCAGGTAAACACTAACCCTTCCTATCCTTTCTGCTTTATTCCTCTCATTCTCAGAAGTGCAAATCCATCTAGAAGCTGAACCACAGTAATACCAGTTAATGTTCTTGTGCATAAAATCAAGATACAAACCACACTAAATCTGTCTACAAGAGTTCAATAGGTTTTTAAAGGTATTGTTCTGGTTTGGATCAGAATTCTTTTCCTTCCTAGTAGCTGGAACAGGGCTGTGTTCCGGGTTTAGAATTAGAACAATGTTGAGAGCACAGTGATGCTTTCGTTGTTGCCGTGCAGTTCTTACACTAAGCCAAGGACTTTTCAGCTTATACAGTTCTGTCAGACAGAAGGCTGGAGGTGCATGTGGCTGTTTGAGCTAGATTTCTACCTCAGACATAAATTCAGAACAGAGAAACTTAGAAGTGGAAGCTCTGAGTGGAGAGGTGAACACTCAGGGCTAGGCCATATAATGGCAACAATGGATAAGTTAATATAATTTCATTGGAGCATCAAGAGCTTTGTGTCTGGAAGCACAGCTTGGACCTTCCCCTTGCTGCTTGTGCTGTTATCTTCCCCTGCTGCTGCTTTTGCTGCTTCGCTGCCGCTTGGCCCCTTCCCCATCTTCCTTAAGGTTATGACATTCCTGTAGTACTTTATTCTCCTTATACTATTTAAACTATAAGAAATACAATTTCATTTTTCCCTGACTTTACAAAAAAATCTGTGTTGTAGTGAGTTTACCAGGGCAGGGATTGGCCCTAACCAAGTGCCACCAGGCTGGAAACTCAGCTGCTTCAGCTTCATGCTGCCTGTGTTTGGCTCGTGTGCAGTCTCCCATCACATTGCTGCTTGCTGTTCAAGAGGGAAAAGGTCTCCTAGAAAACTACAGAGCTTGGGGTGAGCAGGGCCTGTTGTCCCAAGCACAGCCCTGAAGAGTGGAGCATGTCCCACAGCCATCATGCTGGACACTTGAGAGCTGCAGAGCCGCAGGCAGAGTGTTTCCTGCTGGCCAGGGAGCGTTGCCTGCAGGCATCTTCTGCCAGTTTGCTCCCTCTGGGTGTGTTTCAGAAGGTTTGGGGGTGCAGCACTGTTCTCACCCCATCTACAGAGGGAGGGTGATGAGAAAGTGGAGGAAAAGAGTGATTGGGAAGCCCGGGTCATGGCCAGAGGGCACGTGGTGCCCCTTGCTTTCTGGTTGTTGCTTTGCTGCCCTGCTCTAAGCATTCACAGCTGAATCTGCCACAGCAGAGGGCCCTGGGGCACCTGGCTGCAGCTGCTGCTGGGTGGTAGCTGAGCTGCAGTCCTTCAGGAGCTGAGGAGCAGCACTGCTTAATGCCTGGGCAAGAAGCCTTTGGGGTTGGGCTTTGAGGAACTGATTTTGCAGTTGCTCTGCAGCTGCCAGCAGCACCTCCCAGCCAAGTGGCTGCTGCAGTGGGGTTAGAGCAGTCATGCCTCCCTCTGGATGTGGACAAATGCCCAAAGCTACCCCTGTGGGGGAGCCAGGAGGCAGAAAGTAGATTTCCTTGGCCCTCACCACAAAGAGGCTGGAGGGGGAAACAACCTTCTCTTGACGATGAGTGTCCCTTGGCTTGGGTGACAGACGGGTGATGAGGGGAGCCAGTGAGAGGAGGGTGCCACAGGGGGTGTGTGAGCTCCTGCAGAGGTGCTGTTTGCAGCCCCCCAGCTTAGCTGTAGGCCCATGAAGCCTTTCTGGTCCCTTGCCCTTCCATCTTTGCTCCTTGAGCCTGCAAGAGCCCCAGGGCCGTGGCTGCCATCCTCAGCTGGTGCTTGCCTTGTCTTGCAGTCTGGCAAAGGCTCCTGCTGGAGGATTGAGCCCAGGCAAGGAGTGATCCCCCTGAGGGCAAGGTGTGTGTATGTGTCACAGCAAACCTGGCTGACACGGAGGAGTTCCAGGCCCAGGTGCAGCTGCAGTGGAGCACAGCCGAGGCTACACCATCCCGGCGCGGGCCATGGGCGTCTACACCACCATTGTAACCAACAGGCCCTTGGCTCCGGAGCTCAGCCTGCGCACTTGCTTCAGGTAGGGAGTCTTCAGCTCCTGCTGCTGCCAGGGGCTGGGCCAGGAGCAGTTTCTGCAGTGCTCTTTCAGGGCGGCCACAGGGATTCTGCACACTGAAGCCCAGCAAGAGTAGGGCAGAGATTGTGCCCCTGTGCTGGGCACTGGTGAGGATGCACCTTGAAGAAGGGCATTGAAAGGGCTGGAGCTTGTCCATGAAAGGGCAGGGAATCTGGTGAAGGGTCTGGAGAGCAGGGCTGGTGAGGAACAGCTGAGGAACCTGGGATGGTTTAATTTGGAGAAGAGGAGGCCGAGGGGAGAGCTCATTGCTCCCTGAAAGGAGGCTGGAGCCAGGTGAGAGTTGGTCTCTTCTCCCAAGGAAGAGGCAATAGGAGAGTGGACAGCCTCGAGTTGCTCTAGAGGAGGTTTAGGTTGGACATGAGAAGCAAATTGTTTCCCCTTAGGGTTGAGGAGGCCTGGCCCTGACTGCCCAGGGCAGTGGTGGAGTCCCCATGCCTGGAGGGGTTTCCTGGAGGAAGGAGTGGTCCTGTCTGTCAGAGAGAGCTGGGGAAGAGGAAGGAGCTGAGGGGGGATCCAGATCCAGCTTCTGCTGCTCCTCCAAGGCTCCTGGGCAGAGGGGAAAGAAATCAGCACCAAGAACTGCTAACAAGGCACTGCCAATCACCTCCCTGCTGTCAGGAGGTGCTACTCCGCAGTGGGTGGCAAAGCAGGGGATGCTGTGGTGAAGCAAATGTCCCTGCCTGTTGTGGGCATTGTCCTGAGAGAAGAGACCAACCCCACATGGCCCCCACCTCCTCTCTTGGACTTTCCCAGAGCCAGCAGTTCTGCATCTTCCCAGAGCTGCTCCAAGCTTTCACCTGTGGCTGCCCACAAGCAAAGGCCTCTCCTGCTGAGCTTGCCCACTCCATTGGACAGAGGCTTTCCCACAGGCCAAGGTACTCTGTACTGTCACTGCTGTGCTGGTGTTGGCTGCATGGGGCTGGCAGGGTTTGGGAACCACAGCTGCTGCACTTCAGCCAAGTCAGAACTGCTGCAGGGACAATTAATTTCCTGGTTCTGCTCAGCTCTAGGGAGGGGAAAAGAAATGCTGCAGCCTGGCTGCAGTTGCTGTTTATTTTCACAAAGGAACATCCACTTCAATGGGTACTCATTTGGGTTTCTGTCCAGCTCTGGTTGTTCATCTCTGGCTGTGGCTCTGCTCACTCAGCAGCCAGAGCTGGGCTGGCTGCCTTGATCCTCTCAGCCACACTCCTGCTGATCCCTGGGTTGGATGCTTCCTAAGAGATGGGGGCATGAAAGGGATGCCATGGGCACCAGAGCTTTGTTCTGTGGAGGCAGCAGTCAGTGAGCTGGCCTGAGCTAACCCAGGTTTGGAAGGAGCTACTGTAGGAAATGAGATCGCATCTGAACTGGGAGCAGAGCCATGGAATGGTTTGGGCTGCAAGAGACCTTTCAGATCTTGAAGGCCAACTGGTAGTTCAGCACTGCCAGGTCACCACTAAGCTGTGTCCCTCAGAACCACATCTCCAGGACTTTGCAGGGATGGGGACTCCACCACTGTCCTGGGCAGCCTGGGCTAAGCCTTGACAACCCTTTTGAGGAAGAGATTGTTCCTCATGCCCAACCTAAACCTCCCTTGGGGCAACTTGAGGCCCTTTGCTCTTGTCCTGTGGCTTGTTGTTTGGGAGAAGAGGCTCCCGCCTTGCTCCAACATCCTTTCAGAGCCCTGGCTCTAAGACATGAGAAGAAGGGCTCAGGCCACTTTTGGGCAAGCCACCTGGTAAAGCTGTCTGCTAGAAACCATCCCAGCTTGCCAGCAGGCCCCCTCAGGTGTGTGTCTGCTCCTCACCAGCATTTGTCTCTCTTCAAGGGCAGCCCTGCCTTGGAGAAGGCTGAGGATGCTCCTCCAGCCACTGCCTGCTCCCTGCCCCCTTGTCACTGGCAGGTGTTGGGCACGGGCTGTGCCGGACAGGTGTTGATGTAGGGCACCAGTCCTGTGCCATGCCAGTGCCCAGTCCCTGCCAGGGCAAGGCTGCAGCGGCAGTGCTGTGCCCCCTGTGCTGTGAGGACTAGGGAGTGCCTCTGGAGTCAGAGCAAATGGCCTCAGCCTGCCAGAGGGCTGCTGTGGGTGGGCATCTGCTGAAGCCTGGGGTGGGGCTGGGGCAGCAGTGTTGTAGGGCTTGCAGATGAAGGCCCAGCTGGAGCCACACTGAGCACTGCCATGGTTCATGTGTGAGAGCTTGGGCTGGCACCCCACGGGGGCTGGATGTTCTTCATCTCCTTGCAGCCCATCAACCTGGAGGCAGGGGAGGAGTTTCAGCTCTCCGTTGGCTTTAACCCTGTTTATGAAGAGAGTTTGAGTGCTCTGCGTGCGGAGCAGGCTCTGCGGATCCAGTTCCTTGGGCGCCCTCGTGAGGAGCAGGTGATGGTGCAGGGAGAAGTCTTCCCCAACCTGCACTTCTTCCCCAACCTGCACTTCCAGAGCAGGGCTGTGGACTTCGGCGGCATCCCGAATGACACCGAAGCTGTGCAGGGCCTGAAGATGACCAACTGCAGCCTCTGCCTGTGCACTACTGCTGGCTGCTTCTGCCAGCCAGCCAGGGCGGCCAGCTGAGGTATGGCCACCTCTGCCCTCTCCTTGAAGCTCTTCTCCTTCCTGCTGTCCTGCTCCTGTTTTGCAAAGACCAAGGTTGTTTCCCTGGGCTTTGACCAGTGGCTTTCACCTTGCTCTCGTGGGTACAACTCCTTCAGCCGCGGTCAGACTGGGTGCTTAGGGCATAGTTGTCCTTCAGCACTGGTGCTGGGCAGGAGACACTATTCTGCCACCCAGCTGAGCCTTTACTTAGGATTGGTTCTAGGGGTGTTTTTGTCCATTGCTGTTGGTCAAAGACACTCACCAAAACGCTTAAAACCGTACCCAGATGGTTTGTTTGCTGCTGCTGGTTTTTTTGTTGTTGTTGTTGTTTGTCCACTACCTGTGTGTGTTGCTTTGCACGGCCTGTAGCTGGGGACTTGCCTGCCCCACGCACGCCAGACCTGACCCTGCCTGCCTGTCACACTGAGCCAAGGGACTGCAAGGCTTGCCCGGCGCTGGGGTATAGCTGCCTGCCTGGGCTCAGCCCAGCCCCAGACCGTTTGACTCTGGCTGAGTCTAGGGGACCACCTAGCAACAGCCTAGCGAGGACTCGCCACACCGGTACCTGCCGGCCCCGCTCCAGCCCGAGGGCAGACTCCTTTGCTGTGCACCGCAGCCGATGGGACTGCTCCAGCCCCTAAATGTGGCTCCTGCTTCGCCCAGGGGTTGACTGCTGCGCTGCCATCCTCCTGGCCGCTTCTTCCCCTCTGTCAGGGACCAGAGGAGAAAGCATCAGCAGAGTGGTGCTGGGGCAGCTGTCAGCAGCCACAGCTCTGGTAAGCAGCCGCAGCTCTGGCCCAGCCCAACCCTTCACCCTGTCAGGAGAGAGCAGGGAGCTCCCAGCCCTGCTCCCAGCTGCAGTAACCTCAAAATGAGCACCTGTCTGGGAGCTCCTCTGCCTTGCTTGGCTCATGTACCAGCTTGGGGGACATCTGCCTGCTGCTCAGACACTGAGCCACAGCACTTGCACCTGGGCCCAAGCTTCAAGGGCCGCAGACTGAGAGAAGTCTCACGGCCTCAGCTCTGCTGGCTTGAAGCAACAATGAGTTGCACGGAGGCACAAGGCTGAAGGTTTCCTAAAAACACCTCCCAGTAGCTCTGCTGCTGACCCAGAAACAAATGGGCAATGCTGAGAGCTATGGACAGAAGCCTTGGCAGGCAGGGGGAGAAGGAGTCCCACCTGGCCCGCTCCTCTGAAGCTCTCGGCCTGGCTTGCCAAGAGGCAAAGTCCTGCTGCCACCCACTCAGCCCATGCCCTGGCCTGCGCTGCTTGGCATAGCTTAAGGCAACATTTGGGAACAGTTTAGGGCACAGTTTACGGCTCAGTCTGGGCTTGGCATTGCTCCACAAGGCAATGTGGACACCAAGCACTGTGGGCCCATGCATGGTCACCCTCTCTGGGGATACCAGAGCCCAGCTGCATGGCCACCAGAGGAGCCACACCCTTGCAGCAGATGCTGAAGGCCTGAGGCCACACCAGCAGAGATGTGCCTCACCTCATGGCACTTCAACTGACCAACCAAGCACCATGGTCCACCAGGACACATCTCTCCTGCCTCCCCGCTCCTTGCAGCCCAGAGCTGCACCCAGGTACCTGTCAGGGGTGCCCCACAGACCATGACCACAATCCCCCTGTGCTGTGGGGCTGCAGCTCCCACACCAGGCACAGCTCTCTCCCTTTGCGGTGAAGACCTCAGAGCAGCAGGGCAGCCCAGCCAGGGGCTGGCCAAGGAGACAGACAGGCAGGAGCAGCTGGGAGGCTGTGGGGGAGAAGCAGAGATCTGGCCATGGCAGGCCAGATCTCCAGAGGCCAGGCATGGACCAGGCAGACATCCCCCTGAGTGAGACCAAAGCCACATGGGCACCGTGGCACTCCTGGAGAGGTCTGTCAGGTGAGCTGTGAGGAAGGATTTCAGGAGAATGCTCAGGTTTCCACATCCATTTACCAACAAAGATTATCTTTGGCCACTTTCAGAGCTCAGAGCAGAGTCTTAATGGTGTCGGTGACACAATCACCTGGCAACGACCTTCAGCCAGAAAGAAAGCTTTCTTTCTCCAGCTCTCCAAGCAAACAGAAGACTGAGGGATGAGGTGAGCTAGGAGAAATGCTGACTGATGTTGTCAGTAGATCCTGGTGTTAATCCTTTTTCCTTCTCGACACTCTGAGTCCCTTTGTCTCAACTGTTTCCTAGCCTCCACTTTTCCAGTGCTGCAGGCCATCTCCTTGCCATAAAAATCACTACAACGGACGTCCTGGACTCTTGTTTCTGCACGATTTGCTGCACACCCTTGGCAGTGCCAACTGTTCCAAAGGAGGTGACTGTTCCTGGTGGTTTAAGACAGGTTTCAGGAGACATACTGCTTTTCCAAGTCACAGAAGACTTAGTCTCTTGAACTGAGGAGGGTGTTAGGGTTTTTCCCATTTCCTGCTCACAAGTTGCAAGCTTAGCTTGTTCCCTACATCGTGGCACAAGCTCCAGTGCAAATCCAGGCCAAAAGAGCATCCTGTGGAGGTGTTTGGTCATCAGTTCCAAATGGCCTTAGAACACACAAGCCAAGGCATCTCAGCACTTTTAAAAATCCATTCTTCTTCAAGAAGACTGAAGAGTAGATTTCTTCTCCTCCAGAGCTTGCTAACAAATGCCATATTACTGCTGAGTTCTTCTCTTACCATAAGCACTGGAGCTCCTGCTCAAGAGAACACAGGAACACTTAGTGCTTACGGTCCAGACTGGGGCTGTCTCTTCCCAGGGACAGAAAGGCAAGCACATATCCTACAGCATCTGGTGGAGCATTCTACTGCTCTCTGGGTCCCTCTGTCTCTTGAATCTGCAGTTGAACCTTATCAATGGAACCTTCAGCCTAAAACACTAAGTATATTGACAACAGTCCATGACCCTAGATATGTCCATGCCATCGTGCCAAGTAGTGCCTCTCCAAAGCCAACTCACTACTTGCAGCCCAGAAGGTCAACAGCATCCTAGGCTGCATCAAAGGAAGCATGGTCAGCAGGTCAAGAGAGGTACTTGGTACTTCAGCCACTCTGCTCTGCAGTGCAGAGACATGGAACTGCTGGAGCAGGTACAGAGGAGGCCACCAAGATGCTCAGGGGGCTGGAACAGCTCTGCTGTGAGGATAGACTGAGGGAGCTGGGGGTGTGCAGCCTGGGGAAGAGAAGGCTCCAGAGGGACCTTAGTGCTGCCTTCCAATAGCTGAAGGCTATTGGATCCTACAGGAAGGCTGCAGAGGGACTTTTCCTAAGGGTGTCTAGAGACAGGACTAAGTGGAATGATTTGAAGCTGAGGCAGAGCAGCATTAGACTGGAGCTGAGGAAGAAGTTTTTCAGTATGTGGCTGATGACACTCTGGAACAGGCTGCCTACAGAGGTTGTGGCTGCCTCCTCCCTGGGAATGTGCAAGGCCAGGTTGGATGAGGCCTTGAGCAGCTGAGTCTCACTGAGGGGTGTCCCTGCCCATGGCAGAGAGGTTGGAGATGATCTTGCCTGACAAATTTAGTGGCTTTTTATGATGAAGTCACAGCGACAGTGGACAAGGGAAGGGCAGCTGATGTCATCTACCTGGACCTGAGTAAAGCATTTGACTCTGTCCCACATGACATCCTGGTCACCAAACTGGAAAAGCATGGACTTGATGGATGGACCACTCGCTGGATAAGGAATTGGCTGGATGGTCGAACCCAGAGAGTGGCGATCAACGGCACAATGTCCACCTGGAGACCAGTGACAAGTGGTGTCCCTCAGGGGTCAGTGCTGGGACCAGTGCTGTTTAACATCTTTGTCAGTGACATGGACAGAGGAATGGAGTGCACCCTCAGCAAGTTTGCAGATGACACCAAGCTGTGTGGCACAGTCGACTTGCTAGAGGGCAGGGATGCCATCCAGAGGGACCTGGACAGGCTGGAGAGTTGGGCCCAGGCCAACCTGATGAAATTCAATAAGGCCAAGTGTAAGGTCCTGCACCTGGGTAGGCACAATCCCAAGCACAAATACAGGCTGGGTGGTGAATGGCTGGAGAGCAGCCCTGAGGAAAAGGACCTTGGAGTCTGGGTTGATGAAAAGCTCAACATGAGCCTGCAGTGTGCACATGCAGCCCAGACAGCCAACCGAGTCCTAGGCTGCATCAAGAGAAGCGTGGCCAGCAGGGCAAGGGAGGGGATTCTGCCCCTTTACTCTGCTCTCGTCAGACCCCACCTGGAGTACTGTGTGCAGTTCTGGAACCCTCAGCACAGGAAGGACATGGAAGTGTTGGAGCGGGTCCAGAGGAGGGCCACAAAGATGATCAGAGGGCTGGAGCAGCTCTCCTATGAGGACAGGCTGAGGGAGTTGGGGCTCTTCAGCCTGGAGAAGAGAAGGCTTCGAGGGGACCTGATAGTAGCCTTCCAGTATCTGAAGGGGGCCCACAGGAAGGCTGGGGAAGGATTATTTACAAGGTCCTGCAATGACAGGATAAGGGGCAATGGGCTTAAACTGGCAGAGGGGAGATTTAGACTGGATGTTAGGAGGAAGTTCTTTACAGTGAGGGTGGTGAGGCACTGGAACAGGTTGCCCAGGGAGGTTGTGGCTGCTCCCTCCCTGGATGTGTTCAAGGCCAGATTGAGTGAGCTGTACTAGTGGGAGGTGTCCCTGCCTATGGCAGGGGGTTGGAACGAGATGATCCCTTCCAACCTTACTATTCTATGGTTCTATGATTCTATGATCTCCAAGTACATTACAAACCTGAGCCATTCTATGAGTCTATGAATTTATCTGTAGGGTATCACATGCTGAAAATCCTGACAGACTTGGCATTCTGAGACACTTTCCAATGCAGCAATCACCAGGTAATCCTTTCCTTCCTCTCTGCCTGCCCAAACCCCAAAGCCATCTCTTCTGTTGTTTATACATAATGAGAAGAAAGAGCTCAAGAACTGCAGCGACACTTTAACAGTGATCAATTCACCAAGTAACAGGATACTGGAAGGAGTTTTATAGTGTGACGGGGGGAAGGGAGTGTGTTGAAACAGGATGGTTGTATTTTCTGAATATGTAGTGTTTTGAAGTGAAGCTGAAGTGAAAGATTAGTGAAACAGAAAAGTGTAGGGAAATATTCTGTATTAACTGGATATGTGAGCAATCCAAGATGTGCTAACTGCTAAATTGTAAGCTGAAGTTTCACAGCCTACTTGGAAAGCTTACCTGAATGGCCAAGGACATCATCTGCAAAGCAGCCCCCACAGCAATGAGAAAAAGAGCTAAGTAGGAAGATCAAAGAAAAACAAGAAGAAGATCAAGAGCAAAACAAGGGGTGAACAGACAGCGATGCACCAATTGCTTGGTGCCTCACAGCCCATGCCTTAAACAAATTAGACCAATTACAGAATCCCACCAGAGTTTGTATCTGGGCAATTTGGGCCAGCTGGTTGGGGCAACAGCTTAATCATAGAATCATAGAATGGTAAGGTTGGAAGGGACCTCAAGGATCATCTAGTTCCAACCCCCTGCCATAGGCAGGGACACCTCCCACTAGCACAGGTTACTCAAGGCCTCATCCAATCTGGCCTTGAACACATCCAGGGAGGGAGCAGCCACAACCTCCCTGGGCAACCTGTTCCAGTGCCTCACCACCCTCACTGGAAAGAACTTCCTCCTAACATCCAGTCTAAATCTCCCCTCTGCCAGTTTAAACCTATTGCCCCTTGTCCTGTCGTTGCCGGACCTTGTCAATAGCCCCTCCTCAGCCTTCCTGTAGGCCCCTTCAGATACTGGAAGGCTACTATCAGGTCCCCTCGAAGCCTTCTCTTCTCCAGGCTGCAGAGCCCCAACTCTCTCAGCCTGTCCTCATAGGAGAGCTGCTCCAGCCCTCTGATCATCTTTGTGGCCCTCCTCTGGACCCGCTCCAACACTTCCATGTCCTTCCTGTGCTGAGGGCTCCAGAACTGCACACAGGACTCCAGGTGGGGTCTGACAAGAGCAGAGTAAAGTGGCAGAATCCCCTCCCTTGCCCTGCTGGCCACGCTTCTCTTGATGCAGCCTAGGACTTGGTTGGCTGTCTGGGCTGCATGTGCACACTGCAGGCTCATGTTGAGCTTATTCCTTAATGATTTGGACCAGTTGCTTTGTAATGGGCTGGCCTGAACAGTCTGTTAGAAGGGTATATAAATGCATGTTCATATTCAATAAATTGGCATTGCTTGGATAATATTGATCTGTGTGGCTCTGTACAGGATCTCCTGATGAAGATGTCTTGGAGAAAAGAACCTGCTATTGAAAAGCATCTAAATCCAAATGTCAGTGGGGATATTTACTTCCTCACACTTCAAATCCTGAGCATTTTTGCACTTCAAAATCTTGTTAGCCAACACATACCCTTCAGAATCTCTTTACAATTGTGCAGTATTTCGTGATTGCACTGTAATTTGTGCACCTCTTCAGTGAAGGCTGAAGGGAAGCCCAAAAAATTAACTGTGGTATAAGTCTTTAGTCAGCAGAAAGTCCTCTGAAGAAAGCAGTAGGAACTGGAAAGACATTTCCAGCATCTACAGTTTTTATTGTGGTAGGCAAAAGAAAGTAAAGTTTTGGGTTGTGCTCAAGCCTTTGAGGTGAGAACTCATCTTGCAGTAGATTTTAAGAGATCTACAGCCACTTGTTCAAGAATAACTATAAGCAAAGGAGATCAGCAATGTAAAATTCCATGCTGGTGAGCCAGGGCTGAATCCCAACCCAGCATTCTGAGTCCCAAATTCTGCATACACAGAAAATTAGGCTCTAGTGACTATAAGGAATAGCCTCAAGGTGTTTTGCTCTATGCCTAAATCTGCTGATTTCCTCTTTTTATCATAGAATCATAGGATGGTTAAGGTTGAAAGGGACCTCAAGGATCATCTAGTTCCAAGCCCCTGCCATAGGCAGGGACACCTCCCACTAGTACAGCTCACTCAAGGCCTCCTCCAACCTGGCCTTGAATACCTCCAGGGAGGGAGCAGCCACAACCTCCCTGGGCAACCTGTGTCAGTGCCTCACCACCCTCACTGGAGAGAACTTCCTCCTAACATCCAGTCTAAATCTCCCCTCTGCCAGTTCAAACCCATTGCCCCTTGTCCTGTCATTGCAAGACCTTGTCAATAGTCCCTCCCCAGCCTTCCTGTAGGCCCCCTTCAGATACTGGAAGGGTACTATCAGGTCTCCTGGAAGCCTTCTCTTCTCCAGGCTGCAAAGCCCCAACTCTCTCAGCCTGTCCTCATAGGAGAGCTGCTCCAGCCCTCTGATCATCTTCATGGCCTCCTCTGGACTGGCTCAAACAGTTCCATGTCCTTCCTATGCTGGCAGCTCCAGAACTGTACATAGTACTCCAGATGGGGTCTGAGTAGAGCAGATTAAAGGGGGAGAATCACCTCCCTTGCCCTGCTGGCCATGCTCCTCCTGATGCAGCCCAAGAATTCAACTCCCCACACAGCTTGCAAGGCAGTCCAACTATTTATAAAAGGTGTTGGGTTTGAGGTCTGGGTGTTAGAATTTATTTCTGGATCCAAGTATGCAGGTTTTCATCTGTTCTCAGAAAACTGTGGGAAGCAGATTGAATTGATGACCTGTTTTCCACACAAACAGGTAGCACAGACAAGAGGACTTCATTCTGCATGCTTGCCACAAACCCAGCGAAGCTGCTGCTCTGTCTGGAGGTCAGTCAGTGCATCAATGGATCTCCAGCTGCACTGGCAAGCATAAGCTCGTGCTCCTTTCTTCTTTATCATCTTGGCTCTTAGTTTACTGAGCTCAGGCATATTGTTCCTGTCAATCAAATGAATTCAGTTTAGGCTCAAGATTTTTCTTTTTAAAAAAAACAAAATTATGGGGCCATTTGGATTCAGGAAAGCTCTCAAGAACATTGCTGACTACCAGAGCGCTGCTGGCTGTGATGAATGAATTTAGGGCTGGGATTCATTTCTGGTTTGAATCTTCCCTGAGCGCACTCTCAGTGTGTTGCTGCTGAATTCTCAGCTCAGCTGGAGAGATCTTATTGTGGTCTTCCAGTATCTGAAGAGGGCCCACAGGAAGGCTGATGAAGGAGTTTTTAGGGTTTTGGGCAGTGATAGGACTGGGGGGAAAGGATCCAAGCTAGAGGAGGGCAGACTCAGATTAGGCATTAGGAAGAAGTTGTTCACCATGAGGGTAGTGAGACACTGGCACAGGTTGCCCAGGGAGGTGATGGAAGCCTCATCCCTGGAGGTTTCTAAGGCCAGGCTGGATGTGGCTCTGAGCAACATGATCTAGTGTGAAGTGTCCCTGCCCATGGCAGGAGGAATGGAACTAGATGATCTTTGAGGTTCCTTCTAGCCCTGACTATTCTGTGATTCTATGATGTTTTTGCAGGCAGTGCTCTGTCACTTTCAGACACTTTGTGTCAGCCTCCAGAGAGTGAGCTGGAGTGAAAGCCAGGTAGAGCTAATTCTTGTGATAAGAAATTATCCAAAAGTAGAATTAAGTTCTCAGACTTCCTGTAAAAATCCCTGTGCAGAATGGGTACAACAGAGTTAAAGCTTTCATCAGGAACTCAGGATGGTTATTCACAGATTCTTACAATGGGTTGGGATGGAAGGGATCTTAAACATCATCTAGTTCCAACCTCCCTGCTATGGGCAGGGACACCTCCCACTAGCCCGGGTTGCTCAAGGCCTCATCCAGTCTGGCCTTGAACACCTTCAAGGAGGGGGCATCCATAACCTAGTGGAAAATGTCCCTGCCCATGGCATGGGGGTTGGAACTATCTGTACTGCATCTAGCTCTGAAGCCCTCAACACAGGAAGGACATGGACTTGGTGGAGCAGGTCTAAAGGAGAACCACAAATATGATCAGAGGAGTGGAGCAGCTCTGCTATGAGGACAGGCTGAGGGAACTGTGGGTGTTCAGCCTGGAGAAAGAAATCTCCAGGGACACCTAATAGCAGCCTGCCAGTACCTGAAGGGGACTACAAGAAGGCTGCAGAGGGACTGTTAGCAAAGGCCTGCAGTGATAGAACTAGGGGCAGTGATTTGAAATGAGAGCAGAGCAGATTTAGATTGGATATTAGGAACAAGTTCTGCACCATGAGGGTGGTGGAACACTGCAACAGGTTGCCCAGGGAGATAGTTGAGGCCCCATCCCTGGATACATATTCAAGGTGAGGCTGGACAAGGCTCTGAACAACCTGATCTAGTGGAGGCTGTCCCTGCTGACTGCAGGGGGATTGGACTGGATGACCTTTGGAGGTCCCTCCCAACCCAAACCATTCTATGAATCTATGAATCCCACTCCTCCACTTAATCAAAGCTTGCTGTAAAAAAGGATCTGTTAAGAAATCAAACTGATTCTCAATGAGGATGACAGCATAGCACTTGATAATGGAAAGAAGAAAACCTGCCTTGAAACAACCACAGTGACGCAAGGTATGGTGAGAAGCACAAGCTGAACTGATGCATTCATTTTGTAGGCATCCTGCAATGGACACCAGAGGCAAACCCATCACAGAGCATCTGCCTTTTTCAGCAGAAAAGTTACCTTTGAATCTATGAAACCTGAATCCTTTTTAAAAGCAGAGAGGGGGAGTGGTGTGGGAGGAAGCAAAAGACATGACAACAGATGATGTGAGATGTTGCACCTCTCACCCTGGAGACTTTGCCACCTTATCACTGAACGTGTTGCACACGTGCTCCTTTTCAGATAACATGGGAGTGCTCAGGACTTTTCATCTTTCCTGGCCTTATCAAGCCTCAAAGCACAGTAACACAACAGTGATACCAAAGCCAGTTCAGACATACCTGAAGAAAAGATAATCACAGGACTGATCCCAGATGTAGTCATTGAAAAGTGACACACGGAAGTCACAAGCAGTACAACGTAGCTGGTCACAAGTTCTGGTCAAAAAAAGAACAAAATACACCAAGAGATTATTGCAATCAGAAAAGCAGAGGAGCTACACAGATGAAAAGTCTTCTCAAGTCCACTGCTTACTCAGAAATACCAGAAGCAAGGTTAAAAATTTTATTTTTTTTTTACATCTCTGGCACATCCATCGTGGTTTGTGTCTTAACTATAGGCCCATCTATTATTTTTGCAGGTTCTTCATCTCACTGAACTCATAAAATAAGCTGATATTCTCTTATATTCTCTTTGGTCCTCCTCACTGGTGTGTGGTTAGTAGGTTGAGAAAGGTTCTCCTCCCCTTCTGCTGGTGAGGCTGCATCTGGAATATTGTATCCAGTTCTGGGCCACTCAGTTCAAGAAGTATGTCAGGGAACTGCTTCATAGAGTCCAGCATAGAGCCACAAAGCTGCTGCAGGCAGTGGAACATCTCCCTGCTGAGGACAGGCTGAGGGAGCTGGGGCTGGGAGCTTGGAGCAGAGGAGCCTGAGGGCTGCCCTCATTGCTGTGCTAAAGATGTGCAGGGCAGTGTCAGGAGGACAGAGCCAGGCTCTGCTCAGGGGTGGCCAAGGACAGCACAAGGGGCACTGGGGGCAAGCTGGAGCAGAGGAGGTGCCACAGGAACACAGGGAAAACTTTTTCAGTGTGAGCTCAGACAGGGGTGTTGAGACTAGGTATCTTGAAGGTCCCCTTCAGCCCAAACCATACTGTGAATCTTTGATCTCTCAACTCCTCAAATGAACAAAAGATGTAGTGGTCAACAACAGAGGACTGGAAGGGACCAGCTGATTTCCACTGCAGTTGCAGGCAGCCACATGTTTAGATTAAAATAAGGCTGTCCTGTCCTCCTGTCCACTTCAGAGGCAGAAACACAGCTGTGAATAAAGTAATGTCAGAGAAAGTAGAACAATTTTTTTTGGTCATAATTTCTTACCTTTTTGAAATATTTGTTCCTATGCCAGCTGGTGAAGCACTTCCACCCAGGTACACCGGACAGCATCTGCATGGATTTTATGAAAGAAATGTTACAGCACAGCAAAACATTTCTGAGGCAGCTGTGCAGTGCTCCTCCTAGATTAACAGCCTGGCATTTGTTAAACAACCTGGTATTTGTTAAATACAGGTAAAGCATCCAAATGCTTACAAATTACACAAGTTTATAATTTCCTTGCCGTGGTGTTCAAAGCAAAACAACCCTCTATAGCAAATAGAATCATAGAATCATAGAATGGTAAGGTTGGAAGGGACCTCAAGGATCATCTAGTTCCAACCCCCTGCCTAGTACAGGTCACTCAAGGTCCCATCCAACCTGGCCTTGAACACCTCCAGGGAGGGAGCAGCCACAACCTCCCTGGGCAACCTGTGCCAGTGCCTCACCACCCTCACTGGAAAGAAATTCCTCCTAGCATCCAGTCTAAATCTCCCCTCTGCCAGTTTAAACCCATTGCCCCGTGTCCTGTCATTGCAAGACCTTGTCAATAGCCCCTCCTCAGACTTCCTGTAGGCCCCTTCAGATACTGGAAGGCTACTCTAAAGTCTCCTCAAAGCCTTCTCTTCTCCAGGCTGAAGAGCCCCAACTATCTCAGCCTGTCCTCATAGGAGAGCTGCTGCAGCCCTCAGATCATCTTCATGGCCTCCTCTGGACCCGCTCCAACACTTCCACGTCCTTCCTGTACTGGGGGCTCCAGAACTGCACACAGGACTGCAGGTGGGGTCTGACAAGAGCAGGGTAAAGGGGCAGAATCCCCTCCCTTGCCCTGCTGCTCACACTGCTCTTGATGCAGCCCAGCACACAGTTGCTGTCTGGGCTGCATGTGTATACTGCAGGCTCAGGTTGAGCATTTCATCACCTCAGACCCCCAGGTCCTTTTCCACAGGGCTACTCTCAGCCATTCCCCACCCAGCCTGTATTTGTGCTTGGGATTATGCCTACCCAGGTTCAGGACCTTACACTTGGCCTTATTGAATTTCATGAGGTTGGCCTGAGCACACCTCTGCAGCCTGCCCAGGTCCCTCTGGATGGATCCCTGCCCTCTAGCAAGTCAACTGTGCCACACAGCTTGGTGTCATCTGCAGACTTGCTGAGGGTGCACTGATTCCTCTGTCCAGGTCACTGACAAAGATGTTAACCAGCACTGGTGCCAGCACTGACCCCTGAGGGACACCACTTGTCACTGGTCTCCAGGTGGGCATTGTGCCCTTGATCACCACTCTCTGCACAAGGAGGTACACTGTGCACCACTTGATAAAGGTCATTAAGTCAAAGGAAACTGCCGTTTAATTACTCAAGAATTAATTTGATGAGAAATCATTTTAAGCACACAAAAGCACATTACAGTTCTTCAGAATGAGCTGTTTATTTTTCTTACTTGGGTTCACAGATTGCACTGGGTTGGAAGGGACTCTCAATGGGCATCTGGGCCAGCCATCTGCACTCAGCTGGGACACCTTCAACTATAGCAGGCTGCACAGGGACACATCCAGTCTGATCCTAAATATCTTCAGAGATGGGGCCTCAACCTTGGGCAGCTTGTTCCAGTATTTCACCACTCTCCCTGTGCAGCACTTCCTCCTCATGTCCATCCTAAATCTCCCTTGCTCCAGTTTCAAACCACTGTCCTTTGTCCTATCACCACAGGCCCTTCTGGACAGTCCCTCCTCAACCTGCCTGTAGATCCCCTTCAGAGATTGAAATGCAGCTCTATGGTCTCCCTGGAGCCTTTTACTCTGTAAGCTGAACAACCCAAATTCCTTCAGCCTGTCTTCATAGCAGAGGTGCTGCAGCCCTCTGAGCATCTTGGTGTCCTCCTCTGAACCTGCTCCATCAGATCCAAGTCTCTCTTGTGCTGGGGGCTCCAGGGCTGGACACAGCACTCCAAAAAAAACCCCCTGTATTCCATTTAAAAAGAATGTTTCTCTAAATATTCACTTTCTTAGTGTCAACAGAGATTAAACAGCAGCAATATTAGCAGCCTGACAACAACCTATAATCACACTAGGTTCATTCGGTACAAACATTCTTCACTTACCTTTTCTTAGGAGTCTGTAGAACAGCACCCGAACTTTCAGCTGTGAGACTTGCGGAGTTAGACTTCAATTTCTATTTAAAAAGCAGTCAAATTAAAAAAAACCAGCATTAGAGCAAGGTGACAACATTCTGTTTTACTTGATGAGCAGGAGATTTTCTCAGTCACAGAAAAAAAGAGATGAAGAGTTTGGGATTCTTACTCAGGTTTCTGTGAGGTTCTTTGAGGCACAAAGAGCTGCTACAGTAACAGTTAAAAGGAAGAGAAAGGCTTCATTCCCAGCTCTGCCTGAAGGAATTCAACACCACATAATCACTTTGACTTTACAGTCAGGACTTTGTATTTCATGCCTTCTTTTTAATACCCTTACTGTTAAACCTAGATTTAATTTAGGAAGCTTCTCCCTCCGTGTCTGTGAGCTTTTGTTTTACGCACCAAGGCCTTATGTTAGCCAGAAAGAGAAAATGTCTTTGAGAAGTTTCTTAGTTGCAGCACACAAACCAGTTTATTTGAATTCCATGCTTCCAGATCTCAAAGGGAAGTCTTAGGGATATAAAATGGAATTGTTTGGCCTGGAGAAGACAAGGTTTGAGATCAGTGTATAAAAATATATGATGGTGAAGAAAACAGACCAGTGTAGCCAGACTCTTAGTGGTGGGGCCCTCTGACAAGAGGAGAGGCAATAGGCACAAACTGAAAGACAAGAATTTACAGTTGATGGCATAACAAAACCAAGTATTTCAATTCTTTTGAGATGGACAGACAGGGAGGTTACTTAGAGAGACTGCAGGGAGGTTACTTAGAGAGACTGCAGAGTCTCCATCCTTGGAGATACTCAAAACCTGTCTGGACACTGTTTTGGGCAACCCTAAGCAGTCTGGCCAGATGATCTCCAGAGCTTCCTCTTTCAATCTCAACCCTTCTGTGGTATTTAACACTGTGGTCTACCTTGAATTACTATTATTTAATTAGTTGTGATGGTTTGGGAGTTATCTGCCCCCTCACACTTTGTAAAATCCCTCAGACTAGACTCAGGCAGTGAAAGTTAAGGACTGAAGCTCTATTTACAGCTCAGCACAATGTACAAGCAGAGATATGCACAATAGACATAAATAGTTACAGACATATACAAGTTAAAGGTAATACAGAAACACAATCCCCCTCCCAGAAATCAGAGTCCCCAGGAGGGGCTCCCAACCACCCTCTCAGCCCCTTTCTACCCCTCCACCTTACCCCACAGTTTGCCTTATGCACAAGGTGAGTTTGGAGGATCAGCCAGGGGGGTTAGAAGTAGAGTGGTTAGTTAGATTATTCAGCAGAGAGAAGGCAAGAAGCTAGAGAGACCGAGACTCTCCAAGCCTGAGTGTCTTATCTATGTTTTGTGTTCTTAGTCTTATACATCTCAGCAAGCCTATGAGTGAAGCAGACATCACCATTGTTTGCTTTTCACAGCCTATAATACAATTTTCTCCATTAAAATATTCCAATTATCCTCAAACCAGCACATTAATATTATTTAAAATTACTGCCTGAGTGACCCCAGGCACCTCCTTCCTGTTCTACATTACTACAGGATTGCTGCATTTTCCTCTCTGCTTTATCACAGAATCACAGAATGGTTTAGGTTGGAAGGGACCTCAAAGCTCATCCAGTTCCAACCCCTCACCACAGGCAGGGACACCTCCCACTAGAACAGGCTGCTCAAGGCCTCATCCAACCTGGCCTTGTACACCTTCAGGGAGGGAGCATCCACAACCTTCCTGGGCAATCTGTTCCAGTGTTTTATTTCCCAAGTTTATCCTGCAGCCTGATTTAGTTCATTTGCCCCCCAACACTCCCCCACACTTGAAAACAGTTATAGTTTATGGTTCTTTTCTTTCCACTGCTGAAACTCATCTGTTCTCCATATTCCTACTCACCAGAGGTGTTTTGATACGGCTACTGTCATTACAGATTTCATCAATAATGTCATCTAGATCTTCTTCACTGCTGGCAACTCTCATTAACAGTTTAGCTGATCTAAAACCAAAGAAATCAGTCTTCAGTTTGTAGCATGACCAGAGCAGTTGTGAGTTAAAACATATAATTAAGTTTTGGTTTTTTCCCTCTAATAGTCTGTAGTATCTAAGGTAGGGCACTCAAATCATGACTGGACAGATGTAAACTGCAGGATGATGCCTTTCAATCCCTGCTGAACTGTCACATCACAGATCTCTCTTTTGCTTGCTTTATGTCCAACCACTTCCAATCCTGAATAAAACTATCACAATGTGACCCATGGTACACTTGCTGAGCAATAAATTGGAACCCCCTGATTTTTCACATTAATCCTCAGCAGCAGGAACATGAAAAGGTCAGAGGGAGTTCTCTCCTCACGCTAAAGAACTGCAGAGCTTCTGGAGGAATTCCTGCCAAGCTGTATGCATCCAGAGAGATCACCTGCACTTCGCTTTCATGCAAGTGAGAAGTCTTGTCACTCAAGTCTGATGTTTAGTAGCTCTTTGTTGAGGAAAGGGAGGCCTGAGGCACTGCTGCACCAATGAATCAGGAACCAATCTACTGCTGAGAAGGAGGAAGACTCTGTGATTTAAAAAAAATACTGTAATCAGACTGACATCTACCCATTATGCAAACAAGAGGGAAATCTATTAATGTGGCTGAAGGTAATGGGCCTGCTGGACTTGCATTAGTCAGATGGCTCTTTGATATCCTTGCCTGGGACTTCAAAATGCCTGCTGCCTAAGCAGTCACCAGCCCATGTGTGGGGACAGCTAGCCAAGCCTCTCTGGTCCACAGACCTTCCAGCTAGAGTCTAAGGCACCAGTAAGGGAGGGCCAGGATAGCACCCTGAGGGCATGCAACAATGCCTGTGAGAGTCAGGATGGAGATCTGAGGACAGGCAGACACCTATGAGAACCAGGATGGCAACCTGAGGACAGGTAACAATGCCTATGAGGATCAGGATGGAAACCCGAGGGCAGGCAGTGCTGGCTGTGAGGGTCAGGATGGAGACATGAGGAGTAGCATGGAAACCTGAGGGCAGGCAGCAGGTGACAGACTGCTTGTCACTAGGCACCAATGACTCTGTCACAACCAAAACCTGCTATTTGGAACCATCATTTTGAAACTGTGACCTCTGAGGTAGCCACAAAAAGGTGTACAATGTTAATGATGTGCTTACTGTAGAAGATACAGGTAACACAAAAAGTATGAGAATATTTTAATGACTGAAGCAACATCAGAATAAAACGTTTGATAATAGCATTGCTAAAGTTCTTCCTGCCTGAAATGGGAAGATTTATGGTTATTTTCTGCATACCACAAGGTCAGTTAGCGTGTTGGGTACCCCTTGGCCCTCACTCCCAAGCACACCAGCGCAGCCCGTAGCGCCATATTTAATCCGAAGCTGGGATCCTCCCAAGACGCACAGGCTGCCTGGAGTACCTCTGCTGGCTGGCATACGACTCAAGTTTGAAGAGCACTAAGACCAGGGCTACTTGCTGACCGCGGTTCCCGACCCTCGCTCTTTCCGGTTCCCCGGGCGTGCCGCCTGTCCCCCTCCGCCCACAGGGCCGCCCGGGGCGGGCCGGGCTGCGCGCCACACTCTGCCACTGCCCGCTCGGCGGGGCGGAGCGTGGTCGCGACGGGACAGGCGCAGGACCGCTCACCTGCCCTCCTTCGCCCCTTCGGGCTCGCCGTCGGCCTGAGCGTGGCTGCCCGCTGCGCCCTGTGCCGGCAGGCGGCAGAAACGCCTCTCCACTTCATCAAGCAACTGGTCCAGATCCTCCGCCATCTTGCCGCCGCCAGCTGTTGCCAAGGCGGCTCTGTACCGCCCCCGCCGGCCGGGGCGGAGTTCCCGCGCCCTGCGGAGTGTCGGGGGCGGTTGTGGAGGTCGTACCTCTAGTCCGTCCTCTAGTCCATCCGGTTTAGCTGCAGACGGGAGCGAACAAAAACGGAAAGGAAAAAAAAAAAAAAAAACCGAAAAATGAAACGCCTACCACGTGGGAGGCAG
>VWZE01012545.1:72979-93196 GCA_013396675.1 Eubucco bourcierii | reverse complement strand
CTTTTTCTTTTTCTTTTTCTTTTTCTTTTTCTTTTCCATGTGTTTGTGGCATGTTGCAGCCCTTTCTGCCTTCCCACCTCTTGCCCCAGGAAGTGGTCTGAGGGTAGCACAGTGACTGCCTCTCACTGAGGCATGCTGCTGCCCCCAGCAAATGCAGAACCAGTCCAATGCCTGGCTCCCAGTCACAGGACACTGCTCTAACCCTGTTCCTGGTCCCACTCTAGTATAACACCATTTTGAGTGGCACTACACTTACTTCGCAGTAGTGGCACAGTGCATCAACTTGAGTAGTGTAGGCTGAGCATAGACTCTTGGCCACGATTTAGCTACTAGGAAGCATTTTTCTGGATTATTCTGTGTAAAGATAGCAGATCACCTCCCAGCCTGTACTGGTGCAGGAGATCTTCATGTCTGTAAATCAGTAATGAGGTTTGCATTTGGACTTAAATTAAAAGAGTTTTCTCAGGGCAGTTAACAACAGCACAGTTTTCAAAAGAGGGGAATGGCAAAGGGCAAAATGAAAACCTAACCCCCCCACTGATTTCAACGGGCTCAGAGTTTAATTTTGAAGCTTAAATCCATCCCACTTCATTGAAATGGTCTTGGCTGGCTCCGTTGCCAGCTCCAAGCGCTGTGGCCCAGCAGAGGGCATTGCAGGGTGACATTACTGGGGTTTAGGATGCTCTTACCAGGAGGCAAACTGAACTTCGCATTTATTTTAACGACCTCCACTAGGAGTGTAGATGATCAGCTATTTAAAACCCAAGGATGCTGCTAGCAGGCTCTGTAGTTGAAAGATGAAAGGAAAATTTCCTTGCCCTCTAAACTGCTTGATGCTCAAAAGAGAAAACTAATGGCAGAGAGCATTTGCTCTTCATTATCTCTATCACACAACTAATTTTCCTGGTTTAAATGACATTACAGGCTTGTTTCAGGATGACACCCTCCTGGCATTCTGTAAAAGATAATAAATGGTCCCCTTTAAAAACAAAACACAAAATTGAAGTGGTGTGAGCAAAAAGGAGAAGAGAGAAACATCTACAGCTGCTTGAAGGGACATTGTGGAGAAGCTTGAACTGGGCTCTTCTCACAGGTAATTGGAGACAGAACAAGGGGGAATGCCCTCAAGGTGAGGCTGGGGAGGTTTACATTGGACATTGGGAAAAAGTTTTTCACAGAGAGTGGTCAGGTACTGAAATGAGCTGCCCGGGGAGGTGGTGGAGTCATCTACCCTGGCTGTGTTCAAGGGTGGTTTGTATGGGGTGCTTGGGGCTATGGTTTAAGGTGAATCTTGTAGAGTAGGGTTCTAGATTGGACTCGGTGATCCTGAGGGGCTTTGCCAACCTGAATGTTTCTGTGATTCTGTGTAGATGTGAGTGACAAACAGAATTTCAGAAAGTAGATACAAGAAATTATTATTAGCAAAGACAGGTGTGCTATCTATCAAACTAAGAGGCTACAGGGTCCCCAGCTACACATGGGCACTTCATAGCCTTCAGTGCCAGGTTTTTTTCTTTCCTGGCATCTCTGCTCCACGCCCTGCAGCCCCCTGCATATTACAGGGGCACATTAGGGGACAGAGAGTGATCTAGCTACCACACAGGGCAGATGAAGTATCCTCTGACCCTGTCCGCACATCCTGGCCAGCCTGTCCCAAAGCAGCAGTGCCAGTCCACTTTCTAGAGGCAGTGGATTTACTGTACTGTCAGACCGACTACACAAAACAGATAAACTAGAAGACAGGAGGTTTCACCTCAGTATGAGGAGACACTTCTTTATAGTGAGGGTACTGGAGCACCTCAACAGCCTGCCCAGAGAGGTTGTAGAGTCTCCTTCTGTGGAGACTTTCAAAACCCACCTGGATGTGTTCCTGTGTCACCTACCCTAGGCGGTTCTGCTCTGGCAGTGGTGTTTGGCTGGGTGATGTCTGGAGGTCTCTTCCAACCACATGTCTTGGGAGAGGAGAGTGAGCGATTGAAGGCAGAAAGGGAAGGCTAAGAGGTGTGTGTGGAGCAGCAGTGTGTTCTCTTGTTCAACATACTTGCTCTTTGGTAGGTCACGAGATGACTCAGCACATTTGGAAGCTGCTATTATCACTGCAGTTTTACAGGTGAGGTGCCCAGGAGGTTGTATCCTGCCTGGGCTCCTTGGGTAAAATCAGGACAGAAGTACTAAGAGCACTCCCAACTCTCCTGTTGATCACAGGCTCACAGGATGTTAGGGACTCAGAGAGATCATTCAGTCCAACCTCCCTGCCAGAGCAGGACCAGACAATCTAGCTCAAGTCACAGAGTAACACACCCAGACAGGCCTTAACAGTCTACTGAAACTCCACAACCTCTCTGGGGAGCCTGCTTCAGTGCTCTGGGACCCTTAGTGAACCCTTGATGAAGTCCAAGAGTCGCAGAGCTGTACCCTATTTCTATACTGCAGCGAGAAACACGGAGTTAAAAAATACAGATGGGCAAGGGTGAAAAAGTTGTGATGGTTTGCAAGTTCCCTGCCCTCCCACTCTATGAAAATCCTCTTGACTAGACTCAGCCAGCTGGAAGTTAAGGACTGAAGCTCTATTTACAGCTTAGCACAATGTACAAGCAGAGATATACACTACAGACAGGAATAGTTACAGACATATACAAGTTAAAGGGAATACAGAAACACGATACCCCTCCCAGAAATCAGAGTCCCAGGAGGGGCTCCCAACCACCCTTCCACCTTCTTTCCACCTCTCTACCTTACCCCAGGGTCTACCTTATGTGCAAGGTGAGTTTGGAGGATGGGCAAGGGAGGTTAGAAGCAGAGTGGTTAGTTAGGTTATACACCAGAGAGGCCAGAAGACACACAGCTCCCAGAGAGAGAGACTCTCTCTGTGTTACCTATATTTGTGTCCTTGTTCTTATGCATCTCAGCAAGCCTATGAGTGAAGTAGACATCATCATTGTTTTGTTTTCACAGCCTAGAACCTAATTATTTTCATTAAAATATTCAAATTAGCCTCAAACTAGCACAAAAGTAGATTCTCCCACCTTGATTTTTGAGAGCCTTCTCACTCAAGTTAGCTTACAGTGTTAAAACCAAAGGGGCTGGAAGAGAGCAAAGGTCCTGAATTTGAATTTCAATGAACTCTACTGAGGGAATGGTTGGGGGTATTTTAGAAATACCCTAAAAGCACCTAATAGGCATTCTGCTCTGGAGGACTTGAAAGGACCATAACCTTTCCTGCAGTTTAACAACACCTTTCTCCATAAAACTAACTCAAAGAGAAATTCCCTGCATTCCCAGGCTGAGCACTTAGCAGTCTTTTCAGACTTAGGATACAGCAGTAAATATAGCTTATAACCATAAAATTAAGGTTATGTAGACCTGTAACTTTTTATTTTATGCTAGCTCTGTGAGCCACTAGCAAATTCTACAAGAGTTTGCTGTCCTGAAGTCTGCAACAGATTACAGGAGTAAAGCAAGGGGAAACAAAATGCAAACCAGAAAACAGCCTCCTCCTCTTTTTAAAACGGGCACCTTGGCAGAGCAAACAAAGGGAAGAGGAATTCACCATGAAATTCACAACTTCTCCTGCTCTACAACTTCAGCTTCCATTAAGATAGCCTTTTGTGTTGTGCAGCTGGCTGACATGGCTGGCTGTGATGGTTTGGGAGTTACCTGTCCACCTCCCCCCTGCTATCTAAATCCCCTAGACTGGACTCAGCCAGCTGGAAGTTAAGGACTGAAGCTCTATTTACAGCTCAGCACAATGTACAAGCAGAGATATACACTATAGACAGGAAGTTACAGACATAGACAAGTTAAAGGTAATACAGAAACACAACTCCCCTCCCAAAAATCAGAGTTCCCAGGAGGGGCTCCCAACCACCCTTCCACCTTCTTTCCATCCCTCTACCTTACCCCAGGGTCTGCCTTAAGTGTAAGATGAGTTTGGAGGATGGGCAAGGGAGGTTAGAAGCAGAGTTGTTTGTTAGGTTACTCACCATAAAGGCCAGAAGATACACAGCTCCCAGAGAGTAAGGCTCTTATCTATATTTGTGTCCTTGTTCTTATCCATCACACCAGCCTATGAGTGAAACAGACATCACCACTGTTAGCTTTGTACAGCCTAGAATCTATTTTTTTTTAATGAAAATATTCCAATTAGCCTCAAACCAACACACTCTCCTTGCACTCCTGAGGTGTTAAATGTCTGCAGAACAGCTCAAGAAAGGGTGATAGATCTCATCTATAACCAGCAGTGTGTTCTTGGCATGCTACCAATGAAATCCTGGTGACCTGTGCCAGGTGAAGCTCAAACCTTGTACAGAATGTAGGTGACATTTTTCACAGGATGAGTTTTTGCAGAGCTGCATCCTTGCAGATGGTGTTGGGGCTTGTGAGGTTGCAGGGCCTTTTGGTGTTCCTCAGACTATGTGCACTGCTTTTCTTCTCTGGTTTTATGGTGCCTAGAAACCTTTGGCCTACCAGCAATGGAGCTGTGGATGAAAAAACATGATAAAGGTCATCTGCGATTTTAGCAGCAGTGACTCTACAGTCAAGGTGATTCAGCTCTTGGGTTTCTGAACAAGAACCTTTCAAGGCGCTCTGCTTGTGTGAAAATAAGTGGGCAGAATTTTATGGAAATCAGTCCTTTCTAGCATAGGTTTGTGACTTTCTCTCAGCAGTTCTGTTGTCTTGAAAACTTTGATGGTCAAGAAGCCCCTTTCCTGGAGATATTCAAGGTGAGGCTTGATTGGGCTCGGAGCAGCTTGGTCCAGTTGAGGATGCCCCTGCTGATTGTGGCAGGGGTTGGACTGGATGACCTTCAGAGGTCACTTCCAACCCAAACTCTTCTGTGATTCTATGAAGTTGGAAGCAGAGTGCTGAGGTAGGGACAGGCTGAGGCCTGCTCTTACCTCTGCCTCAGAGTGGGTCCAAAGAAAGTTTATGGTGATAGGCATTTTATAACTAGAACTAGAACTACAAATATAACTAAACTATATCTATAACTATATAACTATAACTACAAATATAACTATATCAGTAACTATGTAACTACCTATAACTAAATCTGCATCTGTAACTATATAACTAACTATAACTATGACTATGACTATAACTGTAACTGTAACTATAACTGTATTTAACTATACCTATAAACTATAACTATAAACTGTAACTACAACTATATATAACTATAACTTTAATTATGACTGCAACTATAACTGTAACTAATTATAACTATAACTATAAACTGTAACTATATAACTAACTATAACTATAACCATAACTATATAACTATACCTAACTATAGATCTATACCTAACTATAACTGTAACTAATTATAACTATAACTATAAACTGTAACTATATAACTAACTATAACTATAACCTTAACTATAACTATATAACTATACCTAACTATAGATCTATAACTGTAACTATACCTAACTATAGATCTATACCTAACTATAAACCTGTAACTATATATAACTATAATTATAACTGTAACTAATTATAACTATAAACTGTAACTATATAACTAACCATAACTATAACCTTAACTATAACTATATAACTATACCTAACTATAGATATATAACTGTAACTATAACTAACTATAGATCTATACCTAACTATAACTATAACTGTATAACTATACTTAACTATAAACCTGTAACTATATATAACTGTAACTAATTATAACTATAAACTGTAACTATATAACTAACCATAACTATAAAACTATACCTAACTATAGATCTATAACTATGCTTAACTATAACTATAACTATATAATTATATAACTATACATCTACAACTAACTATAACTATATAACTATACCTAATTGTATATCTATAACAACGTATAACTATAACTATACCTAACTATATATCTATAACTAACTATAACTATAAACCATAACTATAACTATATGTAACTGTAACTATAACTATATAACTATACCTAACTATATAACTAACTATACCTATACCTATACCTATAACTGTAACTATACCTATAACTATAATTATAACTAATTATAACTATAACCTGTAACTATGTAAGTAACTATAACTGTAGCTATGGTTCTAACTGTAACTATAGATGATGTTTATGGTGCTAGGTGTTTTGTATCTGTATCTCTGTAAGTACCTAGACAAAATGAACAGCCTTGTTGCCTGTGAAAGCTCAGTTTACTGAAATCTCTGTCTGGCTTCTGCAGTGAGCAGAAGCATTTGGAGCAGATGGAAATTGGATGCATCCTTACTGACTCAGGCCCTTAGCTCAAAGAAACACAGCCGCAGCAGGAGGGGGCTAAGGAAGGGAACAATTAATTTAGTTTTCCACTAGTATGACAACAACATGCCTGTTGTAATTTAAAAGCCTTTGGAACAGTCTTCTTCATTTCTTCCTATCCCACTCCCTCAACCTTTTGTCTTGGCTTGGCTTTTTGTTCTTTTCCCTGCCAGACCAACCCCAGCTTGCCTGAACCCAACCAGTTGGTCCCTGATGTAATCCTGAACGGTGACCTGTGAGGCCAACCTCTGGCAAAGGACCCACTTGGTTTTGAAGTGCTAGCTCTATCTGTGAGAAGCTGGCAAAGTATGCTTTCCTTTTTTTACTTTTATAGCTTGTTCTAAATACCCTGGAGGATACACAGCTGGCTGGCAATGCCACAGGGAATTCCACAGTGGTGGAGTCTTCCAAAGCCTGTGGTGCTGATGCTGGAAAGCAGTGCAGAGGAGCAGTATGCACCATGTGCTGCTTGCAGACCTGCATGCTCTCCACAAATGCACCACCTCTGTCAGGAGTTTCATTAATTTGTGATGGAAATCGAGCACATATTTCTATATATGGCAAGTTCCAAGTGCTCCTCATCTATGGCAGCTTTGATTTTACCACACTGCTCCTTGTTCTCCGTGTTAACACCACCAGAAGTGAATGACATCCTCTGAACCTTTGCAGTTTGGAAGTTGCATGTGTCCAGAAGACAGCAAGCTGTTGTTTTGAAACTCTTTAAACTGATGCTGTGGTTACTGATTAATTAATATTCTCCTGCTGTTTGGTTGTTTATTGATAGATTCACAGAATGCTTTAAGTTGAAAGGGACCTTTATCATCATCTAGTTCTCCTAGGCAGGGACACCTCCCACCAGCCCAGGTATGCTCAAGGCCTCATCCAATCTGATCTTGAACACCTCCAAGGAGGGGGCATCCATGACCTCCCCAGGCAACCTGTGCTAGTGTCTCACCAGCCTCACTCTAAAGAATTTATTCCTAATCTCCAGTCTAAATCTGCCCTCCTCAAGCTCTGATCCATTCCCTCATACTAACACTACAAGCCCTTGTCAAAAGTCCCTTCCTGGCTTTCTTGTAGCCCCTTTAGGCACAGGAAGGCTGCTGTGAGGTGGCTGCTGTGAGGTCTCTCTGGAGTCTTATCTCTTGGCTGAACAGCCCAAACTCTCCCAGCCTGTCCTCATAGTGGAGGTTCTACAGCTTTCTGATCAATGGCCTCCTCTGGACCCTCTCCAGCAGCTCCATGTCGCTCTAATGCTAGAGGCAACAGAACTGGAGGCAGTGCTGCAGGTGAGGTCTGAGCAGAGCGGAGCAGAGCACAGGGGCAGAATCCCCTCCCTGTGCTGCTGCTCTCCCTGCTCTGGATGCAGCCAGCACACAACTGGCTCTGGGCTGCCAACCAACAGTGCTGGCTCCTGGGCAGTTTGGCACCAGCTGACAACCTCAAGTCCTTCTCCTTCAGGCTGCTCTCAGCCACTCCTCGCCCAGCCTGGATTTGTGCTTTTCTAGAAGATACATTTTTATGGTTTTTCTTTTTCCTTCTTGACTTCCATACATTTGCCAGTAGTCTGCAAAGGTCTGGAGGACAAAAAGAACACAAATTTACTGCAGCTGCATCTCACTCATGACGTAGAAGGGCAGCACAAAGAGAAATAAACAGTAATAACACTGATGGAACCAATCTCATTTTCTTTCTTCTGATTAAGGGGCATTGCAAACTTACTACATGTCTCAAATTAGCAATCTCTATGATAATTCTGTGAAGCATGGAAACTAGACTCTGAAACACCTGCTGGTAGCTAGGATGAGGTAGTGTGTGTGTTTTCCTGTTACTGGGTAAAGTCACTCAAGCAGCCTTTCCATAACTGAGCACTGACATGAATTATCTCCCGTGAGCATGACAGAGCTCATCACCTGCTCTTAATAACATAAACACACCAGGATGTCTGCAGCTGAAGGTCACACTCCAGTTAGATTTTAGATACCTAAGACTTAGATGGGTTTTAAGCAGCTCAAGAGAGCCACCAGCATCAGAGATGGAGCTTTGAGGATTTTGCCAACAGTGCCTAATTCTGGTTTTAGTCTCCTATTTCCCAAGTTTTCTGCAGTTCTGCTGATAGGCAGGCTCTGAGCCATTAGTCCTAGCATCTAAACCAGGTGGGGATCTAGAACTAGGTCTGCAAATAGGAAGGTCTTCTAGAGGTTCTCAGAGCTCAGCTCTCAGGGACAAAACCCTGAGATCCAGGGTTTATTAACCCTGAAAAGGTGGTAAGAGACTCTCCTTTCACAGGTTGCAGCTGTATCTTCTTTTACAAGGATGCTTTGGGTGTAGGATTCCCCTGCTGAAAGCTCTGTACCTCCTTCCCCACAGGTCCCCAACACTGCTGACCTCCTGTCCCCTTTCCCCCTCCCACTGGCTGTTCATTCAGTCATTATCTTCACAGGATCACAGAAACCTTCAGGTTAGCAAAGCCCCTCAGGATCACCAAGCCAAATCATTAACCCTACTCTACAAGGTGCACCCTAAACCATATTCCCAAGCACCACATCCAAACGACCTTCAAACACCTCCAGGGTTGGTGACTCCACCACCTCCCTGGGCAGCACATTCCACTGTGCCTGACCACTCTTGCTGGGAAAAAAATCTTCCTACTGTCCAGTCTAAACCTCCCCAGTGGCAGCTCGAGGCCATTCCATTAGTTCTATCACTAATTGCCTGTAAGAAGAGACCAGCACCAACCTCTCCACAACTTTCTTTTCGGTAGCTGTAGACAACCATGAGGTCTTCATCCACTCTGGCACCCACTTGGGCCATTCACTGATGCCCATCTAATATCTTCTGTGTGTCACCTCCCAGCCTTGGGACCTGGCAATATTTTGGGAGAAAGAGGGGCAAAAATTTGTCCCTAGAAATAAGACCTAGTGGGTGGAAGCTGAGAGGCAGAGAGGAAGAAGGAGAAGCTGCTTTGCTTGCAGGTAGGATCAGGAGAGGGACGAAGGTGGTTGAGCCTGTCAGACTGCCACAAAGAAGTGGAGCGGTTGGGTCTTGTCTGGTGCTTGCTGACTTTGGTGAGACTCAGGAATAGGTTGCCCAGAGTGGTTGTGGATGCTCCCTCCCTGGAGATGTTCAAGGCCTTGGGCAGTCAAGTGTAGCAGAGTGGTGTCCCTGCCCACGGCAGGGGGATTGGAGTAGATGATCTCTGAGGTCCCTTCCAGCCTGAGCAATTCTGTGATTTATCACAGGCAACATTTATCCAAAAACTGAGGCAGGGAAACTCCCTGTTCCTCCAGGAGAACAACTGGGATGATTTACTCTTTATTGGAGAGCAATGTGTGAGCAGTCTTCTATGCTTACACCCAAGCACCAAGCCCCTGTATGATTCTGAAGGCAGATTATTAGTTTTGGTATAGTTTTAAAGGGTTTTATTTGTCCTTACAAACATCCATGCTGTATACATCCAGGGAGAACCAAGACTGGCCAATGAAAGCTGAGCTCCAAAAGCAAAGGTGTCCTCTGGTTGTAAAATATTTCCATAATCATACATTTTATAATCATTCTGTTGAATTATGACTGTTTTCCAGGCGAGATATTGCAACATCTGCACAACTGCACCTGCAGCAAGGCTTTATTTTCTCTATAGATCTGATGGAAAATGACAGCTGTGGATTATTACAGTTTGGTTGAGTTTGGGGGTTTGATTTTTGTTTGCTTTGTTTTAAGTCAGGAGTTTTCCATTATTCATTCAGATTCCCTTAGGACAGCACTGGAGTCTTGAGTATCGAATGTGTTCACATGCAGTTCATGGAAAAGCAGCTAAGTGTTTGAGAGAAGGCTGATCTCTACAGCCACTGGGAAGTGGAGAGAGAGAAATTTTTACAGTTGAGTTAAATCTTAATCACAGTCATGCTGGTGTGACTCCAGAGTAACTCCACAGGGACCTGGCCACACTGCTGCTGAATTAAATACAACTCGTGCCTAGCAAAGAATCACAGAATCATTGAGTATGTCTGGTTGCAAGAGAACTTCAAGATCATCCAATCCAACCTTTGACCCAGCATTGAAGGGTCGACACCAAATCATGTCCCTCAGTGCAAAGTCTCACACTGCTTAAACACCTCCAGGGATGGTGACTCCAGCACTGCCCGGGGAGGCTGTGGCTGCCTCTTCCTTCGATGTGTTCAAGGCCTTGAGCAGCAAGATCTAGTTGAGAAGTGTCCATGCTCATGGCAGGGGGGGTCAGAGTAGATACTCTTTAAGGTCCTTTCCAATCTAAGCCATTCTGTGATTCTAAGGACCCTAGAAAGAAAGTGAAGAGTGTGAAGACATTGTAGGAACTACACAGTGTCACTTTTCCCAGGTTGTGTTTTTCTCTTTGTGAGTCAAGGAAGAATATACCACATAGGAAAATGAGTGAGACTGACACATCTAACATCATGCTTATCCCTGGCATGATTTCCATAGTGAGTTTAAAACTCTGTTCCACAGGTTTACAGCACTTGCTTTGATTTGTTGCCAGTATTTGCTTAAGCAAATTGAAGAGCTCATGGTGTAGGGTAGAGAGAGTGATAAATTGGCAAAAGTGGAGTAAATGTTAAACCTAATTTGTGATTTTTTTTTCCCAGCAGAAAGCTGAAGACCTTGATCTCATGTCTGATAACTTGAACATCTTGAAATGAAGACATGTGAACACAGGACACAGCAAGTAAATCACTTACGATAGAGGAGGCAGGTGAAAGTGTTTGCCACACCTGAAGAGGCTTTGCTGAAGTGTTTTTACTGGGTTCACTGAATCACAGTTCATTAGAGCTCTAAACTAAAGCTTTGAATCCTAGAAGCAGCTCCCCAATGATTCTGTTCAAATGTGAGAACTGAGAGGCTGAAGCCTCCTGCCAAAGATGCCAGCAGCTCCAGTGGTGGATTCAGGGTAGAATTTGGCCCACTGTAGTTCTTTTAGTTGGTTCTCTATGTTGGGATTGCTTTTGTTTGTGCACGTGTGGAGAAAAAAACCTGTATTTTCAGAGCCATGAGGCACTGATGGTGTATTTTACTGTGTGCAGTTCTGGAGCCCTCAGCACAGGAAGGACATGGAAGTGTGGGAGCAGGTCCAGAGGAGGCCACGAGGATGCTCAGAGGGCTGCATCAGCTCTCCTATGAGGACAGGCTGAGAGAGTTGGGGCTCTTCAGCCTGGAGAAGAGAAGGCTTTGAGGAGACCTCCAGTAGCCTTCCAGTATCTGAAGGGGGCCTACAGGAAGGCTGGGGAGGGATTATTGACAAGGTCTTGCAATGACAGGACAAGAGGCAATGGGTTTGAACTGGCAGAGGGGAGATTTAGACTGGATGTTAGGAGGAAGTTGTTTGCAGTGAGGGTGGTGAGGCACTGGAACAGGTTGCCCAGGGAGGTTGTGGCTGCTCCCTCCCTGGAGGTGTTCAAGGCCAGGTTGGAGGAGGCCTTGAGTGAGCTGTACTAGTGGGAGGTGTCCCTGCCTATGGCAGGGGGTTGGAACTAGATGATCCTTGAGGTCCCTTCCAACCTTACCATTCTATGATTCTATGAAAGTGTTATTTTCAGCCACGAGGCACTGAAGGTGTATTTTCAGAGCCATGAGGCACTGAAGGTGTATTTTCAGAACCATGAGGCACTTAATGCAGATGCTATTCCCTGCCTACAGCTGGGAGGTAGGATTGGGTAATCTCTAAAGGTTCCTTCCAACCTAAGCCATTCTATGATTCCATTCCATGAATCTGTGATGTGGACCAGAATTAAAGCCTGAAGTGGCACACTCTGATTTTGCTGCCTGTCAGCTCTAGGTTCATGAAGTTTCTACAAGGTAGAAGTTTCTAGAAACATCTTCAAATGCAAAAAGCTTCTAGAAACTTCTTTAAATGCAAAAAGGGTACACAAGGGCTTGTTGTGCTAGGATGAGGGGAAATGGATTGAAGCTTGAGGAGGGCAGATTTAGACTGGAGATTAGGAAGAAATTCTTTCCAGTGAGGGTGGTGAGACACTGGCACAGGTTGCCCAGGGAGGTTGTGGCTGCTCCCTTCTTGGAGGTGTTCAAGGCCAGGTTGAATGAGGCCTTGAGTGACCTGTGCTAGTGGGAGGTGTCCCTGCCTATGGTGGGGAGGTTGGAGCTAGAGAATCTTGAAGATCTCTTCCAACCTAAACCATTCAATGGATGTATGATTATTATATGCATGACGTATTATTATATGGAGCATACAAACCACCGGGCATAGATTTAGCATCTCTGGATTCACTTTTGCAGTAACATGCTGTTTACTTCTTCAGCCACACTGGTGAATCTGCAGATATGGAAGCTGCTTAGTTCACATGAAAGCAATTTATTGTACATAAAAAAACCCAAACAAACAACCACCAACACCACCACCACCAGCAACAAAAAAACAAGCTAGAAATACTGTTTTGAACAAAAGCAGAAGCTCAGTGATGTACCAAACTCACACATTTTGGTATCCCGTTGCCTTACTACTCCTAGGTGGAATCCTAGATAGTTAACTGAAGCTGCCAGTCCCATGAGATTCTGTTCTCAGACATCTTAATGGTGTCCATTAACATGAGGACACTTAATGACTTTTTCTGAAAGACTATTCATGGGAATCAGGCCCCTTCAGGGATATTTATTATGTATTTGTATAGAATTTAGTAAGAAATACAAGTTGTGAACAAAGAGTAGGCAAAACCAGCATCGCCAGCAGATGGAGTGAGATGATTCTGCCACTTTGCTCTGCTGAGACCTCACCTGCAGTACTGTGTCCAGCTCTGGGGCCCTCAACACAGGAACGACTTGGACCTGATGGAATGGGTCCAGAGGAGGCCACGAAAAAGCTCAGAGGGGGTGGAGCAGCTCAGCTACAGGGACAAGCTGAGGGAGCTGAGGGTGTCCAGCCTGCAGAAGGCTCCAGGCAGACCTAATAGCAGCCTACCAGTACCTGAAGGGGGCTACAAGAAGGATGGAGAGAGGCTGTTTGCAAAGGCCTGCAGGGACAGGACGAGGGCAATGGCTTCAAACTAGAGCAGAGCAGGTTTAGATTGGATGTGAGGAACAAGTTCTGCACCATGAGGGTGGTGGAACACTGCAACAGGTTGCCCAGGGAGGTGACTGAGGCTCCATCCCTGGAGATATTCAAGCTGGGACTTGATAGGGCTGTGGGCAATCTGATCTAGTGGAGGATGTCCCTGCTGAGTGCAGAGGGGCTGGACTGGATGAGCTTTGGAGGTCTCTTCCAACCCAGACCATGCTGTGATTCTGAGGGTATTGTGAAATCACTTTGATTTCACTACTGTGCATCAACCTTCCCCATGATGTAAAGCTCAGGTAGTACTCTCACCAGGTGGGGTGGGTAAAACCAAACACAGCCCTTAAATAGTAAATAGCATATAACAAATAGCAAAAGAAAGAACTGAAGTGAATCACTTGAGAACAATCTAAACAGCTGAAATATGTTCACTGACAGAGTGATGTGAACAATTGTGAGTAACAACCAGATGAATTGAACTCAAAGTTTGTCCATAATAATTCACTACGAGAACAAAAGGCTTAACCTACTAAATAAAACATGTGCTGTGAAAAGCTTGCCCAGCTCCAGTTCATCTATTGTAAGAGGAGGTTGGCTCGAGGTCTGCTCTGTTAGCAAACTCAGATAAGGATACAGGGGAATGCTGCCTGGAGACTTGGTTGTAGGAGCTGGGAGCTGGGAGATCTGAGAGTGGTCAAGAGGTGAACCGAAGAGGGCTTTACAATTTTATGACTTTAGTATAATAAGAAAAGGATGTAACCAGTGGGACTTGGGGGTGGGGGGAGGCAGACAGAGGAGAGTCAACATCAGATAGAGTGCAGAAAGATAAAACATCTTTTGGCAAGATTGTTTTGACTTTTGAAACTGGAAGGGTGAACTGTTCTGGACAGTCCCTCCCTTTTGCTGTTGGGCAGTGACTGTCAATTGTTAGCTCTCTGTGTCAGTGGCCACGGATCAGCTGTGGGTTTAAAATACCCCTGGCACTTTCTGGGGCCTCACCTCAATCAAGCC
This sequence comes from Eubucco bourcierii, assembly GCA_013396675.1. Classification (NCBI taxonomy): domain Eukaryota; kingdom Metazoa; phylum Chordata; class Aves; order Piciformes; family Ramphastidae; genus Eubucco; species Eubucco bourcierii. The sequence goes on along the minus strand of VWZE01012545.1, from coordinate 78,863 downwards.
TGTGAAGGTCCTCAAAGCAAACCCCTGCTTCTGCAGAGTGCTGCTGTGTTCCTCCTGCTAGACAAATGTGTGTGGCTTTACTGGGATGACTTCCACAAGGTTATGTTGACCTTAACCAGTGAGTCAAGTGGATAATATTCTGGTGAGGAGACAGAGAGAGGACTCTGTGAGGGTGGATAGTGAAAATCCTTTCTCAGGTTCCCTCATAGACCATGAAGAAGAGTACTCACACACACAGAAGTAAGAATGTTCATTTGGAAGGAGTGCTCACCACCAGCACCTTCCTTTCATAAGGAATACTTGCAGGGCATTAGAGGCACTGCAGCTTGCATCCATGTCCAAGTCAATGAGTTAGAGTGAATTCTCTGCTGAGCTGGACTTTGTGTTTTTCATAGAATCACAGAAGGTCAGGGACTGGAAGGGACCTCCAAAGCTCATCCAGTCCAACCCCCCTGAGGGATCACCCAAAGTAGATCACACAGGAACACATCCAGGCAGCTTTTGAATATCTCCAGAGAGGGAGACTCCACAACCCCCCTGGGCAGCCTGTTTCAGTGTTCTGGCACCCTCACAGGGGAAAAAGTCCTCCTCATGTTTAAATGTAACTTCCTATGCCTCAGCTTCCACCCATTGCCCCTTGTGCTGTCATTGGGCATCACCCAGCAGAGCCTGGCTCCAGCCTCCTGGTTCTCATGCACTCGGACTTGTAGATCCTTTTCCTCTTTACTGCTCTCCAACAGGCCAGTCATAGAATCATAGAATCAACCAGGTTGGAAGAGACCTCCAAGCTCATCCAGCCCAACTTATCACCCAGCCCTAGCCAATCAACCAGACTACGGCACTAAGTGTCCCATCCAGGCTTTGCTTGAACACCTCCCTCCAGGGATGGGGACTCCACCACCTCCCTGGGCAGCCCATTCCAATGCCAATCACTTTCTCTGGCAAGAACTTCCTCCTAACATCCAGCCTAGACCTTCCCTGGCACAGCTTGAGACTGTGTACCCTTGTTCTGTTGCTGGGTGCCTGGCAGCAGAGCCCAACCCCACCTGGCTACAACCTCCCTTCAGGTAGCTGCAGAGAGCAATGAGGTCTGGCCTGAGCCTCCTCTTCTGCAGGCTGCACACCCCCAGCTCCCTCAGCCTCTCCTCACAGGGCTGTGCTCCAGGCCCCTCACCAGCCTTGCTGCCCTTCTCTGGACACCTTCCAGCACCTCAACATCTCTCTTGAATTGGGTGGCCCAGAACTGGACACATCACTCCAGGTGTGGCCTGCCCAGTGCTGAGCACAGGGGCAGAATAGCTTCCCTGGTCCTGCTGGCCACACTGTTCCTGATCCAGGCCAGGATGCCATTTGGTCTTTTGCCCACATGGGCACACTGCTGGCTCATGTTCAGCTACTCTCTCCCAGCACTCCCAGGTCCCTCTCTCCACCTGGCTGCTCTCCAGCCACTCTGTTCCTGACTTGTAGCACTGCTTCGGGTTGTTGTGGCCGGAATATAGAAGCCTGCACTTAGCCTTGTTAGATCTCATCCCATTTGCCTCTCCCCACACAGTCCCCAAGCTATGCTGACCCCTGGGGCTGTTCTTTCCCAGGTGCAGTTCCTTCACATGCAGCAGTTTTACAGATTTCAGGATATGAATGGGGAAGGGATCATAGGTGTGTCTTGAAAGTCCTTTGAATGGGAGCTTTATTAATTTGTAGTCATATAAACTTCACACACTTTGGCAAATCTTGGACACAACTGTGGAATAGTTTTTGGGCAGTATTAAGGGTTTTAGATGCTTAGGTAGGTCACTAATCATACCTAAAGGAAGGCAGAGATCTCTGTGAACAAAGAAACAGGAACCTCTTTCATGGGTAGGAAGCCTCAGAAGGGTTTCCACTAAATAATCTTTGAGGGTTTGTTTTACAAATTGCTCCCCATTTCTCTTCCCCTTTCATGGTTGTTCAGGCTCCTGAGTTCTTTTCAGTTCAGCACACAGGGTTTCTTACACAGCAGGGTATCTTGAAGGCCTGTGGTTAGTGGAGGAAGTCTTTTTGCTCTAAGAGAGATTTGTGTCTTCATTGGCACTTGACTTTGTGGGTAACTTGAGCATTGACTTCTCCAGTTCATCTCCATACTGTCCAACTGAGTTGTACTTTTGCAGTTTCCAAGCTGCTTCCATGAAAAGCTGAAAAGCAGAGAGATGAGCACAGATCCATGGAATGATAGTGTCCTGTCTGGCTTCAGATTCCAGATTGCCTCTTCTCTCCCACTTTGCATTCAAGGTGCTCAGAACAACAGACTTCATGGTTCTGAGGAGCAAACAACTCTGGGGAAGAAACAGATTGGTTAAGTGGAAAAAATCCAACACCCCCCACCCACCCCCAGCAAACCTCAAAAGAGCTCTCCTAAAATCCAAAGCAGAGCACAAATTCAGTAACGCTGGAGCTGCTCTGTGATGTTCCACAGGTGGGAGCTGAGGAATTAAGGAAACCTTAGAAAACTGAGGTCATGTCTGCTCAGCCTAGACATTAAAGATCCCATAGTGCTTTACATACCAGGGGAGGGTTTGTCCCCATGTCCTGACCAAAGTGTAACCTTTCCCCCAGAGCAAAGTAGAGGCTCTGCTCTGAGTAGAGGCTCTTCTGCATCCCAGAAGTGCCTGCACTTCGATGAGGCAGCTTCTGCCTTTGTGTAAACACACACAAGTGTATGCAGAAGGAATTTGGTGCTTTGTGCACAAACCCAGGATTGCTCTCTTTGTACAGAGTGTGAACAGGCTTATGACTATACCTTCTGAAGGACTTTGAAATCCTCATGATTGACAAATAATTTCAAGATTTATAATTAATATCCATGCAATTTATGATCTATAATCCATGATATGGGCTTAAACTGGCAGAGGGGAGATTTAGACTGGATGTTAGGAGGAAGTTCTTTACAGTAAGGGTGGTGAGGCACTGGAACAGGTTGCCCAGGGAGGTTGTGGATGCTCCCTCCCTGGATGTGTTCAAGGCCAGATTGGATGAGGCCTTGAGTAACCTGTACTAGTGGGAGGTGTCCCTGCCTATGGCAGGGGGTTGGAACTAGATGATCCTTGAGGTCCCTTCCAACCTTACCATTCTATGATTCTATGATTCTATGATTCTATGATTTATAATTAATACCCATGATTTCTAACTAATCTTCATGATTTATGATTAGTCTTCATGATTTATAATTAATATCCATGCACTAGTGCAGGTTAGGGGTTAAACTGCTGGAGATTAGCTCCACAGAGAAGGACCTTGGAGCCCTGCTTGATAATAAGTCCTCCATGGGACAGCAATGTGTCCGGTGCCCAAGAAGGCCAATGGCACACTGGAGTGCATTAGGAAGAATGTGTCCAGCAGGTCGAGGGAGGTTCTATTCAGCCCTAGGTAGGCTGCATCTGGAATATTGTGTCCAGTTCAAGAGGAGATCAGCAAGAGAACTATGAGGAGGTGCAGCATCTCTCTTATGAGGAAAGGCTGAGAGCCCTGAGGCTGTGCAGTCTGGAGAAGAGAAGGCTGAGAGGGGACATGATCTGTGTTCACAACAAGGCCAAGTGTGAGGTCCTGCACCTGGGTAGGCACAATCCCAAGCACAACTCTGGGCTGGGTGGGAAATGGCTGAGAGCAGCCCTGAGGAACAGGACCTGGGGGTCTGGGGTGATGAAAAGCTCAACATGAGGCTGCAGTGTGAGTGCAGCCCAGACAGCAACTGTGTGCTGGGATGCATCAAGAGCAGTGTGGGCAGCAGGGCAAGGGAGGGGATTCTCCTCCTGTGCTCTGCTCTCCTCAGATCCCACCTGGAGTCCTGTGTGCAGTTCTGGAGCCCCCAGCACAGGAAGGACATGGAACTGTTTGAGCCAGTCCAGAGGAGGCCATGAAGATGCTCAGAAGGCTGGAACAGCTCTGCTCTGAGGACAGGCTGAGTTGGGGCTCTGCAGCCTGGAGAGGAGAAGGCTTCCAGGAGACCCTAGAGTAGCCTTCCAGTATCTGAAGGGGGCTACAGGAAGGCTGGGGAGGGACTATTGACAAGGTCTTGCAATGACAGGACAAGGGGCAATGGGTTTGAACTGGCAGAGGGGAGATTGAAACTGGATGTTAGGAGGAAGTTGTTCACAGTGAGGGTGGTGAGACACCGGCACAGGTTGCCCAGGGAGGTTGTGGAGCACAGAATCACCCATTGTGATCTTTAATCACATTGGATGATTCTTTGCTCCACAACCTCCCTGGAAGTGTTCAGGACCAGGTTGGGTGAGACCTTGAGTAACCTGCACTAGTGGGAGTTGTTCCTGCCATAGGCAGGGTTGGAACTGGATGATCTTTGAAGTCCCTTCCAACCTTACCATTCTATGATTCTAGGATTCTATGTATTCCTGTGTGACCTGGATGTAAACCTGCTTTGCAGGGGGATTTGGACTCTGGATGGTCTCTGGAGGTCTCTTCCAACCCCAAACATTCTGTGATTCTGCAATATTAAAGGGATGGGCAGCAACACAAATAACAATGTGCACCAGCTCTTGGGCTTGACTGGGCAAATGGTCTTGTGTATTGGCAGTCCCTTTTAGTTCTCCAGAACTGTCAGCAGCATTGGTGACACGTGGTAATATTAAATTCAAGTTGGAGAGATCACTGAAATGAGAAAGAGCATTTGCAAGCACATGGTTAAACTTGCATGAATATCTGCAGAGCGTAGCTTTGATTTATCAGTAGTGTTTGCCAAGTTCTGTGCTAATGGGTCAGAATTTGTCTCTCCAATTTCCTAATTTGAAAAAAAAAACAAACAACAAACCCACAACCAAAAATCCAAAACCCAATCCAATTTTATTTCATCTTTTAAAACACTTTGACTCTAGGGATCAAAACAGCTTGGAGTTCTATGCTAAATTATACCAGAGAATAGGTTGTTTGGTTTGGGACTTTTTTTTTTTTGTTTCACTGGGGCATAGACTTTAAATAGTTGCTGTTTCAACAGAAAAATAAAAACCATCCACTTAATGTGTAATTAATAGTTTGACATTTCCCTAAGGCTTTACCCAGGACCCTTTCTGTTTCTGTTTTGTATTACTCAACTCCCTCGCTAAATATTTCCAGATCGTATAGATTTAGATAAGACATGTTCCAGAACTTATAACATTTTTTATTTTGACTTTTTCAGTATTTATTAGTGTAATGAAAATAATGCTTTGACAAGTCCCGAAATAAATGGTAATATTCACCCCTGGATAGCTAAGTGAAACATTCAGTGGCTGCACTCCACGAGTTATTTAACTGCGCTCGCATTGGACACACAGAAAGTATGACAAAAATTTTAGTGCTGAGCCCTTAAAACCCCAAGAACCTCTCCTTTGACCAAGGCCCTGAGTTTGAGTAAGACAGGAGGATGTTGGCAGACACTCCACCTGGAGACCAGTGACAAGTGGCATACCTCAGGGGTCAGTGCTGGGACCAGTTGCTGGTTAATGTCCTTGTCAGTGACATGGACAGAGGAATCAGTGCAGCCTCAGCAAGTTTGCAGATGACACCAAGCTGTGTGGCACAGTTGACTTGCTAGAGGGCAGGGATCCATCCAGAGGGACCTGGACAGACTGCAGAGGTGTGCCCAGGCCAACCTCATGACATTCAACAAGGCCAAGTGTAAGGTCCAGCACCTGGGTAGTCACAATCCCAAGCACAACTCCAGGCTGGGTGGGGAATGGTTGAGAGCAGATCTGAGGAAAAGTACCTTGGGGTCTGGGTTGATGAAAACATGAGCCTGCAGTGTGAGCGCAGCGCAGACAGCAACCAAGTCCTGGGCTGCATCAAGAGAAGCGTGGTCAGCAGGGCAAGGGAGGGGATTCTGCCCCTTTACTCTGCTCTTGTCAGACCCCACCTG
>VWZE01012545.1:35513-72889 GCA_013396675.1 Eubucco bourcierii | reverse complement strand
CCTCCCTGGAGGTGTTGAAGGCCAGGTTGGAGGATGCCTTGAGTGACCTGTACCAGTGGGAAGTGTCCCTGACTATGGCAGGGGGTAGGAACTAGATAATCTTTGAGGTCCCTTCCAACCTTACCATTCTATGATTCTAAAAGGTTGCTGAAATCCACAGAGCTCTCCTGGAGTTACAAAGAGACCACAGGACTTCAACCTAACCTGCTGATGTGAGTCTTTTCAATGCCGTGGCGGTGTTCTCCAAGACCACTCTTAATCTGTTTCTAAAGAAAAAAAAAATATGGTGAGTGAGGAAGAGTTTGGTTAAAAAACAGGTAAGCCAGACATAGAATAGCTGGGAAAGGGGCTTGTGGTGATAGGATGAGGGGCAATGGTTTGAAACTAGAGCAGGGCAGCCAGGTTTGTAGTGGTTTGAGTGTTACCTGCCCCTCCTCATGAATTCACCAGACTAGATTCAGTCAGCTGGAAGTTAAGGAAACTCTATTTACAACTCAGCACAATTTACAAACATATATATACAATATATTATAAATATTTACAGCTATATACAAGTTTAAAATAATGCAGAAACACAAACCCCCTTCCTGAGCAGCCAAACTGCCCTAGAAGGCTCCCAACCAACTCCCCTCCTTCCTTCCACCCTCTCCCTTATCTCAGGATCCCTTTTATGTACAGGGTGAGATGGAAAAGGTCAGCAAGAGGTGTTAAGAAGAAAATAATTTGTTGGGTTACACAGATTCAGGCAGAGAAATTAATACAGCAAGCAGGCAAGCCACAGCCTGCCCTTATCTTTGTGTTCTTGTTTTTTGTGTGGCCTGGCAGGACAAATGGGTAATGTGGACATCACCATTGTTTTCCTTTCACAGCCAGTAATCTAATTTCTCTCATTAAAATATTCCAATTAGCCTCAAACCATCACATCAGGAGGAAGTTCTGCACAGTGAGAGTGGTGAAATCCTGGAACAGGCTGCCCAGAGATGTGGTTGAGGCCCCATGGCTGGACACACTGAAGATCAGACTGGATGTGGCCCTGTGCAGCCTGCTGTGGTTGGAGGTGTCCCTGCTGAGTGCAGAGGGGTTGGCCAAGATGCTCTTTGAGGGTCCTTCCCCATTCAATGCAATCTGTGAATCTGTACAATAACTTAAAGCTAGTTTTCTCCTCTCACTCCTTCCAGAACAGGCCGTATGAAATGTAGATTTAAATTTGCATTTCCTTAGGGTTTGTTAACACATTTGCAGGGTTGGCTGCTATTTTTGAATGGGAACCTTCCAGAACTGGAATAAATTCCCTCCTGCCTATGTTTTCCCAACATACACTTCCATGTGTACCTAAAGGGTGCATACCTGACTGGACCAGAACATGAGATCCACCCACGGGTCCTGAGGGAACTGGCAGATGACGTTGCCAAACCACTGTCCATCATATTTGAAAAGTCATGGCAGTCTGGTGAAGTTCCTGCTGACTGGAGGAGGGCAAACATAACACCCATCTTCAAGAAGGGTAAAAAGAATGACCCTGGAAACTACAGACCAGTCAGCCTCACCTCTGTGCCTGGCAAGATCATGGAGCAGATCCTGCTGAAAGTCCTGCTAAGGCAAATGGAAAACAAAGCAGAGGTGATTGGTGGGAACCAGCAATGGCTTCACCAAGGGCAGATCTTGCCTGACAAATTTAGTGGCTTTCTATGATGAAGTCACAGCGACAGTGGACAAGGGAAGGGCAGCTGATGTCATCTACCTGGACCTGAGTAAGGCATTTGACTCTGTCCCACATGACATCCTGGTCACCAAACTGGAAAAGCATGGACTTGATGGATGGAGCACTGCTGGATAAGGAATTGGCTGGATGGTCGAACCCAGAGAGTGGCGATCAACGGCACAATGTCCACCTGGAGACCAGTGACAAGTGGTGTCCCTCAGGGGTCAGTGCTGGGACCAGTGCTGTTTAACATCTTTGTCAGTGACATGGACAGAGGAATGGAGTGCACCCTCAGCAAGTTTGCAGATGACACCAAGCTGTGTGGCACAGTCGACTTGCTAGAGGGCAGGGATGCCATCCAGAGGGACCTGGACAGGCTGGAGAGGTGGGCCCAGGCCAACCTCATGAAATTCAATAAGGCCAAGTGTAAGGTCCTGCACCTGGGTAGGCACAATCCCAAGCACAAATACAGGCTGGGTGGTGAATGGCTGGAGAGCAGCCCTGAGGAAAAGGACCTTGGAGTCTGGGTTGATGAAAAGCTCAACATGAGTCTGCAGTGTGCACATGCAGCCCAGACAGCCAACCGAGTCCTAGGCTGCATCAAGAGAAGCGTGGCCAGCAGGGCAAGGGAGGTGATTCTGCCCCTTTACTCTGCTCTCGTCAGACCCCACCTGGAGTACTGTGTGCAGTTCTGGAACCCTCAGCACAGGAAGGACATGGAAGTGTTGGAGCGGGTCCAGAGGAGGGCCACAAAGATGATCAGAGGGCTGGAGCAGCTCTCCTATGAGGACAGGCTGAGAGAGTTGGGGCTCTTCAGCCTGGAGAAGAGAAGGCTTCGAGGGGACCTGATAGTAGCCTTCCAGTATCTGAAGGGGGCCTACAGGAAGGCTGGGGAAGGATTATTTACAAGGTCCTGCAATGACAGGACAAGGGGCAATGGGCTTAAACTGGCAGAGGGGAGATTTAGACTAGATGTTAGGAGGAAGTTCTTTACAGTAAGGGTGGTGAGGCACTGGAACAGGTTGCCCAGGGAGGTTGTGGCTGCTCCCTCCCTGGATGTGTTCAAGGCCAGATTGGATGAGGCCTTGAGTGAGCTGTACTAGTGGGAGGTGTCCCTGCCTATGGCAGGGGGTTGGAACTAGATGATCCTTGAGGTCCCTTCCAACCTTACCATTCTATGATTCTATGATTCTATGAGGAATTTTGGGATTGACTTGACATTAATTTTGGGTACACATTGTTTCTGTCTTAAATACACAGAGGAGTGGTGAGTTCCTGTGTCACTGCACAGGCATTTTCTGTCCCCATGATCATAGTACTTGTGACGGGGAATCCCATGTTTTTACTCCTCCTTTCTTGTAAGAGTGTGAAACTTTGTGCACAGACCCCAAAACTTTGTGTACCTTAAACCTTTGCAGATAAATCAGTTTTGTAAGAGCTCTACAGAACTCTGTCTCTTAGCAAAAGTCATGCACCTTGCAAACAAATTGGATCTCAAGTTTACCACCCCCCAGTGCATGAGCAGAACATCCTAACTTTATCATTTCTATCTTTGATAGATTTGGAGTCATGGAGTCAGAGTCATAGAGTCATAGATTCACAGATTCATGGAGTCATAGTCATAGATTCATAGAGTCATAGAGTCATAGATTCATAGAGTCCTAGAGTCATAGATTCATAGAGTCATGGAGTCATAGATTCATAGATTCATAGAGTCATAGATTCATAGATTCATAGAGTCCTAGAGTCATAGATTCATAGATTCATAGATTCATAGAGTCATAGTGTCATAGAGTCATAGATTCATAGTCAGAGTCATAGATTCATAGATTCACAGTCATAGATTCATAGATTCGTAGATTCATAGTCATAGAGTCATAGATTCATAGAGTCATAGAGTCATAGAGTCATAGTCATAGATTCATAGAGGGCTAGAGTCATAGATTCATAGAGTCATAGAATCATAGATTCATAGAGTCATAGAGTCATAGATTCATAGATTCATAGTCAGTCATAGATTCATAGATTCATAGAGTCATAGATTCATAGATTTGTAGATTCATAGTCATAGAGTCATAGAGTCATAGTCAGAGTCATAGATTCATAGAGTCATAGTCATAGATTCATAGTCATAGAATCATAGATTCATAGATTCATAGTCAGAGTCATAGATTCATAGATTCATAGAGTCATACTCATAGAGCCATAGATTCATAGAATCATAGTCATAGATTCATAGAGTCCTAGAGTCATAGAGTCATAGATTCATAGATTCATAGTCATAGATTCATAGATTCATAGTCACAGAGTCATAGATTCATAGATTCATAGAGTCATACTCATAGAGCCATAGATTCATAGAATCATAGTCATAGATTCATAGAGTCCTAGAGTCATAGAGTCATAGATTCATAGATTCATAGTCATAGATTCATAGATTCATAGTCACAGAGTCATAGATTCATAGATTCATAGAGTCATACTCATAGAGCCATAGATTCATAGAATCATAGTCATAGATTCATAGAGTCATAGATTCACAGAGTCATAGATTCATAGAAGGGTTTGGTTTGGAAAGGAACTTCAAAGATCATCCAATCTCAACCCCCTACCATGGGCAGGGACATCTCCCACGGGCAGGGACACCTCCCACTAGCCCATTTTGCCCAAGGCCTCATCCGACCTGATCTTGAACACCTCCAGGAACTTCCCTGGGCAGCCTGTTTGTGTCTCACTACCCTCACTGGAAAAAATTCCTTCCTAATCTCCCATCTCAATCTGTCCTCTTCCAGCTTCAATGCATTCCGGAGTGGTAGAGCACTGGGACAGGCTGCTCACAAAGGTGGTGGAGTCTCCATCTCTGGAATCATTCAAAACCTGCCTGGACACCATCCAGTGCAGCCTGCTGAAGGTGAACCTGCTCTGGCAGTGAGATTGGACTGGATGATCTCTAGAGGTCCCTTTCTATCATTCTGTGACCCCTTGGCAGTCACAATTTAAGAAGACATGCAGCATAATACAGATGAGCAAGCGATCACCGTATTTGCCTCCCTTCCAGCCCCCCCCCCAGGCTTCTTCTAAGCATGCTGGTGCTGCCATTTTTATTTGGGAAGCCACCATCTTCACAAGTGGGCTTGAGAAAAAACACATCACAATGAAAATCTGAAACCACCTGGACAACCAGATGCATGGTTTACCCTCATGGTCTCTTCTCTGAGATGCTGAAGCTTGGCTGTAAAAGAAAAGATGTTTGAGCATGGAAAAAAGCCAGCAGTGTATTACAGAATCATTCAAGAGGCTTGAGGGGAGAAAACAGCCTTTTCTGAATGCTACTGTTTGCCAAGTGAAAATGCAATGGCTTCTCTGCTGATCACAAGCAGACTGTTCTAAAGCTACTTATATCTTCTGCATTACCTTGGATTTACAGCACTGTAACCAGTCTAACAGGCTTGAATATGCTGCTGCCAAGGAATTGTGTTTTCTCACCAAGGCACACTCAGGAGACTCAGCAAGTGGTCTATCTTCTGTGATTTGTGATCAGAGAACCATAAATATTAGGAGGAGGAAGGGACCTCCAGAGATCATCCAGTCAATCCCCCTGGCAAGAGCAGGGTCAGCCAGGGCAGGTCATATGGGAATGCATCCAGGTGGGTTTGGAAAGACTCCAAAGAAGGAGGCTCCACAACCTCTCTGGACAGCTGCCCTCAGATAAAAGGTTTTTCCCTGTGTTCAGATGGAACCTTCTCTACTCCAGCTTGCACCCACTGCCCCTTGTCCTGCTGCTGGAGAGCAGTCCTGAGGAACAGGACCTGGGGGTCTGGGGTGATGAAAAGCTCAACATGAGGCTGCAGTGTGAGTGCAGCCCAGACAGCAACTGTGTGCTGGGATGCATCAAGAGCAGTGTGGGCAGCAGGGCAAGGGAGGGGATTCTGCCCCTTTGCTCTGCTCTCCTCAGACCCCACCTGGAGTTCTGTATGCAGTTCTGGAGCCCTCAGCACAGGAAGGACATGGAACTGTTTGAGCCAGTCCAGAGGAGGCCACGAAGATGCTCAGAAGGCTGGAGCAGCTCTGCTATGAGGACAGGCTGAGAGGGTTGGGGCTCTGCAACCTGGAGAGGAGAAGGCTTCCAGGAGACCTTGGAGTGGCCTTGCAATATCTGAAAGGGGCTCCAGGAAGGCTGGGGAGGGACTACTGACAAAATATTGCAATGACAGACAATGGGAATGCATCCAGGAAGGTTTTGAAAGTCTCCAAAGAAGGAGACTCCACAACCTCTCTGAGCAGCCTGCTCCAGGGCTCTGGCACCTTCGCTGTAGAGAAGCTTCTCCTCATGTTGAGGTCAAAGCTTCTCTGTTCCAGTTTGTATCCATTGCTCCTTGGCTTATTGCTGTTGACCTGCAAAAAGAGCTTGCCTCCCTCCACTTGACACCCACCCCTCAGATATTTGTATACATTGCTCAGGTCCCCTCCCAGCCTTTTTCTCTCCACCCTGAACAGCCCCAGGGCTCTCAGACTCTCTTCATAGGGAAGATGCTCAAGTCCCCCCAGTTCATGCCTCCTGTAATGAATATTCTTTATTAAGTCAGGCCTAAGAATAAAACTTGGGTTCTAAGTGGCATCTGATTGTGCTTTCAACCTTCTGTTTTGATTTTTATGTTACCAGCCTATTGTTTGACCTTTCCCCTCTGTCACTTGGCAGCCAAACCTGCTGGCCTCAATACAAGGCTCATCTGTATTGGAGCTCAGTCACAAAGCTATAGGACCAGAAGGGGGTCACAAAATATCCCATTCTCCATAACCACAACAGCTGCATATATCAAATTTATTCTTAAAGATCTGTGCCTTCCCCTGGAAACTGAAGCTGTGTTCCACTGCTCACTCTGCTCACAGACTGAGAGCTCTTTACCTGCATCACTCTGAAATCTTCTTTACTGCCAATTAATTTTTCATCTTTTCCTCTGTGGCTGTAGAGAACACTTCATCATCTCTGTCTTCAACAGCCTTTTTCATACTGGAAGGCTGTTACCACGTGCCCCTTCAGTCTTCTCTTTTCTAGACTAAACAAACTCTGTTCCTTCAGCTTTTCCTTCATAGGTCATGTTTTCTAAACCTCTTAACATTCTCAGGGTTGATTTTTTTGTTTTATTTTTTTTTTCCGTGTGAAAGGGAAGACATTCTGGGAAAATGATTTATCCATCATTTGGCTGTAGTAGAGTCTTTCTGTGAGACGATTTCTTCCCTCCTAGAGAGTTACCCACCTCTGAGTTAGTGCTAGCCTGCAGACCTTGTGTTACCTATTGATAAAATGAAAGCAGAAGGCTGAGGAAGTATTAGTGGATGGGGGTAATGTGTGCTAACCTAATGTGTACAGGTTTAGCATGCAGATGACTGCCTGAGAAATTCATACATCTCATGGTTTCCAAGAAGTCAATCTCAATGCATCCCTCCTTAATGAGGGAGGTTAGATAGTAACCTTCTTGGGAGGCCCTGGAGGATGGAGGCATTGGAGTCACAGAGCTTTGGTGTTGAACTAAGAATCGATGTTTGCGTTGCTAGAGGGAAAGCTTTCTCTGCAGTGGAAAAGAAATGTGTTTGCTTCTTCTGCACTTTTCCTCACCTTGACCTCATGGCAGTGGTATTTCTGGAGGAAAAGGTGACCAAGCCTGACCCAAGAGTCCAGAGTTAGCTTGACTCTCTTCTAACCTGAACATGCAGGTGTACCATGTTCTACTGATTTTCATACCTTAAGCTGGAACTCCTCTTTCCTCTATTAGTCATTTTCATGAGGCACACCAGAGAATGAAAGGATAAAGAGAAGCCTCTTTCATGGCCATGCTGGGCTTCAGCGCAGGATTAGTTTTGTTCTAAACCAAGAGATCTTGGCCTTGGGACCCCTTAACCTCAAGGCTAGTCAAAGTAACATGGAGGGTTATATTAGCATTTTCTCATTGCCTTTCCATGGGGGTGGAAGACTGAAAAGTGCCTTCAAATATCTCTCCAAATCCATTATCATGTTTATCCAACATCACTTCTTGCTCCTAATTTCATACCTCACATTTTCCATCCTTCTTGTGCCAGGCACTGCCGCACGGCTGCAGCCTGCAGAATTGCTGTGACAATCACCCAGCAATTACTCTAATGAGTAACATTTGCCACAGTCTTAAATGCTGCTGGGAATATAAATCCTTAAAGGTTCATCCTATAAATCTAGAGTTACCTCTTAATTAACCTGATTAATTTATACAGGGCTTAAGCCCTGTTTTACATTGGCCATGACAAAGGACTTCACTCCTGCTAGAGGAAAGAGTTGAGCCTGCTTCCAGCTGAGATGGCTTATGAATTGTTTTGACAAACCTGTGTGGATAGCACCAAACTGTGTTAGAATCACATTTACAAACTGTGTTCTCCTTCAGGGACTGGAGAGTCAGCTCAGGAAGGGCTGAAAGAGCCACTTGTGTCCCAGTTCAGGCTGTCAGAGCACAAGGCAAACCCCAGCCAGCGGGGTGCAGCTACAAACCAGCCAAAGCCTGTTGGGCTCTGCATCAGCTGGAAAGTAATGAAAGCACAGGCACTGCTCCTGCCCTGCCTGGGAGACCCAGGGAGAGGGTTTGCCAAGAGGAGGAGGCTGTGGGGCTGACCAGGTGTGAGCCGTGAAGGAGCCAGTAGAGAGGTACAGACGCTGGTGGGAAAAATAGTCTAGTAGTGGACATGCTCTGACGTGGATGAGGTGATTACCCTTTGTTGCTTTCTGTGCAGGAGGAAATTCACTCAGGGTTCCAGAGATATTCCAGAAAGTCACCAAAGAGAAGATATTAGGAATCTTCCTTTGCTCCAGCACTTCCTGGATGCATTTACAGGCTGACTACCTGGATCTCTAGATTGATCCTGAGATGATGCTGATGCTTTTGCCAAGCTGGAAGAAAGCCACAAGCTTTCTGGACCAGGCTTTGCATTCGGAGTCATTTCTGTCTTCTGTTTTCCACGTCTGAATGGTGAACACAGCCATCTCCATGTAACATCATCAGTGACAGGGCTTCCAAAACCTGCACAGATCTAACCTTCTGCCATTACCTGAGTGTTTTTACCAATTCCCTGGGCATTCAGAAGCTCCCATCCTTTCCCATTTTATGTTTTTGCAGAGTGCATATCATCAGGCTGCAGTCTTAATTACATCAGATGAGGAATGGATGTGGTCCTGGGCAGCCTGCTGTAGCTGGAGGTGTCCCTGCTGAATGCAGTGAGATTGGACAATCTGCTCCCTTTCAACCCAATGCAATCTGTGAAAATAATGCTGCCACATTCCCATACAATAGTGGCCAATCCATGAGTTTCTAGCAGTTCTGCCATAAGGGCGTGGAACTGTTGAAGCGGGTCCAGAGGAGGCCACCAAGATGCGCAGAGGGCTGCAGCAGCTCTGTTATGAGGACAGGCTGAGAGAGTTGGGGCTCTGCAGCCTGCAGAAAAGGTGGCTTCCAGGAGACCTTGGAGTGGTCTTCCAGTATCTGAAGGGGGCTCCAGGAAGGCTGGGGAGGGACTACTGACAAAGTATTGCAATGCCAGGACAAGGAGCAATGGGTTTGAAGTGTCAGAGGGGAGATTTAGACTGGATGTTAGGAGGAAGTTGTTTGCAGTGAGGGTGGTGAGGCACTGGCACAGGTTGCCCAGGGAGGTTGTGGCTGCTCCCTGCCTGGAGGTGTTGAAGGCCAGGTTGGAGGAGGCCTTGAGTAACCTGTACTAGTGGGAGGTGTCCTTGCCTATGGCAGGGGGGTGGAACTGGATGATCTTTGAGGTCCGTTCCAACCTTACCATTCTGTGAGTCTATGATTCTATAAACTGAACTGCCACATTAAAGTACAATTTGCTAAAAAATACTTTTTTTCTTTTTTTTTTCCTTTTTTTTTTTTTTTTTTCCCCTGCCACTAGTAGGCTTAGAGCTTGCCTGGTGCCTAATTTGGCAGCAGGAGGGACGGCTTTTTGCATGGATGTGTAAAATAAAACCCAGTTGCTGGCAACAGCAAGACACTTCAGCATTCTGCCATGAAGAATAGCTTCCAGAATGAAGAAAAATGTGAAGCCTGTGCTATGTGCTCCTGACCGAGCAGCGATGCAGGCTGCTATGGTCTATCAGTTGTTTAGCACAGACCTTCCACAAATCACATCACTCTTTCAACCTTTCCACTTTTCACTGTGCAAATGAAAAAGTAGCTGTTAATCTTGTGGACAGTTACTTCTATGTCTGCTGGCAGGCAGTCAGCTTTGCCTTGGACAGCACAGGAACAATACGTTCTGCACAGCCAGTGCCCATTAATTGTCTCTCTCTGGTTTGTCCTGCAGCTTGCACCCACTGCATTTCTCCCAGGTGATCTGCTTCTCTAAACATTAGGACAAGCTTACCTGGCACAGAATGCCAATAATTTATGAGTTAGGTGCTGCTCTGCAATAATATTTACAGTGTGCTCTGATGTAGACCCCATTAAATACCTGAAAATGGAGGAAAAGTGTTTTGTTTTGTTTTTTCTTTTTTCTTCTTTTGTTACCTTCAAGAAGCAATTAAAACCTGCTCTCATTTTTCAGTGGACTGCATCATCGGCTGCCACAGACCCAGAGCCCTCTTTCTTTCCATGTCCTATGTTTTTTTCCCTCGTTCAGGAGCGAATGGCACAAGGAAAGAGTGGAAGCAGCTTCCAGGTACTTTCCTCTGGGTGGCACAAGACTGCTCTCTGAATTGCTTTGTCACCTTGACTCCTTGATGTGCTGCCGCTGCTGTCCTGCTTAATCGCTGTCAGTTTAACTTTCCCAAGAGCTCTCCCCTGATTCTGGGCAGGGGCTCTGTGACAATAGGCAGCAATAACTGCTTGGCTGTGATGGATCCTTTCCTAGTGGGAGCGGCTGACCTTTCACTTTCTCATTTTGAACCAGTCTCTCAGTGCTGGATGCTTTATAACACTTATTTAATGAGCAGTCTTTTCTCAGCTCTCCCAAAGACTTAATAGCAGAAGCTGTAGCAAGATCTCCTATCATCATTTTTTTTGTGTGGTTTTTTTTGTTTTGTTTTGCTTTGTTCTATTTTTGTTCTGAAGGCACTGCTAAACATGCACCAGTGTTTTATGTAGTGTTAGTGCAGTTAAATCCAAGTTGCATCCAAAAGCAAATGTAGAGGAACACACAGTGCACAAGTTCTGCCTCTTTTAACATGTTTGATGCAGTTTTACTGGGCAGTTTAATCACTGGAAACCCACTGAAGCTTGGAACATGTTAGGTTATTCTAGTCCTAGAATATGTTAGAGCTGGAGCAGCTCCTGCAGCAGTGCTTTGTGGGCTTTGCCTGTCCCACACTCGTATTTGGCTCAGGGATCTCATTTGTCCTGGGCTGTATGAAGAAAAGTGTTGCAAGGAGGGCAAGGGAGGGGATTCTACCCCTTTACTCTGCTCTTGTCAGACCCCACCTGGAGTACTGTGTGCAGTTCTGGAACCCCCAGCACAGGAAGGACATGGAAGTGTTGGAGCCAATCCAGAGGAGGCCACGAAGATGATCAGAGGGCTGCAGCAGCTCTGCTCTGCAGACAGGCTGAGAGAGTTGGGGCTGTGCAGCCTGGAGAAGAGAAGGCTTCCAGGAGACCTTGGAGTGGCCTTCCAGTATCTGAAGGGGGCTCCAGGAAGGCTGGGGAGGGACTATTGACAAGGTCTTGCAATGACAGGACAAGAGGCAACGGGTTTAAACTGGCAGAGGGGAGATTTAGAGTGGATGTTAGGAGGAAGTTGTTTCCAGTGAGGGTGGTGAGATACTGGCACAGGTTGCCCAGGGAGGTTGTGGAGCACAGAATCACCCAATGTGATCTTTGAACACATTGGGTGATTCTGTACTCCACAACCTCCCTGGAGGTGTTCAGGACCAGGTTGGATGAGACCTTGAGCACCCTGTTCTTCTGGGAGATGTCCCTGCCTATAGCACAGGGGGGTTGGAACTGGATGAGCTTTGAGGCTCCTTCCAACCCAACCATTTTCTGATTCTATGATTTAAGTGCTGCTACCACAATACCTTTTCTCAATTGTCTGGAATATTGCAAGAGTGGATTCTTCCTTACTGCCTCTGAGCTGGCTGAGCTTTGGCACAGAGGACATTAATCTTTCACTGACCACAAAATCATTGAAGGATCTGCTGTTGGTGATCTATTTGGTCTTCTTATGCTGGTTGGAGATTTTGTCATCTAAACCTCTGGGCAGTAATTTTGCTTATCTTGGGTTAAATTACTTGCCTAAACAAATAGAAGCATTTCATATGAGCTTGACCTGGTCTTAGACAATATTTTATGAAGCTCTAGGATAAAGACTGACTAATGAATCCTTTTTTATCTCTCTCCAGAGATCTGCTGGCTGAAAGATGACTCGAATTGTGTAAGAACCCCTTGATAGATGAGAGGAAGTCTCACTGACTTAGGCTGCAGTGGAGGACATCTTGGTACCCTTTCTAAGTCTAGGAGCTTTGCCAGTGGGCAAACCTATCATGAGGCAGATCAGCAGGCAAGATCTGTGGAGGAACTGAATGTTGTTCCTAGGCTGATTCCAAGTATGGGATCTTCAGGAACCTGGATAAGCTCTCTACATGAGTCTCTGAGCAGCAGGATTTTGTCCAGAAATTTGCAGTTCATTGCTCATCCAAACAGATCTTCAGCATCCTCTGCACTGACCCTCTGCTGCATGTGAACACAAAGCAAGTCAGAGTTGGTTTTTTTTGATTTATTTTTTTTCCTAGAACAGAATGGGACTGGTGTTTCAGGGAGTAGAGAGATCCTTCTGCACCTTTGTCTGCCAGGGATTGTTGCCACTAGTGAAAATGCTACTTAGAGGTGACAAAGTGCACTTTACAGGTTCAAAATATGCATCTGGAATAGTGTCACTCTGTGGGGCTTAGAAACATCCTGGCCAGTCATAGAATGGTCTGGCTTGGAAGAGACCTCCAAAGGTTGTCCCTTCTGCAGGCAGTAGGGACATCCTCAACCAGATCAAGTTGCTCAGAGCCCTGTTGAGCCTCACCTTGAATACCTCAACTACCTCCCTGGGCAACCTCTTCCAGCATTCCTCTACCCTCATGGTGAAGAACTTGTTCCTAACATCCAGTCTAAATCTGCTCTTCTCTAATTTGCTCTCTAAGCAGAATGGAGCTGAAATGTACACTACATGCAATACAGCATTAAGACATCATTGAGCCACCATTGCTTCAAAAACTTGGCGTCCTCCTTTACTTGCAAGGCTAAACTGTTTTACATTTATTTACACCCTGTCATTTCCTTAGGGATCTGTTTTCCATAAACTAATGAGGCACTGGAGCAGAAGCTTTACTGTTATTCCTGGCAGAGCCCCTTTTGACTCAGAGGCATACTTCACTTTTTTCTTTCTTTTATTTTTTTCTTCTTCAGTAGCCCACTGCAAATAATAAATAGGAGGAAATACATCATAGGTTTGAATGTGGTGGACAAGCTGCAGGACTGGGAAAGGTTCAACAAAGCAATTACAAGTTTCAGCCCTGAAGGCAAAAGCACATTTTGGGCTGCAGCAAAAGAAGTGTGGCCAGCAGGTCGAGAGAGGAGATTGTGCCTCTCTGCTCTGCTCTGGAGAGACCTCACCTGCAGTGCTGTGCTCAGCTCTGGAGCCCCCAGCACAAGAGAGACTTGGATCTGATGGAGCAGGTTCAGAGGAGGACACCAAGATGCTCAGAGGGCTGCAGCACCTCTGCTATGAAGACAGGCTGAAAGAATTTGGGTTGTTCAGCCTACAGAGTAAAAGGCTCCAGGGAGACCACAGAGCTGCATTTCAATCTCTGAAGGGGATCTACAGGCAGGCTGGGGAGGGACTGTCCAAAAGGGCCTGTGGTGATAGGACAAAGGGCAATGGTTTGAAACTGGAACAGGGTAGATGTAGGTTGGAGATGAGGAGGAAGTTCTGCACAGGGAGAGTGGTGAAATCCTGGAACAGGCTGCCCAGGGATGTGGTTCAGACTCCATCTCTGAAGACATTTAGGATCAGACTGGATGTGTACCTGTGCAGCCTGCTGTGGTTGGAGGTGTCCCTGGGGAGTGCAGGAGGGTTGGCCAGGATGCCCTCTGAGGGTTCCTTCCAACTCAGTGGCAGCTGTGAAGCTGTGAAAATTTCAGGAACAATTTCAGCTCAAACCAGCAGCAGCCACAACCTCCCTGGGCAACTTGTTCCAGTGCCTCACCACCCTCACTGTAAAGAACTTCCTCCTAACATCCAGTCTAAATCTCCCCTCTGCCAGTTTAAACCCATTGCCCCTTGTCCTGTCATTGCAAGACCCTGTAAATAATCCCTCCCTGTCCTTGTAGCAGAGGTGCTCCACCCCCTGATCATCTTCATGGCCCTACAAGACTGCCAAGCAAGAGATGAATTTAAAGACCAGCTTTTAGAAGTAACCACCCCAAGGATTTTCTGAGTGCTGAGTGCAGATTCTTTAAAGGGCATAGGAACTGCAATGTATGCACTCAGCTGCAAAATTGCATCCAATTTGCAAACTGATGGAGAAGAGTGTATGCAAAAATGTGTAGAAGAGGAATCAGCCCTTTCTCTTCCATAACCATTTCAATATGTACTTCAGTTATTCACATCTTTGTGCTGAGGCCCATTAAATATGTAAGGCTGATTTACTGACGAGGCAAAATGCTTATTATGAGGGTGATTACAATTGATTGCTGGGATACTGAGAGCACTCTGCATGAGCATACTTTGTCTGAAAAACATCCAAATGAGTGTCTATGATTAATCTTAAGACATAAATCTTTTCCCAGTTACGTGGAAAACATGCTGCTCTGTCTGTGGGCACAGGATGGGCACACTGTCCTGCTTGGGCATCTGAAGTCTATGTAAGGGTCTGTGGTTTCTTTGTGGCCATGCAGGAGAGAGAGGTAGGGGCAATTAGCAGCTCTGACGATGGGCTCCTACTTCCCAGTGTGCTTGTAAGGAGGGTGAAGCATCCCTCTGACTGACTGCAGAGGATCACAGCATCACAGTATTAATCAGGTTGGAAAAGACCTCTGAGATCATAGAGTCCAACCTATCACCCAACACCATCTCATCAACTAAACCATGGCACCAAGCGCCACATCCAGTCTCTTTTTAAACACTCCCAGGGATGGTGACTCTACCACCTCACTGGGCAGCCCATTCCAATGCCAGTCATTCTTTCTGTGAAGAACTTCTTCCTAACATCCAGCCTAAACCTTCCCTGGCACAGCTTAAGGCTGTGTTCCCTTATTCTGGTCACTGGGTGCCCATGAGAAGAGATGAACACCCACCTAGCTACAATATCCTTTCAGATAGTGGTAGAGAGCAATGAGGTCTGCCCTGAGCCTCCTTTTCTCCAGGCTGAACAACCCCAGCTCTCTCAACTGCTCCTCATAGGGCTTGTGGACTACTTACCTGGGGAGGTGAACACTCATGATTCCTGTCAAGGTCATTAACCAGTTTGGAATTTGTGAAAATCATAGAATAGGTTTGGTTGGAAGGGACCTCCAAAGCTCATCCAGCCCAACCCCACTGCAGTCAGCAGGGACACCCTCCACTAGATCAGGTTGCTGTTAAGCCTGATCTTGAGTAGCTCCAGGATGGGGACCAAACCACCTCCCTGGGCAACCTGTTGAAGTGTTTCAGAACCCTCATGGTGCAGAACTTGTTCCTAACATCCAACCTAAATCTGCTCTTTAGTTTGAAGCCATTGCCCTCATCCCGTCCCTGCAGGCCACTGCAAACAGTCTCCCTCCAACCTTCTTGTAGCCCCCTTCAGGTACTGGAACATTGCTATTAGGTCTCTCCAGAGTCTTCTCCTCTGAAGGACAACTTGTTCTCGATGTTCATGGTGGTAGTACTTTTCCTAAAGCTGAGGAACAAATGTGCCAAGGCTGGAACCAGAAGCTGAGTGTCCTGATTTGCTGGTCACACACTTTAACCAAAAGACTGCCCCTGTCCCTGGAGAGAAGGAAAGGCCCCACCTGGACAGGAAGGACATGGAAGTGTTGGAGTGGGTCCAGAGGAGGCCACAAAAATACTCAGAGGGCTTCAGCAGCTCTGCTGTGAGGACAGGCTGAGAGAGTTTCAGCTCTGCAACCTGGAGAAGAGAAGGCTTCCAGGAGACCTGATAGTACCCTTCCAGTATCTGAAGGGGGCCTACAGGGGCCTATTGACTATTGACTAGGGAGGGAGGGACTACTGACAAGGTCTTGCAATGACAGGACAAGGGGCAATGAGTTTGAACTGGCAGAGGAGAGATTTAAATTGGATGTTAGGGGGAAGTTGGTTGCAGTGAGAGTGGTGAAACACTGGAACAGGTTGCCCAGGGAGGTTGTGGCTGCTGCCTCCCTGGAGGTGTTCAAGGCCAGGTTGGAGAAGGCCTTGAGTGAGCTGTACTAGTGGGAGGTGTCCCTGCCTATGGCAGGGGGTTGGAGCTAGATGATCTTTGAGGTCCCTTCCAACCTTACCATTCTATGATTATTAAACACAGAAGCAGCAATGTGCAGAAACAGAGATGAACTTCTTTACTGTTAGGGTACCAGAGCTCTGGAGCAGGCTGCCCAGAGAGGTTGTGGAGCCTCCTTCTCCGAAGACATTCGAAACTCACCTGGATGTACTCCTGGGTGACCTGCCCTACATGGTCCTGCTCTGGCAGGGGGGTGGACTGGATGATCTTTGGATGTCCCTTCCAAACACTTAGCATTCCACAATTCTGTGATTTAGTGTAAAAACTCATTTCTGTCCCTAGTCAACAGAAAATTTTGCCAGCAGCCTTCTGAAGTCAAGGGTCTGTCCCCCACTGTGAGCACTGAGCATGGGTTTCGCCGTGCCCAAGTACCCATCAGTGCGGTTTTGAGCGTGCCACAGCATCACGACACAAAAGGAAATAGTCCCACGTTGTGTGAGAGGAACCAGGCGTGGGCACTATCAAATCCTCTGGCTGCAGTTATGAACAGGCACTGGTCTGTAAAGGCACAAACCTGCCTGCTTCTATCTGCAAGCCATTATTTACTTTGTACACCAAAGCTCTTTGCGTCACGCACACATCATAAAGAAGTGGAAAGTCTGAACTTGCTCCACAAACGTGGGGGCTTCAGCACCTTCTAAGATTTAAGAAAGCAAAAGTTCACAGGCAAAATTTAAACTTTGGGCTACCAGGGTGGATTAGTGAGAGGATCTAAGGGCATGGATCAGCAAATTGGGCTCTTTTTGTTTGGTTTTAACAGTACTCTTCGTGTAATGTGCTTTGATTTAAAGAGAATTGAGGCTGAGGGAGCTGGGATTGCTTAGCCTGGAGAAGAGGAGGCTCAGGGGAGACCTTCTTGATGTCTACAACTACCTGAAGGGTAGCTGTAGCCAGGAGGAGGTTGCTTTCTTCTGTCAGGCAAGCAACACCAGAACAAGAGGACCCAGTCTCAAGCTGTGCCAGGGGAAGTTTAGGCTGGAGGTGAGGAGAAAGTTCTTGACTGAGAGAGTCATTGAGTGCTGGAATGGGCTGCCCAGGGAGGTGGTGGAGTCAAGGCAGGTTTGGACGTGGCACTTGGTGCCATGGTCTGGTCTTGAGGTCTGTGGTAATGGGTTGGACTTGATGATCTTTGAGGTCTCTTTCAAGCTTGGTGATACTGTGATACTGTGATCTGGACTTGTTCCTGTGTGACCTGCTTTAGGTGATACTGCTACAGCAGAGGGGTTGGACTCAATAGTCTTCAGAGCTCTCCAACGTGCACCCTTCTGTGATCCTGTGTGATTCTGTATCACGCAGGCATGCCCTGGGTGCCTCTCCTTGCAACCAGGTGTTTCATTGCAGAAACCAGGGTGAGATGAGGATGGGGCAGAAAGGCAAAGTAGGACCATCCACATTAGTCAGCTGCCTCCAGGGCAACAACAGGAAATGCCTGCTGAAGCTGCCCAGAAGGCAAAGATACCAGCAGGGTGGCTGAGATGATTTTGGAGTTAGTCAGGAATAAAACATGAACTTCCCAAACTTGCCCAGGTCTTACCTTAGTTTGTTACTCCCTGTGACCATACCTACCCCTTGGTGTGCTTCTTTTTGGTTTTGAACCATCACCCATTCTGACTGACCAGAAAACATGCTTCTCAAGGGTCAACATGGCCAGAAAACAGGGGTCTGGGTTCTTTTCATCCCCTTCTTGTGACCTCAGCCCCATCCTGCTTGGTGTGGGTTGGGATGACCAAGTGCAGTGGGACCAACGTGAGCAGGAGATCAGCAGTGTCCAGTTGTGCTCCAGAGCTAAAAGCCACCTCAGTGGGACACTAAAACTGGGCTGCACCTATTTTTTTCCTTACCTCTGCAGAAAAGCAACTCCATAAATCACTACAAATGCCTTGTAGGCACACAAGGAAAAATCATTACCTGCACGTTCTCTGCATGCATGCAGCATCAGATCTACATTACAAATGTCACAACCATATCTCAGAATCAGACCCCTTTAGTTTTTCCAGATGGCAGAGGAACAGCTCTCCATGGCTGTTCCTTAAAACAGATTGTGCCTTAAATAAAAAATAAACTGCTGGACAATGGTACTAGAAACAAATTATACTCGGGACCCACTTTGACCATTGTAACTGACTACACAAGACAGAGACAAATCATAGAATCATAGAATGGTAAGGTTGGAAGGGACCTCAAGGATCATCTAGCTCCAACTCCCTGCCATAAGCAGAGACTCCTCCCACTAGTACAGGTCACTCAAGGCCTCGTCCAACCTGGTCTTGAGCACCTCCAGCATCCGCAACCTCCCTGGGCAACCTGTGCCAGTGTCTCACCATCTACTCTGCCCTGATCAGGCCACACCTGGAGTCCAATATACTCCAAGAAATCATTGCAATCAGAGAAGCAGATGAAAAGCCTTCTCATGTCCACTGCTTACTCAGAAATACCAGAAGCAAGGTTAAAAATCCTACTTTTTTTAACATCTCTGGCACATCTGTCATGGTTTGTGTCTTAATTATAGACCCATCTATTATTTTTACAGGTTCTTCATCTCACTGAACTTATAAAATAATCTGATATTCTCTTATATTCTCTTTGGTCCTCCTCACTGGTTAGTAGGTGGTTAGTAGGTTGAGAAAGGTTCTCCTCCCGCTCTGTTCTGCCCTGGTGAGGCTGCATCTGGAATATTGTGTCCAGTTCTGAGCCCCTCAGTTCAAGAAGGGCTTCAGGGAACTGCTTGAGAGAGTCCAGCACGGAGCCACAAAGTTGCTGCAGGCAGTGGAACATCTCCTGTTGAGGCCAGGCTGAAGGAGCTGGGGCTGGGAGCTTGGAGCAGAGGAGCCTGAGGGCTGCCCTCATTCTTGCTGCTAAAGATGTGCAGGGCAGGCTGTAGAATGTCATCACCTGAGCATCCTGCACAAAGAGGTGAACAACGAGGGGAGGTCTCAGATGTGAGCAAGGTTCTGCTGCCTGCCAGGGCATGGCATGGCAACTCTTGGGAAGGGGCACATGAACCACCTTCAGCATTTATGGTGCATTTAAAATGAACTTTGATAATTCATAAATCAGAGCCCATCAGACAGATTTATGAAGTCTTTCACTAAATTAGCAGTGTCCAAAACAAACCAACCCAAAAATTCTAGTTCCAAAAGAGAATGCTTTGATACCACAGCAATGATGGACACCATGAGGAGAAGAAAACATATCTTCATCTGGTATGAAATGGTGCATCTCAACTGGACTTGGTGGAGCAGTGCTCTCTTTAGATAGCTAAGAAGGATCTTACCTTGTCCTCTGGCATGAAGATTGAAAATGGAGAGCAGAAATAAAAGAAGGCAGCATCTTAGGAATGAGTTATTCCATCATTTCAATGCCACAGGGACTCAGGGATTTCCTTGGAAACATTTTGGCAAGTCTTCAGAGCAAGATACTGCATTAAGGAGATTGTGGCTTCAGAGAATCACAGAATGTTAGTGGTTGGAAGTGACCTCCAGAGATCATGCAGTCCAACTCCTCTGCTGGAGCAAGATCACCCAAGGCCAGGTCACAGGAACACATCCAGGCCGGTTTTGAGAGTCTCCAGAGAAGGAGACTCTGTAATCTCTCTGGTTTCAGGGCTCTGTCACCCTCACAGTGAAAAAGTTTTCCCTTCTGTTCCTGTGGCACCTCCTCTGCTCCAGCTTGCACCCAGTGCCCCTTGTGTTGTCCTTGGCCGCCCCTGAGCAGAGCCTGGCTCTGTCCTCCTGACACTGCCCTGCACATCTTTAGCACAGCACTGAGGGCAGCCCTCAGGCTCCTCTGCTCCAAGCTCCCAGCCCCAGCTCCCTCAGCCTGGCCTCACAGGAGGTGTTCCACTGCCTGCAGCAGCTTGGAGGTTCTGTGCTGGACTCTCTCAGCAATGGGAGGCCTTCAGTAAAGCCTGATGGGGCACAGGCTATTTCCAGAGCTGGAACTCACAGGGGGAATTACAAAATGCATTCTGGTTTTCAAAGAGGAAAAGAAATCCTTCACTCAAAGTTGATCTTTCTGTAAGGTGCAGGCTAGATACTCCTCTCAGTTTAATAAGGTAGAGTTCCAACCTCCTGCCATAGGCAGGGACATCTCCCACTAGTACAGGTCACCCAAGGCCTCATCCAACCTGACCTTGAGCACCTCCCTGGGCAATCTGTGCCAGTGTCTCACCACCCTCACTGGAAACAACTTCCACCTAACACCCAGTTTCAATCTCCCCTCTGCCAGTTCAAACCCATTGCCCCTTGTCCTGTCATTGCAAGACCTTGTCAATAGTCCCTCCCCAGCCCTCCTGTAGACCACTTCATATACTGGAAGGCTACTCTAAGGTCTGGAAGCCTTCTCTTCTGCAGGCTGCAGAGCCCAAACTCTCTCAGCCTGTCCTCACAACAGAGCTACTGCAGCCCTCTGAGCATCTTGGTAGCCTCCTCTGGACCTGCTCCATCACTTCCATGTCCTTCCTGTGCTGAGGGCTCCAGAACTGCACACAGGACTCCAGATGTATCAATACATAGCTACGGACAGTGGAACCTATCCAGACACATGTGTCCAGCTGTGTCCAGCTTGGGGGTCCTCAACACAACAGAGACACGGAGCTGCTGGAGCTGGTCCAGAGGAGGGCCACGAAGATGCTCAGAGGGCTGGAAAACCTCTGTTGTGAAGACAGGCTGAAAGAATAGAGGTTATTCAGCCTGGAGAAGAGAAGGCTGGAGGAAGATCTTAGAGTTGCATTTCATTTAGTATCTGAAGGGGACCTACAGGAAAGCTGGGGAGGGACTGTTTAAGAAAGCCTGTGATGACAGGCCATAGTTTGAATCTGGGTCAGGGGAGATTTAGGTTGGACATCGGAAGGAAGTTGTGCACAGTAAGAGTGGTGAAATCCTGGAACAGGCTGCCCAGGGCTGTAGTTCAGGCCCAATTCCTGCAGACATTCAAGATCAGACTGGATGTGTCCCTGAACAGCCTACTCTGGTTGGAGGTGTCCCTGCTGAGTGCAGAGGGGTTGGCCAGGATGCCCTTTGAAGGTCCTTTCCAATCCGATGCAATCTGTGAATCTGTGAACTCTGACTTGCTGATCCCTGTAGCAGTATTTTAAGAAGAACATAAGCAAAGCTTGTCCTGGCTCTGGAGGAGCCAAGGAGGTGCAGCTGAACTTGCAAGATGGTCACCATTCTTGGTAGACTCCTGGGCTAGCAGCCAGGGGAATCAGGTTTAATTTACAGTTAAGTCATCTATGTTTATTTCTCAGAAAATGCATATTGAAAATAAAATCTGAAATTGAAACATGGCTAAAACTCTCTACAGTAAACAGAGGTCTCTTTAAAGAGAAGAATGGCTGCCAGTTTTCCTTTTTGTCCAAGCTGTAATAGATTTGAAGTTTATTTTATATCCAAGGCTTAAAATGATGCTTGAGACAGTTCTTCAAAGGAGCTTCACATCTGTGGAAGCACTCACTGAATACTTCAGATAATGCAAAATCTGGGTTGGATGCCCCAGAGATCAAGAGAGACGCGATTATTTTGCTTTCTACATGTACACCAAACACCCCACCCCCGCCCCACCCCACCCCCACCCCCTTTCTTGAAATGGGTGACATTTCAGCTGCAGACAGAGTATCAGTAGACTGAGATCAGAGTAGCTGTCAAGTACTTTCAATTTGGAATAAAAAACAAACAAGCAACAGAGGTCAGGAGTTAAAAAATGTAGGACATGCTGTTCAGGTTCTCAGACCCACAGAGAGGAAGCTATATTATCTTTCATAGAATCATAGAATCACAGAATGGTAAGGTTGGAAGGAACTTTAAAGATCATCTGGTTCTACGAGATTTGGGGCTCTTCAGCCTGGAGAAGAGAAAGGTTCCAGGAGACCTTATAGTAGCCTTCCGGTATCTGAAGGGAGCCTACAGGAAGGCTGGGGAGGGACTATTGACAAGGTCTTGCAATGCCAGGACAAGGGGCAATGGGTTTGAATTGACAGAGAGGAGGTTGAAACTGGATGTTAGGAGGAAGTTCTTTCCAGTGAGGGTGGTGAGACACTGGCACAGGTTGCCCAGGGAGGTTGTGGCTGCTCCCTCCCTGGAGGTGTTCAAGGCCAGGTTGGAGGAGGCCTTGAGTGAGCTGTACTAGTGGGAGGTGTCCCTGCCTGTGGCAGGGCGTTGGAGCTAGATGATCTTTGAGGTCCTGTCCAACTTTACCATTCTATGATTCTATGATTCTATGATGGTGTTGAAAGGAAAGGAAGAACCTCCACTAGACTGTGGTTGAATGAAGAGCCCATGAAGTCTTCTGCTATTGTTAACACCCCTGGGTTGCTTTCTAGGTGAGTACTGAGGAATTACATCTCCTAAAGCGTGACTGGTGTCTCCAACACTATCTTAGTTCATAGAATGGTAAGGTTGGAAGGGACCTCAAGAATCATCTAGTTCCAACCCCCTGCCATAGGCAGGGACACCTCCCACTAGTACAGCACACTCAAGGCCTCATCCAATCTGGCCTTGAACACCTCCAGGGAGGGAGCAGCCACAACCTCCCTGGGCAACCCGTTCCAGTGTCTCACCACCCTCACTGGAAAGAACTTCCCCCTAACATCCAGTCTAAATCTCCCCTCTGCCAGTTTAAACCCATTGCCCCATGTCCTGTCATTGCAGGACCTTGTAAATAATCCTTCCCCAGCCTTCCTGTAGGCCTCCTTCAGATACTGGGAGGCTACTATCAGGTCTTCTGGAAGCCTTCTCTTCTCCAGGCTGAAGAGCCCCAACTCTCTCAGCCTGTCCTCATAGCAGAGCTGCTCCAGCCCTCTGATCATCTTTGTGGTCCTCCTCTGGACCCGCTCCAACACTTCCATGTCCTTCCTGCGCTGACGGTTCCAGAAATTTTAGATCTTCTGATCTAAAAAGCTTCTCACACTGATCTCCTTTCTTTGAGGGCCCTGGAACACTGCATGTGCCCACATTTCATCCTGCTGCCTTCTAAACACTCAGAAGCACTTGAAACAAACAAACGAAGAAACAAATGAACAGAGTTATTAATTTTATTGCACACTCACCTATTTTACTTTTCCTGATCTCACTGTTAGGAATCAAGGGCTATGGAAGCCTATCATGTTCATCCTTTGCAGGTGCTATCTTCACTGTAGGAAATCTCTTCCCTGCCTTTCAGTTCACAAACATCACCCGGCTAAGAAGTGTCATTTGTACAGTTCAGGACTGTCTTTTGTACAGTTTCCTGTTCTGGTAGCCAAGCAAGACTTAGCAGATCTCCATGGACATCACTTCCCTCTGCTCACAAGCTATGAATGAAGATAGTTCTCAGGCACCCTCCAGCCACTGCACAAGTCTTAAAAGTTTCCACCACATCTTTGAAAGCCTAACACCAAGTTACCACCAAGTGCCACCAGCAGTGCCAAGGTTTGCTGTAGCCTGCCAAAAGCAGAGTTGGTTGCTCAAGCATCCCAAGCGCAGATGCAATCCAGTGCAGGTGGGTTCCAATGTCTTTCTTGATTCTGTGAAGGGAGCTGAGGGCTAGTCCTTGTCCCTGGTTTAGACCTGCGGGGAGCTGAGGCGCTGGGGTTGTGCAGGCAGTCGAGTTGTGCCGGGCCGAGCCGTGCCGGCAGAAAGCTCTGCTGCGGGCGAGTCGGGACGGCTGCCGCGCAGGGCGAGCCCCGGCCGGCAGCAGCCCGAGCACCCCACTAGGTGTCTCTCGCCGTGTGCGCAACAGGGCCGCGGGGCGCCGCGCTCAGGGGCTGCAAGCAGCTGGGCTCAGGCGGTGCGGGGAGCCGCGCTCAAGGGGTGCGGGAAGCAACACTCAGGGGATGCAGAGCGCCGCGCTTAGGGGGTACGGAAAGCCGCACTCAGGGGATGCGGGCAGCCACGTTCAGGGACCGTGGAACGCCGTGCTCAGGGGATGCGGGCAGCCGCGCTCAGGGGATGCGGGCAGCCGCGCTCAGGGACTGCGGAACGCCGCGCTCAGGGGATGCGGGCTACCGCGCTCAGGGACTGCGGAACGCCGCGCTCAGGGGATGTGGGCTGCCGCGCTCAGGGGGGCTGCGGGGCCGTGGGTGCTCGGCGGTTCGAGTTGTCGCAGCACCGGCAGCGTGGCGGCGCTGGTTGGTTTGGACACTTGGCGGATTTACTTCTAGCGGCGGGCTAAAGAGCAGTTTGTCTAACCTCGTGGTGTTGATGCAAGGTGAAGCTTTGCTCTGCACTGCTCGGGTTTTACTCTGCTCATGGCCAAAACCGTCTGGCGTTTTGGTTACTCCTGTATGAAAGCAGAACGATGTATGTAGCCTTCCCCAGTCTCCTGGCTGCTGGTTGCAAGGTACCAGGGTGGGACTCAGATGCAAATCGCAGCTGGTCGGGGATTGCAAACCCAAATCCGTGGAACCAGGTTTAGCATTCCCAAACTTGCGGCTCCTGGTGCCTGCCAGCACCTGGTACCAATTGAGGGCACAGAGCACTGTGGGGGTGGCTGTGGAGCGCAGAGACACTCCTGAGTTTGTGCAGGCGTAAGGGCAGTGAGTGANATCCATGCAGGCCTCCTGGCATTCTTACCTGCCTTTATCCCCTCCAGCTGACAGTGAGGCCTGTGGCTGAGCAATACCTCTTGCTATCCCTCAAACTTTTCAGCAGTGGTTTCCCTGACCTTTTCCTAATCACAATTTTCTAAAGCAAATCATCCTTTCCCAAGATGATCCTGTGAACAGAATGCAGAACCATTTTACCTCTAACTATACAAAAAACCAGTCAGACCTGAATAAGAATTGGCAGTAGACTTTCTGCAGTGTTTCAAATCATAATTTACTGCCATTTTTCCTGTGCATGGCCATGGTTTTCTCCTGTAATTTGCCTTGTGTTACCCATGTACAAATGCATAACATCCTTCAGACTGTCTTCCCAGGAAATCACAGTGTGATGGTTTGGGAGTTCCCTGCACCCCCCCCCCCCCCCCCCCCCCNGACAGGAATAGTTACAGGCATATACAAGTTAAAGGTAAGACATAAACACAATCCCTCTCCTGGAAGTCAGAGTCCCCAGGAGGGGCTCCCAACCACCCTTCCACATTCTTTCCACCCCTCTACCTTACCCCAGTGTCTGCCTTATGTGCAAGGTGAGTTTGGAGGATGGGCAAGGGGAGTTAGAAGCAGAGTGACGAGTTGGGTTACACAGCAGAAAGCAGCAGACACAGCAGCTCCCAGAGAGAGAAATTCTCTCTCTTTTTCTATATTTGTGTCCTTGTTCTTATACATCTCAGCAAGTCAATGAGTGAAGCAGGCATCACTGTTTCCTTTTCACAGACTAGAATCTATTTTTATTTCATTAAAATATTCCAATTAGTGTCATATCAGCACACACACAGAGTTACAGCATCACAGAATGTCAGGGGCTGGAAGGGACCTTGAAAGCTCATCCAGTCCAACTCTCCTGCCAGAGCAGGGTCATCTAGACCAGATCACACAGAAACACATCCAGAGGGGTTTTGAGTATCTCCAGAGAGGGAGCAGCTCGTATAGCAGCCTAGCTCCTGTAGCCAGTAAGTGCCAGTCCGTTGCAGCTGGGCAAAAGCCAGTGAACATAAGACTATGTCTGTTCACTCCCGACAGACACAGAGGAGAATGCTGAGATGGCTGCACCAGACTGGGAAGGTCTTACAAATGTACCCCAGGCAAGCAGCAACCCTCCCTGTGGGATGGATCTGGCCTGCAAATCAGACCCTCAGTTCCCCTGAGAAAGGAATCCCCTACTACCCTGTCACCTTTCTTTTTTTGCTACTTTCACTAGTCCTGAGTGGTGGGACTGGCTGACAGGTCTCGAGTGGCTGCGTGCATGAGTGATCCTATATCCTCATTCCTCTGGCCCTCTCTTACAAGGGCCTCATACCTGTTGTGTGTGGGCAGCTGGGAAGACTGGGGGGAGTGGGAGGGGACTTGTCTACCTCTGCCTGGCCAGAGAGGGACCTGTTGCCATTCCTCCCCTTCTCCTATAACTCTTTGTGCTCCGAGTGACAAGAGGGTATGGGATCACCTGCTTCTTGTGCCACCAACACTTTATGAGGAGAGGCTGAGGGAGTTGAGGCTCTGCTGCTTGGAGAAGAGGAGACTGGGAGGTGACCTCATCAGTGTTTATAAAGATGTAGAGGGTGCGTGGCAGGAGGCTGGAGCCAGGCTCAGCTGGGTGATGCCCAATGACAGCACAAGGGGCAATGGGTGGAAGCTGAGGCATAGGAAGTTCCATGGAAGGAAAAGGAGGATTTTTTTTCCTTGTGAGGGTGCCAGAGCACTGGAACAGGCTGCCCAGGGGAGTCGTGGAGTCTCCCTCTATGGACATATTCAAAAGCTACCTGGATGTGTTCCTGTGTGATCTGCTCTGGGTGATCCTGCTCTGGCAGGGGGGTTTGACTGGATGAACTTTGGAGGTCTCTTCCAGCCCCTGACCTTCTATGATTCTGTGATTGAGATTCAATTGCTAAACATTGCATCCTGTTTTGGAAACAAAGCATTAAGATTTTTTAAACTAAAGCATTAAGATTTTAAAACTAAAATGGGCAACTTGCAAACCAGGCTTTCTAAAAAGCAGTCCAGAGTACTCCTTGAGCCACTGGCAATGTTTGTCAGTTCTGCAATGCTGGGAGGTGTTCGAGAAGATTGTAAAAAAACTCTTAATATTATTCTGCCATCATTTCAAATAATACAGAATCACAGAATGCTAAGGGTTGGGAGGGACCTCCAGAGGTCGTTGAGTCCAACACTCCTGCCACAGCAGGATCACCTAAAGCAAGCTGCACAGTATCACATCCAGGTGGGTTTTGAAAGCCTCCAGAGAAGACAATGACTTGTTAAATGTGGCTGAATAAAGACTGGCCAGCTACACATATCTTGGGCAGATGATAGAACTGTGGAAATGAGTAAGTCAATGACTGCTAAAGGAGGTCTGTCTCATTCAGTGAAATAAAAATGAACATCTTTGGCTGAGTTTGTCATTAAAAATCATAATGAGAGCTCTCCCAAGTACCAGTACCAATTTCCTCAACACCCAAAAGAAGCACATTTTCACCTAGGATACAACTTTGGCACCCAACATCCTCTTTTCTGAACATCCTGAAATACAGCAGACACATTAACACACTCTCCAAAAAGGTCCTGGGAAGAGATCCCAATTCACATAGCAGCCTAAAGATTAAATTCTTAATCCTGCACTTAAAATGCAGAGCAATAATTAACAGCATGGGGGAGAAAGTGAAAAAATAAAGAGGTAGAAGGGACATGTGTGCTGTCATAAGGAAGCACTTCAGTGGTCAGAGGTGGCAGGTGAAAGAAGAGCATATTTGGATTTGTTCTTGTTTTTATTTCTTAACCCATGACAAACTTTTCCATCTCATGAGGATGTTCCTCTGCAAGCATATGGCTGAGTACAGACACAGGTGTGTACTCTGTGTACTCTGTCACCATCCATGGTGATTTTAACACAGAAACAGATCTTGGATGCCAGATGCACTCAGGTCATACAATCATAGAATGGCAGAGGTTAGAAGGGACCTCTGAAGATCATCCAGTCCAACTGCCGTGCCAAGGCAGGTTCACCTAGGGCAGGCCACACAGGAATGTGTCCAGAGAAGGAGGCTCCACAACCTCCCTGGGGAGCCATTTCCAGCTCTCCAGCATGCTCACAGTAAAGGTTTTCCTCATGTTGAGGTGGAACTTGCTGTCTTCCAGTTTGTGTCCATTGCTCCTTGCCCATCATTGGGCACCAATGAAAAGAGCCCAGCTTCATCCTCTTGACCTTCATGCTTTAGATATTTATATGCATTAATAAGATTCCCTCTCAGTCTTCTCTTCTCCAGACTAGACAGTTCACCTAGCCATCAGAAACAGCTTTGTCAGAGGTAAACCTTGCCCAGGAACACTTGTATGGACACTTTCCCCTGCTCCATGAGGCTGCAAATGGTGCTGTTGCTCTTGGGTTTTCAGGTGTTTAAAAGGAGTCTGTATGAGGCACTTAGTGTCATGGTTTAGTTAATGAGAAGGGTTAGGTGACAGGTTGGGCTTGGTGACCCTAGAGGTTTTTTCCAACCTGCTTAATTCTGTGATTCCCTCTATACTTTCTGCCTTTCATAGGTAGAATCATAGAACGACTTGAATTGGAAGGGATCTCCAAAGGTTGTCCAGTCCAACCCTCCCACAGTGAGCAGGAACATCATGCACTAGATCTGGTTGTTCAGAGCAGTGTTGAGACTGGCTGAATATCTCCAGAGTTGGGACCTCATCTACCTCTCCGGGCAATCCATGTACATTTGAAAGCACCATCAGAGAGAATGAGGATTTCCACTGGGGATTGCAGTCTTTCTGCTTCCTGCTGAGCTCATGTCTGTGAAGTTTAACATGAGAGCACATCAGCATCCATGTGTTTGATACAGCAGGGGTTCACTGGTGTACCTTGGGCTTGGGAAATCTGCATAAGGACAGAAGCTGAGCTCTCATTCCTGTGGTTTACAGCTAGTCAGAGCGAAATGTTGCTGCAGCAGCATTTCATAGAATCATAGAATGGAAGTTGGAGGGGACCTCAATGATCACCTAGTTCCAACCCCCTGCCATAGGCAGGGACACTTCCCACTAGTACAGCTCACTCAAGGCCTCCTCCAACCTGGCCTTGAACACCCCCAGGGAGGGAGCAGCCACAACCTCCCTGGGCAACCTGTGCCAGTGTCTCACCACCCTCACTGCAAACAACTTCCTCCTAACATCCAGTCTAAATCTCCCCTCTGCCAGTTCAAACCCATTGCCCCTTGTCCTGTCGTTGCAAGACCTTGTAAATAATCCCTCCCCAGCCTTCCTGGAGCCCCCTTCAGATACTGGAAGGGTACTATCAGGTCTCCTCAAAGCCTTCTCTTCTCCAGGCTGCAGAGCCCCAACTCTCTCAGCCTGTGCTCACAGCACAGCTGCTGCAACCCTCTGAGCATCTTTGTGGCCTCCTCTGGACCCACTCCAACACTTCCATGTCCTTCCTGTGCTGGGGGCTCCAGAACTGCACACAGGACTGCAGGTGGGGTCTGAGGAGAGCAGAGCAAAGGGGCAGAATCCCCTCCCTTGCCCTGCTGCCCACACTGCTCTTGCTGCAGCCCAGCACACAGTTGCTGTCTGGGCTGCACTCACACTGCAGCCTCAGCTTGAGCTTTTCATCACCCCAGACCCCCAGGGCCTGTTCCTCAGGGCTGCTCTCAGCCATTCCCCACCCAGCCTGGAGCTGTGCTTGGCATTGTGCCTACCCAGGTGCAGGACCTTCCACTTGGCCTTGTTGAATGTCATGAGGTTGGCCTGGGCACAGCTCTGCAGCCTGTCCAGGTCCCTCTGGATGGATCCCTGCCCTCTAGCAAGTCGACTGTGCCACACAGCTTGGTGCCATCTGCAAACTTGCTGAGGGTGCACTCCATTCCTCTGTCCATGTCACTGACAAAGATGTTAACCAGCACTGGTCCCAGCACTGACCCCTGAGGGACACCACTTGTCACTGGTCTCCAGGTGGACATTGTGTCCTTGATCATCACTCTCTGTGTGCCACCATCCAGCCAATTCCTTACCCAGCAGTGCTCCACACATCCAGCCCATGTTTTTCCAGTTTGGTGACCAGGATGCCATGCGGGACACAGTCAAATGCCTTACTCAGTTCCAGGTAGATGCCATCAACTGCCCTTCCCTTGTCCACTGTTGCTGTGACTTCTTCATAAAAAGCCAAAAAAAAAAAAACAAAAAAAACCAACCCTTCCAGAAAAGTGAAAGTCCTACTTGGGCAGCACATGTGGGCATATATTTTAAACCATCCACGTTCAGCAAAGTTGAGCATCTTAGGTGAGACCAAAGGGGAGACCACTTGGTGGTTGCTAGCTTGACTGCATTTGCAGAAGTCACTTGGCACAGTGTTCATTAGAATAGGGTCAAAAGTCCTGTAAGAACAAAGGGAGGTGTTCCTGTTGCTGCATTGCATCATGTGTTGTGTCATCCCCATGTTATCTGAGCCATTCTGGTGCCTGCTGGCCCTGCTTAGAAGGGAAATGTCACTGTGCCCAGCACGTTCCTTCCTGGAAGAGCAGAGTGGTGGTGGTGAGGCAGGGAAAGCAAATACAGATATCTGCATGGGACTTTTCAACCAGTAGGAAAAAAAAGAAAACAAAAAAAAAAAAAAAAAAAAAAAAAAAAAAAAAAAAAAAAAAGGGAGTGAAGGTTTGTCACAGGCAGAGATCCTGAAGAGAAACTACTAGGACACAGCTGACCTTAGAGACATGCCTTACTGACTTTTTCTAGCAGCAAACCTGCTGCTAGGCTGAGTAACTGGGCTTGGAGTGGTTCTTTTGCTGTAGCAGTGCAGGGCAGCGCAAGTGAAGGAGCTTTTGGCTGGGCTACAAACCCCATGAACGTGGCAGAGCCAAGACAGTTGACAACATTTTGGCTTTGCTTTGCAGTGGTCAGAGTGACCTTATCTGTCATTTTATGTATTTATTTTTCTATATGTATACAGTCACCTCAATGACTTGGCCTGCTTTCTACTTGTGCCAGCCAAACCAGACCTTTTCTGTTTGGCTCTACCTTCAAACTTGCTAGCATGCAAACTTCTACCAGGAAAGTTGGCTGTGCTGGTTTGAGGCTAATTGGAATATTTTAATAAAAAAAAAAAAAAAAGATTCTAGGCTGTGAAAAGCAAACAGTGGTGATGCCTGCTTCACTCATAGGCTTGCTGAGATGTATAAAAACAAGGACGTAAGCATATATAAGCTAGAGAGTCTCTCTCTGGGAGCTGTTGTGTCTGCTGCTTTCTGCTGTGTAACCCAACTCATCACTCTGCTTCTAACCCTCCTTGCCCATCCTCCAAACTCACCTTGCACTTAAGGCAGACACTGGGATAAGGTAGAGGGGTGGAAAGAAGGTAGAGGGATGGAAAGAAGGTGGAAGGGTGGTTGGGAGCCCCTCCTGAGGACTCTGATTTCTGGGAGGGGAGTTGTGTTTCTGTATTACCTTTAACTTGTGTACCTCTGCAACTATTCCTGTCTGTTGTGTATATCTCTGCTTGTGCATTGTGCTGAGCTGTAAATAGAGCTTCAGTCTTTAACTTCCAGCTGGCTGAGCCTAGTCTGGGTGATTTTCATGGCGGGGGAGGGGCAGGTAACTCCCAAACCATCACATTGGCTAGCAGAGTAGCCTCTGGTCTCTGCTGGGATGTAGCTGAGTCATCAGGGCACAGAAGGGAGAAGTTGTGTTTGGTTTTCCCTCAGAGAGAAAAAGTAAAGATGGTTAGAAAGAGAGCTGAAGCAGGTAAGAGTAGAGCAGGTGTTACTTTGTAAAGAAAGTAGTGCATGGAGTTTTAAAATGTGACAACATAAAACCACATAGAGTTTAAGAGCACAAACCACATCTAGATTCAAGCTGTCCAACAAAACCAGATTTGTGTCAAAAGCCCTGCTTGCTTTAATTTAGGAGTATTTAAAACAAGCCTTTGTCACCTCCATGTCCTTTGCAGCAGTCTGCAAGCATGGAATTTCTTCTCTATTCCTGTACTCCTGTGCTCCTGTACTCCTGTACAGGAGTTTCTCCTGTATCTTAAGTGTTTGGGAAAGAAAAAAAATTATTCCACTAACTCTCATAAATGGGAATGTGTATGAGCCATGAAGTCTAAGAAGCTGCAGGGATCCCCTTTCAGCTTCATGAATGGTTAATACCACCTTATGGGTGCAGTATTTAATGCTTCCTGTTGGGCTGTGCACTCATCTTCTAAGGGCACAGCAGTGGCAAGCTATAGGGCGCTTCAGTGAAGCGTCATCTTAGAGCCAGAACCAAAGATGGTCCAGAGGAATCCAAAGTGAAGCAATGCTTTTTGAGGACTGGAAAGCAGAAATGTCAAGGGAACTTAGCAGTTCCTATCTTGTTGACAAAGATATCTTTTACAACCAAGAGAGTATGTTTGAATAAACTACAGCATGAGCAAAGGGAATGGAAAATGTTATGTCAATAACTGCTGTTTCATCTAAATGACACTTTGCCCTACCATGGGGATGGTGTTGTCAGTCTGATCTTAGAGAGATGTCTTGTGATACAGGGATCTTGATTTCCAGAAGCAAAGAGAGCTGTGATGGTTGACTGGAGTGAGTCCAGAGGAGGGCCACAAGGATGATCCAAAGGGTTGGACCACCTCTGCTATGAGGACAGGCTGAGGAAGCTGGGGGTGTGCAGCCTGCAGAAGAGAAGAATCCAGGGGGACCTTAGATCTGCTTTCCAATAGCTGAAGGGATCCTGCAGGAAGGCTGCAGAGGAACTTTTACCAAGGGTGTCTAGAGGACAAGGGGAAATGGTTTGAAGCTGAGGCAGAGCAGGGTTAAAC
Source organism: Eubucco bourcierii (assembly GCA_013396675.1). Taxonomy (NCBI): domain Eukaryota; kingdom Metazoa; phylum Chordata; class Aves; order Piciformes; family Ramphastidae; genus Eubucco; species Eubucco bourcierii. The sequence continues at coordinate 40,344 of VWZE01012545.1, read as the reverse complement.
TGGAGCTGAGGAAGAAGTTCTTCAGTACAAGGGTGGTGAGTCTCTGGAATAGTCTTCCCATGGAGGTTGTGGATGCTCCCTGGAGATGCTCAAGGTCAGGTTGGATGAGACCTTGGGCAGCCAAGTCTAGCTTAGAGGTGTCCCTGCCCATGGCAGGGGAGGTTGGAGTAGATGATCTCTGAGATCCCTTCCAACCTGAATCTTCTATAATGTAAATTAAACTGTAGGTCAGTTTGCAGTACAAGATTCAGAAATGCTTTGTTCCAGCTCTGGGCTGTGAATAGAAAATACTCATCCTGACACATTCTTGAGTTGTTAGATCTTCCATAAAATATTGTTAGTATTTCTTTTTTTATTCTCTTCATCATTCCCTGATTGCACCTAAACCTGTACAAACAGAGTACATTGATCTGAAATCTCCCAAATGCCTGCTTTGCCAACACAAAATGTACCCTGTTATCATTCAACTTGGCTTAGGATTTGAACACCACCCAAGCAAGGAGCACAGATAATGCTGCTTGGCTGAGCTGTGAATGCTGTCTCCATGCACACTCACATGTGTCTGGGCAAACAGAAGGGAAAATGTCAGCTAAAACTTCAGCAGGTATTTCAGCTCAGCAGATGCATGGAGACTAAACCATTTCTGTATGACTGATCCCTGCAAAGACATGGGCTGATAAAGCTGGCAATTACTGTGAGATACTCATCTGGTAAACCTTGGGATCACATTGGCCACCTGTAGAAGCTGAACAGTGAATTGTAGGCTTTGAAGACAATTCCTTCACTCCTTCAATACTGGCCATGGCTGCAACATCTGTGCTCCACCAGTATTTCAGTGAGAAGACACACAGCAGCAGTGTGATTCTGTGACACCCATCCTGCCCTCTATGCAGCACTGAAGAGCTGATCATAGAATCATAGAATGGTAAGGTTGGAAGGGACCTCAAGGATCATCTAGTTCCAATCCCCTGCCATAGGCAGGGACACCTCCCACTAGTACAGCTCACTCAAGGTCTCCTCCAACCTGGCCTTGAACACCTCCAGGGAGGGAGCAGCCACAACCTCCCTGGGCAACCTATGCCAGTGTCTCACCACCCTCACTGGAAAGAACTTCCTCCTAAAATCCAGTCTAAATCTTCCCTCTACCAGTTTAATCCCATTGCCCCTTGTCCTGTCATTGCAAGACCTTGTTCAATAGTTCCTCCCCAGCCTTCTTGCAGCCCCCTTCAGATACTGGAAGGCTACTGGTGTCCGCCTTCCCCTTACCCCACCAAGAACTGGCACGGAATGACCCTGCCTGTTGGCTCTGGCTCTTATGCATAACGAGTGCTACAGCTGTGTGTGCTGGTTTGAGGCTAATTGGAATATTTTAATAGAGAAAATTATATTGTAGGCTGTGAAAGGAAAACAATGGTAATGTCCACTTCACTCATAGGCTTGCTGAGATGGATAAGAACAAGAACTCAAAACATAGATAACACAGCCTCTCGGGCACAGCGTCTCGGGCTGTCTAGCAGCACTCTCTGCTGAGTAACCTCACTAACCACTTTCCTTCTAACCTCCCTGGCCCATCCTCCAAACTCACCTTGCACATAAGGCAAACCTTGGGGTAAGGTACAGGGGTGGGGAGAAGGTGGAAGGGTGGTTGGGAGCCCCTCCTGGGGTCTCTGATTTCTGGGAGGGGAGTTGTGTTTCTGTGTTGCCTTTAACTTGTCTATGTCTGTAACTATTCCTGTCTGTAGTGTATATCTCTGCTTGTACATTGTGCTGAGCTGTAAATAGAGCTTCAGTCCTTAACTGACATCTGACTGAGTCTAGTCTGGGTCATTTTACAAAGTAGGTGTGGGGGTGGGGGGTGTGAAGCAGGTAACTCCCAAACCATCACACTGTGTTTTGAGTTCTGTTTGCTAGAGAGGTGGCCAAGACAGGTGTTTGGAAGGACTGCCCACCACTGGGTTGCAGAAAAAGAGGACACTGTGCAATGGACATTCTCAACCCTCCAGTATATTCTGCTGTTCATTACAGGGCTCCAGCTGGAGCCAAACTACTTCCTTTCAGCTCTTTGTTTCTTGATTTGCAGTAAATGTTGCAGCTCTTCTATTCACCTGTAACTGGCTGGCAGATCAGACAGGGAGGCAGCGAATGCCCAAGTATCGTCAGCAAGGTGTTGACTCTCAGCATGGTGCTAAGAGAGCTGATGGTAGATGTGGTAGTGTGTGCTTGGGGAACACCATCCAGTGTTGTCAGAGCTGGTACTCTTCTGGGGTTGTAACAAGGATGAGATGATGAACACTGATCAGCCTTAGAGTAGTGAACACTTCAGGAGCTGTAGCTCCTTTGAATGATCTCCGCTAGCTGCAAACCTGAGGGCTCTTCAACATGATCAGCTTGGGAACGTGGCCAGCCTGCTGTATTCCTGGAGAAAAATAAAGGGGCTAGCTCACTAACCCACTACTGTGGCATGCCTTTGACATTAGAATAAAATGAATTGCATCTGTTTAAACCACCTGTGGATCTAGCCCATAATTTTGAGGATAGCAGCAAACCACTCCAAGGATGGTTCAGATAGAGTCTCAAACAGAATTTGGCCCAGTGGCTGTAACCAAAGTCAGAATGTTTATTACCAGTTAATTTATACACATGCCTGTGGCTCTTATTCTTGGAAACAAGCTCCCTGGGTGACTGTGAAATGCTGCTATTTACTGCTGCAAAAAAAGGGGACATTTTTCCTGTGGTAGACCAGCTCATCTTGGAACTGCTGCTCAGCTGATGGTGCTCTTTGTTGACTGTTCCTTCCTCTGGACAGATGATGCAGCTGTGCAGCACTCTCCTGCCCTTTAGTGCAGGGCATGACATTCAGCATGGGTTCAAGCAAAGAAGGTCTTGCTGCTGTCCCACACAAGTCTGGGTGCAAGCAAAGGAGGTCTTGCTGCTATCCCACACAGGTCTGGGTGCAAGCAAAGGAGGTCTTGCTGCTATCCCACAAAGGTCTGGGTGCAAGCAAAGGAGGTCTTGCTGCTATCCCACACAGGTCTGGGGGCAAGCAAAGGAGGTCTTGCTGCTGTCTCACACAGGTCTGGGTGCAAGCAAAGGAAGTCTTGCTGCTGTCCCACACAGGTCTGGGTGCAAGCAAAGGAGGTCTTGCTGCTATCCCAGACAGGTCTTGTTCTCCTGGCACAGAAAGAAGATGGGGAGCTGACTGTTATTTTAAACCACCAGGAAGAAATCAATATCTGGTCTGTGATTTCCAGACACATTCTAGTGGGAGATTTTTAAGGCTACTTGAGTATTTTGAACTATATTGTTTCCCCCTGAGCTGAAAAATTCCTCCCTGCCATTCTCACCTTCTATTGATTATGGTTCAAGGATCAAAGCAAAGTGCATTTTGTGAGAAGCAAAGGTTAAAGCCATTTGCAAAGTTTCTTCACTCTGTTGGGAGTTCAGGGGCAGGCATTTGGGCAGCAAAACACAGGGTAGAGCTCTTGTGTCCTGTTGTCTGGCCACCCTCTGGCATCTGTTCTGAAAATAATTTTACATTTGCAAGGATGTGCATAAAAAAAACCACTCAACCCAGCACAGAGCCTCAAACCCATGGATGAAATCACTGCCTTGGTGTGAAACCTGCAGACCTGTTTCTCAGTGTGGTACTTTCCCTGCGTGCCCAAATGAAGCAGAGATCTCCTCTCCCTGTCTCCTAATGGCAGGAGTACTTTTCTTCCCCTTGGGATTAATTAAGCACCCAAAGTCATGGCTTTATTTATTGATAAGCTTTTCCAGGGTGCCCTTTGCTGCAGTATCCAAGGCCACTCAAGCTGTGACCCTGCTGCATTCCTTGGGGGCCAGGGAGAGGGCAGGGAGAGGTCCCAAGTTCATTGGGAGCTCACCCATCACTGGCTGAAACAGCACTTAGAGAAGTGCAACCTACCAATGCCCAAGCCAGCACCAACAGTGGAGGGGAGGTGATTGCAACAGCATTTCAGTTGCTGCAGCAGGGGACACTGTCCTTAGAAAACAGTTTGAGGGAGACTGTGTGGAAGAGATGATAAGACAGAAGCTGTTAATCCCTTTAATGTGGTAACTGGTGTGAAAGCTTGCACACTTCGAGAGAGAAGAGTGAAAACAGTGCTGGGTTGATTGGGCTCTTATCTATCTATCTGTTTATCTCTTTATTTATCTATATAGGTATTTATTTAAATAAGAATAAATTATAATAATAGCTATTATAATTATTTTATTAATAGATCATTAATAAAAACAAGATCCTAAATTAAATCTAATCTAGCCAACCTCATGAAATTCAACAAGGCCAAGTGTAAGGTCCTGCACCTGAGTAGGCACAATCCCAAGTACAACTCCAGGCTGGGTGGGGAATGGCTGAGAGCAGCCCTGAGGAACAGGACCTGGGGGTCTGGGGTGATGAAAAGCTCAACATGAGGCTGCAGTGTGAGTGCAGCCCAGACAGCAACTGTGTGCTGGGCTGCAGCAAGAGCAGTGTGGGCAGCAGGGCAAGGGAGGGGATTCTGCCCCTTTGTTCTGCTCTCCTCAGACCCCACCTGGAGTCCTGTGTGCAGTTCTGGAGCCCCCAGCACAGGAAGGACATGGAAGTGTTGGAGTGGGTCCAGAGGAGGCCGTGAGGATGATCAGAGGGCTGCAGCAGTTGTGCAGTGAGGACAGACTGAGAGTTTGGGCTTTGCAGCCTGGAGAAGAGAAGGCTTTGAGGAGACCTTGGAGTGGCCTTCCAGTATTTGAAGGGGGCTCCAGGAAGGCTGGGGAGGGACTATTGACAAGGGAGGTGAGACGCTGGCACAGGTTGCCCAGGGAGGGTGTGGCT
>VWZE01012545.1:9761-31699 GCA_013396675.1 Eubucco bourcierii | reverse complement strand
TGGTTTATTTGTGTGTGTGTGTGTGGTGTGTCCATGTGTTTGCAGCCGATTTTCACAAAGGGTTGCCAGAGTTTGGCCCATGGTGACTAGTGAGTGGATTTATGAGATGGTTGCTTTAGATTGTTATGTTATTATTATGCATGAGTGATGTTGTGAAATTCTTAGGTTAGGGAGCTATGTGGAGTTCATAGGAAACAGTGAGGCAGAGAGGCATTTTTCATTAAAAAAAATGAAAATCAAAACATGAAGGGCAAATTTTATCTAGCTGAAGAAGTTCATGGCTTGATGCAGCATTTACAGATCCTGCTAGAAGGAGAATGCTTCCCCCCAGAAAAACATGGAAGTGATCCTCCCTCTCTTCTGGTGAGATCCCACCTGGAGTACTGCATCCGGTTCTGGAGCCCCTGGGACAAGAGGGCTATGGATGTTCTGGAAGGTGTCCAGAGAAGGGCCACGAGGATGCTCAGAGGGCTGGAGCTGCTCTGCTGTGAGGAGAGACTGAGGCAGTTGGGGCTGTTCAGTCTGGAGAGGAGAAGGCTCCCAGGTGACCTTCTTGTGGTCTTCAAGTATCTGAAGGGGACTACAAGAAAGCTGGGGAGGAACTTTTTAGGCTGTCAGGTAAGGATAGGCCTGGGGGGAATGGAACGAAGCTAGAAATGGGTAGATTCAGACTGGATGTTAGGAGGAAGTTCTTCAGCATGAGGGTGGTGAGAGCCTGGAAGGGGTTGCCCAGGGAGGTGGTGGAAGGCTCATGCCTGAGGGTGTTTAGGGCCAGGCTGGATGTGGCTCTGGACAACCTGATCTAGTGTGAGGTGCCCCTGCCCATGGCGAGGGGGTTGGAACTGGATGATCCTTGTGGTGCCTTCCCACCCTGCCTGATTCTATGATTCTATGTTTCTGTGATTCTGTGATTCAATGATTCTTGGATTCTATGATTCTATGATTTTATCATTCTGTGATTCAATGATTCAATGATTCTATGATTCTGTGATTCTGTGATTCTATGATTCTGTGATTCTGTGATTCTATGATTCTGTGATTCTATGATTCCGTGATTCTATGATTCTATGTTTCTATGATTCTATGCTGTCTCTCAGCAACCCTAGAAGAAACCTTTCCCATGATCCCAAAACACCAGTGCAGATGCCCCCCCCCAAAAAAAATCATTGCCACATGTGTGTGCCTCTTCCTTTCTGAGTTCCAGCTGTGACCACAACTGGAAATGCCAAAATACCACAGAAATGTGGTTCCTGTGGTACTTGCAGCCTCGGCAGAAGCAGGAAGCATTAGAAGTCTCCCAATAAATCATGTTCTCATGCGATTTGCAGCCCAACCTTGTGAACTCTGGAAGCTTGGACAATAAACTCAACTCTGCTTGTCCATCTGAACCAGACTCCTCACCCTAGGGACACTTACCTTTACTCTCAAGGACTGTTCTGTCTGAGATGTTGCTGATATTCCTTCTAAGCCATAACACATCTTCAGTTTCACGTTAAGTCCAACCATAAATTGAATTAAATCTTGTTATGAAAGCCAGATTTAACTTTGGCCTTTCATTGCTGCTAGCTGCAGGAGAGGTTTTGTGTTGTGTTTTTTTTTCTTTTTCCCCAGGACAAAGACAACTGCAAGACTCATCAGTTGGAATGTCCATGGCAGTAGAGCTGCAGCAGGCTGCTCTTTGGGTGGTTGGGTAAGAAAGAGTATTACGGCATGGAGAAGAAAAAATGAATGCAGGTTGAAGTCGCTGTGGCAAAAGAGAGAACTTCCAGGATGAGCTGGTGAGTAAAAGAACCTGAAGACCTTTAAGAAGAGATGTCTCTCTAATGCACCCTGACCTGCCCCTGGCAAGCAGCAATTCTGTGTTCAGAAGTCACAGAATCACAGAATGTCAGTGGCTCAGGAAGAGACCTCAAGAATCATCCAGTTCCAACCCACCTGCCATGGGCAGGGACACCTCACACTAGATCAGGTAGCCCACAGCCACATCCAGCCTGGCCTTAAAAACTCCCAGGGATGAGGCTTCCATCACCACCCTGGGCAACCTGTGCCAGTGTCTCATCACCCTCATCATCGGGAAGAACTTCTTCCTAACATCCAATCTGAATCTCCCCACTTCTAGTTTTGCTCCATTCCCCCCAGTCCTATCACTACCCAACATCCTAAACAGTCCCTCCACAACTTTCTTGCAGCCCCCTTCAGATACTGGAAGGCCACAATAAGGTCTCCTTGGAGCCTTCTCTTCTCCAAACTGAACAGCCCCAACTGCCTCAGTCTGTCCTCACAGCAGAGTAGCTCCATTCCTCTGATCACCCTCGTGGCCCTTCTCTGGACACATTCCAGCACCTCCAGATCTTTCCTGTATCAGGGGCTCCAGAACTGGGCACAGTGCTCCACTGACCTGCAGGAGATGTCTGAGAGCTACACAGAATCACAGAATGTCAGGTGCTGGAAGGGACCTCCAAAGCTCATCCAGTTCAACCTCCCTGCCAGAGCAGGATCAGCTAGAGCAGATCACACAGGAACACATTCAGGCAGCTTTTGAATATCTCTAGAGAGGGAGACTCCACAACCCCCCTGGGCTGTCACCCTCATAGGGAAAAAATTCTTCCTCATGTTTACATGAAACTTGCCTCAGCTTCCACCCAGTGCCCCTTGTGCTGTCATTCAGCCCATCACAGCATCACAGAATCACAGAGCAAAAGGGGTTGGTGTGCTCGTTTGAGACTAATTGGAACATTTTAATAAAAAATTAGATTCTAGGCTATGAAAAACAAACAGTGGTGATGTCTGCTGCACTCGTAGGCTTGCTGAGATGGGTAAGAACAAGAACACAAATATAGATAATGTAGAGAGTCTCTCTCTGGGAGCTGCTGTGTCTGCTGCTTTCTGCTGTGTAACCCAACTCATCACTCTGCTTCTAACCCTCCTTGCCCATCCTCCAAACTCACCTTGCACTTAAGGCAGACCCTGGGGTAAGGCAGAGGGGTGGGAAGAAGGTGGAAGGGTGGTTGGGAGCCCCTCCTGGGCACTCTGGTTTCTGGGAGGAGGATTGTATTTATGTCTTACCTTTAACTTGTCTATGCCTGTAACTATTCCTGTCCATTGTGTATATCTCTGCTTGTACATTGTGCTGAGCTGTAAATAGAGCTTCAGTCCTTAACTTCCAGCTGGCTGAGTCTAGTCTGGGGGATTTTACAAAGAGTGGGGGGCAGGTAACTCCCAAACTATCACAGTTGGGCTCCAACCTCCCTGCTAAAGCAGGGTCACCCAAAGCACGAGTATCTCTTCTACACGGGACGATTTGAAAGCCACTGGGTTGTGTGGTTGGCTGCTCAGATAAGAACTCACAATATCAACCTAGGTCTATGTGCTGGTGACAGTAGTAGGTGTTTTTTGGCTGTCCTTTCAGGACAGAGCTTTGCTGAAAGCTCTGTAAAGAAATCAGGTCAGTGTGATCGCACTGGAGAGCCTTTCACTGGGTGCTGGTTGAAATTTCACCACAGACATCACAAGATTTGCATGCCCTTCTGATCTCTTTTGTGAGTGGTGGTTGTGCAACAGATCCCCCTGGTAAGATAAGGCAATGTGAGTGTTTACACAAAGTAGGAAAGTTTACTAGAGATATGGCTTAGCCACTCTCCTCCTTTAAACCAGATAACATTTGCAGTTCAGGCTCAAAAAACAAAACAAAACAAAACAAAACAAAAAAACCAGCAACCCAAAATGACTCAGTATTCTCTTTGTAGGTTGGATGTGATGCCAGGTCTGCAGTTTTCAACTCATAAGAGCTCTCTCTGTAGTAGGAAGAACAGTTGAAAGCAATAGTTCTTGGCAAACATTTCCTTGCTCCCCAGCAGCTGATGTCAAACATACCGTGAAGGGGATATCTGTGTCTCAACCCTTTCAGTAGTAAGGGCTTTGTGGAAGGGCTTGTAGCCTAAGCTGGAGTTTGTTCCTTCTCATGTTCCCTTCATGTTGTTAATGAACATGCATGAGATGACTTGAGGACTGCTTGTCACAGCATCACAGAATGTTAGAGGTTGGAAAGGACCTCCAGAAATCATCCAGTCCAGTCCCTCTGCCCAAGCAGGGTCACCTAGAGAAGGCCACCCAGGAACACATCCAGGTGGATTTTTAATGTCTTCAGAGAAGGAGACTCCACAAACCTCTCTGGGTAGCCTCCTCCAGGGTTCCAGCACCCTTACTATAAAGAAGTTTCTCCTCATGCTGAGGTGGAACCTCCTGTCTGATAGCTTGTACTTGTTCTTCCTCGTGCTGTCACTGACCATCACCAAAAAGAGACCAACACCTTCATCCTGACACCCACCCCTCAGATGTTTATAGACATTGATCAGATCTCCTCTCAGCCTTCTCTTCTGCAGACTAAACAACCCCAGGGCTCTCAGTCTCTCTTCATAACAGTAGAGATGCTCAAGTTCTCCATTCATGCTTGTAGCTCTCTGCTGGATTCTCTCCAGCAGGTCCCTGTCTCTCTTGAACTGGGGAGCCCAAAACTGGGCTTGGTATTCCAGATGTGTTCTCACCAGGGCAGAGCAGAGGGACAGGAGAACCTCCCCAGCCCTGCTGGCCACACTTTCATTGATGCACTCCAGGATGCCTTTGGCCCTCTTGCCCACAAGGACACATTGCTGGCCCATGCAGAACTTGTTGCCCACTAAGACTCCAAGGCCTTTCTCCATGGGGCTGCTTTCCAACAGGATGACCTCTAGTCTGTGGTGGTGCCTGCTGGTACCTCCTCAGATGCAGGACTCTGCACTTCTCCTTACTGAACTTCATGAACTCCATCTTTTGTGTAGCTTATTTCCCAGATTATCAGCAAAAGAGGGAAAAAGGCAAGCACAGCTCAGACAGGATTTCAATGAGGCATTTTTGAGCAGACATTTGTGTCAGAGGAGGTGGCTGGAGATATCCTCTGACCTCCTGTTTTATGAATTTGCTGGGCAGCTGCCACTCTGCTTTCTGCAGGCTGCCCTTGTGCATTTTCCTGCTGCAGCGCCTGCAGCCTGTTGAGTGCAGGCTGTCAGAGAGGGAAATGCTGGCGCAGAAACACAGCTTTTGTTCTGCTGCTTTTGTTCCCTTCATTTAAAATGTGAACATATCTGCTTGCTCTTTTCTATGGGAAAAAAGAACCCAAGCCCACCCTGGCTATTTCCTGAGTTAGAAGCCGGAAGAGACAGAGGCCTTTGAAATGTTTTCTTGGTGTGTGGGCAAAAACCTAACCCTGACTTTGTTAGAGCGTCTCGGACTGATTCTGCCGATACTCAGATTGCAAACTGCTTTGGCTGGTTGCGCTCAACAAATGCTTTGTCCATTTCTGGTTTCCTTTGCTTACAGTGTTAAAACCTTGTGAGGATTTCTGTGCCTTTCAGACCAAACCCAAAGGCTCTCTTTGCTGACTCTAGGAATTTCTTCATGAGCACACAGACACACACATGTACAGGCACACACATAGGAAAGGAATTGGGGTTTGAATAGGTTTGCCTGTATGGATAATAAAGTGCCCACTAAATATAGTTCATATTAAAAGTTCTCATAATACATCTTAGGTTTCAGGAATCTGGCTGTAAAGAATAGTTTGCAACAACCCAAAAGAATCTAAGATTTCCTTAAAGAAAGGAAAGAAGAGGATGTGTTGAACTGGCTGTTGATTGCCCCTCCAACAGGAAGCCTTTCGTAAATGTTTGGTATAAGAATGTGTTTATTAGTTCTAAATTACTGCTGTGGTTAGCAACTCCCTCTCTTTCTTTTGAACACAGCAATGTGTTCTGGGATGTGTTGCATGCTCTTCCTCTTAAAAACCAACAGGCTTCACCATAAACCAGAGGAGAGATGATGTTTAATTGGAAATAAGGGTTTGGGGTTAGCCTTCTGTTCCTGTTGTAAAATCTCCTGATGGGAAGAAGGTTGAGCAATGTTACCAGCATGTGTTTTAGGAACAGACCAAAGGGACATTAATGTGGCAGGGCATGGTGACTTCAGAGGTGAACAGGATGGTTCAGGTATGAAAAGCAAGACAGTGCATGCTGTGATGATGAGAGCTGCTAGTTAGTGGGCAGGAGGCATTGAGTGCTGTGCTCAGGGCAGGGGTGTAGGACCAGAGAGATTAGCTGCAGTGTGCAGCTCAAATCTAAGCCATCTGGGGCAACAAGGCCAGACAGAAGTGGCATGAAGTTTTTGCCACCCAGCAAAGCCTGGGTGGCTTGTGACACAATGGCTTCATAGCTGACAACCTGGGGTGGATTAGAATGGCTGTGGTTAGTAGGCCAAAAGAGGTTCTCCTGCCCCTCTACTCTGCCCTGGTGAGGCCACATCTGGAGTACTGTGTCCAGTTCTGGGCCCTGCAGGTCAAAAGGGACATAGAACTGCTGGGGGGAGTCCAGCACAGAGCTACAAAGATGCTGAAGGGAATGGAACAGCTCTGTTAGGAGGAGACCCTGAGGGAGCTGGGGCTGTGCTGCTGGGAGAGGAGACTGAGAGGTGACCCCAGCAATGGTTATAAAGGTGTGCAGGGTGAGTGCCAGGAGGTTGGAGCCAGGCTCTGTTGGGTGATGCCCAGTGACAGCACAAGGGGCAATGGATGGAAGCTGAGGCATAGGAAGTTTCATTTAAACATGAGGAGGACTTTTTCCTCGGTGAGGGTGCCAGAACACTGGAACAGGCTGCCCAGGGGAGTTGTGGAGTCTCCCTCTCTGGAGATATTCAAGACCTGCCTGGATGTGTTCCTGTGTGATCTGTTCTGGGTGATCCTGTTCTGGCAGGGGGCTTGGACTGGATGAGCTTTGGAGGTCCCTTCCAGCCCCTGACATTCTGTGATCCTGTGATTCTGCGAACCTGTCCCCATCAGGCAGTGTGTTCAGAAAAGCTCAGGATCTGCTTTGTCATCACTGGGATTGCTTAGTAGCCACCATGGAGCAAAGCAATGAGTTGTAGTGTGAGCTTTGAGTGGCTCCCTTTCCTCAGGCGTGGTCACAGGCACAAGAAGGTTTTGTTCATAGAATCCTAGGGTGACTCAGGTTGGAAGTGACCTCAAAGATCATCTACTCCAACCTCCTCATCATGGTCAGGGACACCTCTCAGCTAGATTCGGCTGCTGAAGGCCTTGAACAGCCTCAGGGAGGAGGCAGCCACAACCTTCCTGGGCAACCTGTTCCAGAGTCTCACTTTCTCACACTGAAGAACTTCTTCCTCAGCTCCAGTCTAACTCTGCTCTCTCTCAGCTTCAAACCATTCCCCCTTGACCTGTGTCTAGATGCCCTTATGACAAGTCCCCCTGCAGCCTTTCTACAGGATCCCTTCAGGCACTGGCAGGTAGCTCTAAGGTTGCCCCAGAACCTTCTCCTCTGCAGGCTGTGCACCTACAGCTCTGGCACCCTCACAGCAAGGAAGTTTCTTCTCATGTCGAGGAAGAACCTCCTGTGTTCCAGTTTATACCTCTTGATTCTTGTCCTATTGCTGGGCAAATAGGACCAAAAAGAGACCATCACCTTCATCTTGACAGCCACTACTCAGATATTAATTAATTAATTAATTACTAAGATGCCCCCCCTCAGTCATCTGCAGACTAAACAGCCCCGGGTCTCTCAGTCTTTGCTCAGTTCCCTTTGTCATCCTTGTAGCTCTCCATTGAACTCTCTCCAGCAGATCCCTGTCTCTCTTCAACTGAAACAGGACAAGGACAATTCCCAGCTCCATAGGTAAAGCCAGATGAAACAGGTCTGTTTGTAAGACCGCCCACAGTGGTGGCAGAGAGCTCCTACTGCTTTACAGACTACATCTTCTCTCAGAAGAAAATGGAAGCACACAAAGGCATTTCCATGCTGCCTCAACAGCTGCACGTTGAGTAGAGAATTCAGCCCATGTTTTCAGTGGTGCCTCTGGTAATTGATTTCTGCCAGTGAAGTCCACTCATCACTCCACCTAGACACCAGTGTAAAAGTGCTGAGACAGGTGGAGGTAGGTTCTGTGCAGTGAGAAGCAGGATGTGGGATGTTACCAGTCCCACAAGTAAACGCCTCCCTCGCACGCTGTAGCTGCTGTGGTCTGCTGCTCTTGTGAGTATAACACAAAGAGCAAGGCTCCTACTCAGACTTGTAGCTGCACAGTAAAGCTAAAGCCTCCCAGTCTTCCAGTCAGTGTTTTGTTGGTATGATCAGAAAGTTCTTTCAAATATGACCTTTTAACTACCGATGCCATCCTGTAGTTTTCACAGAGGTGACTGTGTCAACCACATCACATGGCTGAAGCTAGCCTGCTTTTCGGCCATGTGATCCTATTTTGGCACCCTCAGGACAAAGGTTAAGCCCTCCCTTTCTTCTCTCTGCTAGGCACCACTTTCTTTGGTCTTCCTCCTTTGATACAGCTAAAATTCCTGATGACCGCAGAGTTCGGAGCATTATAATCCGCCGTGGGCTTCTCTGCCATTGTGCTGTGTGGACCAGAAATACCTTCACACAATGAAGCAATCATTCTTCCCCACCAGGCCCTACATGTCTTGATTCTCATCCCACAGCAGGTTTGGCAAGGAGCAAATCCCCCCAGCTGGCAAGGGGCAGTGGCCAGAATAATCCTTTTCTGCATTTGCAAACATTCTTTAATGTTAGACTCTCTGCATTCAAACGGTAACTTTAGCTGACTTGGAGCTTTGCAGAATAGTTGAACTTCAGCCTGTCGAAACTCTACCCCACTGCATCTGTGAATATTTTTATTGCAGCATAAAAGTGTGGGTTTTTTTTTTCCCCCCCTTTTATTTGTTATGGAACAAGCATATTTTTAATACTGGTTCTGAGTCTTGTTTGCAGGCTGCGGTTTGGTTTATCCCTAAAAATGGGACACGTGCATTGGTGGAAGCTTGAGTACAAAGTGGGCAGCTTTAAGATGAAGGCTCACAGGTTTTAAGTCAGTCTTATCCAGCCTGTGGATGGAGTGGACAGAAGGAAAAGAAATGTAGTTCTGTATTGGATAGGATAGAATCGTAGAATGGCTCAGGTTGGAAGGGACATCAGGGATAATCTACTCCAACCTCCCCATCATGAGCAGGGGCACCTCGCAACTAGACTCAGCTGCTAAAGGTCTCATCCAACCTGGCCTTGAACACACCCAGGGAGGAGGCAGCCACAACCTCCCTGTGCAGCCTATTGCAGAGTCTCACCACCCTTGTACTGAAGAACTTACTCAGCTCCAGCCTAATCCTCAGCTTCACACCATTCCCCTTTGGTCCATCTTTAGACACCTTTATGGAAAGTCCCTCTGCAGCCTCATGTGATGTAAGCTGGCAAATGGAGAGATGCTGGGTACAGACTTGGACCAAAGTGAGTTTACTGAAGTTAAGGATGTTTCCTGTGTGTTTTTCACTGTAGATTTCAAGACTGCATATAAATAAATTCAGTCTTCCTAAGTGAAATCCAAAGTGAAATTAATTGCACTTTATAACAGAAAAGGTATGAAGGAGGTCAGGTTTCAAGTCTGAGGTTTAAATATTCCCTTTCCTCCTCGTGCTGGAAAGCAAACAAGAAAAACCAGGAGCAAACCCCAACACTAACAGCAACTCTCCAAAATCTAGGCAGATGTTATGCAAAGATTTAATAATAGAAAAGAGACTGTGACAGCTCTACTTTATATTTGTACCACGACTTAGCTGTGCTACATGGCTGCCTGGGCAAGAGAGATATGATGCCCAGTGACACCACTACTGGTGGTGCTGCTGCGCAGCTTCATTGATGTTGATGAGGGCTGATTTGAGGCTGTCAGAATGTGGGGTGGTACCCAGGTGCCAGGCTGGGGCTTACCAAGGGAAAGGCAGCTGTGCTTCAACCTGCACTGCCCATGCCCTGTGTCCCAATCACAGGGTAAGTCACTGGCACAGGTTGCCCAGGGATGCCCCCTCCCAGGAGGTGTTCAAGGCTAGTTTGGATGAGGTCTTGAACAACCTGGGCTAGTGAAGGCGTCCCTGCCCATGGTAGGGGGTATGGAAGTGGATGATTTCAAAGGTCCCTACCAACCCAAATCATTCTATGAATCTGAATCACCAAAGACCCCCAGAGCCACCCATCCTGCACCCACTCGACAGGGCTCTTCCTCCCTGGCCTCGTGCCCAGGCACTGGATAGTTGTGTTCCCTTGATAGCAGGGCAGGGATTGGGGCAGGGAAAGGAATATGGGTGAAGGGAGTCCCTTGATGGCCTGTGAGGATTGGCATCTGAGAACACATATGGAGCCAAATTTGGCTTGGGATCTGGTGTGATGGCTTTGCTGCCTCCAGTTCTGGTGTCCACAGCAGAAGAAGGACACAGAGCTGCTGGAGTGAGTCCAAAGAAGGTCACAAGGAAAATCCAAGGGCTGGAGCAGCTCTGCTGTGAGGAGCTGGGGGTGTGCAGCCTGCAGAGGAGAAGGTTCTGGGGCAACCTTAGAGCTGCCTGCCAGTGCCTGAAGGGATCCTGCAGGAAGGTTGCAGGGGGACGTGTCCTAAGGGTGTCTAGAGACAGGCCAAAGCGGAATGGTTTGAGGTTGAGGGAGAGCAGAGTTAGACTGGAGCTGAGGAAGAAGTTCTTCAGTGTGAGGGGGTGAGACTCTGGAACAGGTTGCTCAGGGAGATTGTGGCTGCTTCCTCCCTGGGGCTGTTCAAGGACTTCAGCAGCCTAGTCTAGCTGAGATGTGTCCCTGACCATGATGAGGAGGTTGGAGTAGATGATCTTTGAGGTCTCTTCCAACGTGAGCCATCCTAGGATTCTATGAACAAAAGAGGTCCAAACCTTCCTGTGCCTGTGACCAAGTCTGAGGAGCCAATCAGAGCTCACACTGCAACTCATTGCTTTGCTCCATGGTGGCTGCTAAGCAATCCCAGTGGTGACAAAGCAGATCCTGAGCTTTTCTGAACACACTACCTGCTGGGGACAGGTCATCAGCTATGAAGCCATTGTGTCACAGGACACCCAGGCCTGTGTCTGCCTTACGCTTGGGGGTGTCCAAGGCCAGGCTGGATGACGGCCTGAGCAGCCAAGTCTGGTTGGGAGATGTCTGCCCATGGCAGGGAGGTTGGAGTAGGTGATCTCTGAGGTGCCTTCCAACATGAGTCACTCTGTGCTAAACAGCTACATAGCTCATAGAATCATAGAATGATAGAATGGTAAGGTCAGAAGGGACCTCAAAGATCATCCAGTTCCAATCCCCCTGTGCCNCCTGTCCTTATAGCAGAGCTGCTGCAGCCCTCTGAGCATCTTTCTGGCCTCCTCTGGACTGGTTCAAACACTTGCATGTCCTTCCTGTGCTGGGGTCTCCAGAACCACACACAGGACTCCAGGTGGGATCTGAGGAGAGCAGAGCAAAGGGGCAGAATCCTCTCCCTTGCCCTGCTGCCCACACTGATGCTGGAGCCAGGTCCATCACATCTCAGGGATGTGACCCACAGAAGTGCAGAGGCTGCTGGGGACAGTCCCACATTGGTTCTTTGCCCCCACCGAGGGGATTCCCAGGCAGGACTGTGCGAGCTGCCTGCCCTGCCTCTGCGCCCTGTCACTCGTGTTCTTCCTGACAACTCCCATCTCAGAAAACACAAGAGAGAGAGACTTAATGCTATGTGAAAGGATTTTCCGAGGGTAACTGTATTCAGCCTTTGCTCAAACTGGAGGAATAACTTTGATCTATCAACTGTGAAAAGTAAACCGGGTGCGACCTTCCGTCATCGGCTAATCGTCTCACTTAATGACATCTGCTAACTTTGTTCTGATATTAGATCATGCTCTTTCTTTGTGCTGTCAAGATTTTTCATCCAAGGTCTAATTATTTCACTTTCTGTGTACACAGATATCTTGGGAGTCAGTCACACCCTAGGAGGAAGATAATTTCTTCTATTTTGAGTTTCCCGAAGTGGTGGCAGCAATCAGATAGGCCCAGCCTTTGAGCGGCTCGAGTAGGACAACTCAACCCCCAGCACTGTATCCTAGTCCCTCTCTGCCCCTCGTTCTCCTTAGGCACCAGATTTGGGTTTTTTTGTTTTTAACTGAGAAAGAAGGGAGAAAAAGGAAGATTGTTTCTGTCTCAGGAGGGTTTGATGTTTCAAACTAGTTGATTGATGTGACTTGTTACAGATGTTGAACCCACCCACTGGAGGGAAGAAGAAAACCTTGCCTGTCCCTTTCTCTTCCAAAGGTTTTGGGTTTTCATCTGTTAACAGTGGAAAAGGCCTGTTTAGAAGGTGTCTGGGGGGATTAATGGCCATTTGGGGTTAATGCCCTAAGGCCCCTCTGTCCCTTAGCTCTTTCCAAGCAGTGATTAATCTGCAGGGGAATGTATGTGCCCCGATCGCTGCTGTTGATAATGCTCATCTTTATAGTGTAGATCAAACTCTGTAGGCTTATTGTAGTAATGGCCATGTCCTCACCTCCCAGGCTTTGTTCAGTTCAGTCAGCCACAGCTTAAGCCCCTGGTGTCATCCGATCACATTCAGTTCAGCAGGCTTTTGCTCTCTGGAGGCTCAGTCCTGCAGAGTGTCACTGCTGCTCAGCAGTGTTTTGAAACCACTGCCTTCTCCTCTAGGGAACTTTCCTCTTGGGAGCTCAGTCCCCTGAGTAATGCGCACCATAGAAGTGTGCAAAGGCAAGGGGCAGCTGTTGGCTTTTGAGGTGAGGGGCCTGTGGCTGGTGGCTGGCTGGCAGAAGTATCACACCAACACGAGCTCTTGAGCACCTTTCCTTTCACCAACTCACACTTTGCTTGTTGCTGTGAGGTACACACATCAGGTGACAGGTAAATGCTCCATTAAGTGAATTGTGTCATCTGTAGAAGACCAGTGCCAGCAGCAGGTCAGCCCATCCTGTCTGCCGGACCAAGTGAGTCGGGCTGATATTTTTCAGATGCCCTCCTGGGCATGGCCAAGGATTGCAAGTTGCAGAATCCCACATCGGCTGCCCTACTTTGGCCAGATGCTGCTCCAGCAGCAGGGGCTTCTCTTCTTGGTTATGTTTCCTAGCATCCTACCTAGTCTGCTTATCAGTTTCTGAAGGACTTTATCCTGCATCACCTCCTTTGGGAGATTATAAGGAAAAAATCTTTCACTGTGAGGGTGATCGAGCACTAGAGCAGGCTACCCAGAGAGGTTGTGGAGTCTCCTCTGGAGACATTCCAAACCCACCTGGATGTGTGTCTGTGTGGCCTACCCTGGGTGATCCTGCTCAGACAGATGGGATTGGACTGGCTGATCTCTGGAGGTCCCTTCTGACCCCTACCAATCAGTGATGCTGTGTGAGTCTGTGATTATTCTATTAGTCCTCACTGAGATACAGACTGAGTATCCTCACTGAGATCCAGCTCTTCTCTGAGGACAGGCTGAGAGAGTTTGGGATCTGCAGCCTGGAGAAGAGAAGGCTTCCAGGAGATTTTGGAGTGGTCTTCCAGGATCTGAAGGGGGCCCACAGGGGCCTGTTGACTATTGAATAGGGAGGGAGGGACTAGTGGCAAGGTCTTACAATGACAGGACAAGGGGCAATGAGTTTGAACTGGCAGAGGGGAGATTGAAACTGGATGCTATGAAGAAGTTCTTTCCAGTGAGGGTGGTGAGACACTGGCACAGGCTGCCCAGGGAGATTGTGGAGCACAGAATCACCCAATGTGATCAAAGCTCACATTGGATGATTCTATGCTCCACAACTTCCCTGGAGGTGTTCAGGGCCATGTTGGATGAGACCTTGAGTGACCTGTACTAGTGGGAGGTGTCCCTGCCTATGGCAGGGGGCTAGAACTGGATGATCTTTGAGGTCTCTTCCAACCTTACCATTCTAGGATTCTATGATTCTGTGACCTCTGCTTTTCTGTTGTGACTTCTGATTTTTTTTTTTTCTATTTCCCCTCCCCCATTCTGGTCTCTCTATTTCCTGTAATTTCTTTCTCTTTGTTGTTGCATGTGTCTACAGACACCTTGGACATTTTCACTGAGCTCTCTTATTACTTTCTGGGGAGTTGCTCTGATTTCCTGAGTTGGTTCATGAAGAGTTGTTGTTCTTCTCCCCCCATCTCGCTCCTTCTCCCTTGGTGCAATATTGTCCTTCTCTGCTGTTTAATGTTATTAATTCCTGCTCCAACCTGTGTAGCTTTGGGTTTGGCCACATCTTATTTTCTGTCTTCTGGCTTTTGTCTGTTCTTTGTGTTTAATTAAGTGGGATCACATGCCTCAAGTAAACAGAACAGCTCCAGCCCTGCATAGATTTGCTTCTTTTAGTGCCTGGCCTCAAGGCTTTCTCACTACTATGAATGCTTTAATTTAGTGGTAACTGAACAGGTGCCAGTATCTGCCTGTATGTGCAGAATGAATGGTAAGGACATTTGAAATTATTTTTCAGTGTTAAGCAACATTAGAGCTGAACAACCTCAGTCTGCAAACCCCCTTTTTTCTTTTTTTCCCCCCTTCCTTTTAGTGAGTTAACTTCATCCAAATACAACTCATAAAATGGCATCACTGAAAAAAAAAAAAAAAAGACTGTTTTTGAAACCTTTTCTCCTTAAACCTTAAGGTTTCCTTAAAACCTTGATTTTATGGCTTTTAACATGTGAGCCTAGTTGAAAAACTGTGTCAGATGGGTTGGGATTAAGTCCTCAATCACCCTCTGCATTGCTGGTTTTCAGAAGAGTGGAATGGTTTTGACTTTTTGGCTCCAGAAGTGTAAGTCTTTGTAGACATTATCTAAAGTACAGGTATGACATCAGGTGAGAGATTGGTTTGGCATTCACATTTCCCTTAGATTTCAAAGTAAACCAAAGCTGCTCATAGCCTTAGAGGAGTGAGTTCTTGTGCTGGGTTTCTCCTACAAGACTTTGGCTGGTGTTAGCTGCTTTCAGAGAGCTGAGAGGTTGTGTCCCTCTCACTTGTGTGTAACTTAGCTCACTGTGAACTAGAAACATAGAATAGTTTTGGGTTTGTTTTGGGAGGGACTTTTAAAGGCCATCTAGTCCAAGCCCCCTGCAGTGAACAGGGACATCTTTAACTAGGTCAGGTTGCTCAGAGCCCTGTCCAACCTGACCTGGAATGGTTCCAGGCATGGGACATTTACAGCCTCTCTGGGAAACTTGTTCCAGTGTTTCACCACCCTCACTGGAAAAGAATTCTTCCGTGCATCTAGTCTAAATCTACCCTCTTTTAGTTCAAAACCATTACCCCTTGTCCTTTTGCAACATACCCTGCCAAATATGTTGTCTCCATCTTTATTATGAGTCTCCTCTAAGCACTGAAAGGCCACAATGGAGTCTCCACAGAGCTTTCTCCAGGCTGAACGATCCCAACTCCCTCAGTCTTTCTCCATGAGAGGTCTTCCATCCCTCCGATCATTTTTGTAGCTCTCCTCTGGACCCAACTCTCTCAATCTTTCTCCATGAGAGGTCTTCCATCTCTGATCATTGCTGTCATGGGTGTATCACTAAAACCTTCTGCTTCTCACAGGCTCACAGGATGTCAGGGGTTGGAAGGGACCCAAAGAGCTCATCCAGTCCAACTGCCCTGACAGAGTAGGACCAGACAATCTAGCTCAGAGCACACAGGAACACATCCAAACAGGCCTGGAAAGGCTCCAGAGAAGAAGACTCCACAACCTCTCTGGGCAGCCTGTGCCAGGGCTATGGGACCCTTCCAGTCAAGAAGTTGCCTCTTGTGTTGAGCTGGAACCTCCTGTGCTGCAGCTTCCATCCATTGCTCCTTGTCCTATCCCAGGCAGCAGTGAGCAGAGCCTGTCCCTCTCCTCCTGACCCCCAGCCCTCAGATAATTATAAACGTTGATTAAATCCCTCTCAGTCTTCTCTTCTGCAGACTAAGCAGCCCCAGGTCCCTCAGCCTCTCCTCACCAGGCAGTGGTCCAGTCCCGTCCTCATGCTCATAGCTCTCCACTGGACCTTCTCCAGCAGGTCCCTGCCCCTCTTAAACTGGGGAGCCCAAAGCTGAAGGCAGTACTCAAGATAAGGTAGCACCAGGGCAGAGTAGAGGTGGAGGAGAACCTCCCTGGATCGGCTGTACACACTCTTCCTAATGAAACCCCAGGATCCCATTGGCCTTCTTGGCCACCAGGGCACATTGCTGTGCCATGGATGTTCTCCATCAGCACTCCCAGGTCCCTCTCCACAGGGCTGCCCTCCAGTAGATCACCTCCCAGCCTGTACTCCTGCAGTTTATTGTTCTTTACCAGATGCAGGACTCAGCACTGAGTCCCTGGGGGACTCCACTGGTTACAGCTCTGCAAGTATCTGTGAAAATTCCTCATCATGGAAGAAGAGTTAAGGGACTTATCTGATGTGGGCAATTGTGTTCCAAGAGGCTGTCCCATTTGCTGCACCTTGTGCTACAGGCTGTGCTTCATCTGTACCTGAGTAAGGCATTTGACTCCGTGCTACATGACATCCTGGTCACCAAACTGGAAAAACATGGACTGGGTGTGTGGATTACTGCCGGATAAGGAATTGGCTGGATGGTGGCACACAGAGAGTGGTGATCAAGGGCACAATGTCCACCTGGAAACCAGGGACAAGTGGCTCCATCAGGGGTCAGTGCTGGGACCAGTGCTGGTTAACATCTTTGTCAGTGACACAGACAGAGGAATCAGTGCAGCCTCAACAAGTTTGCAGATGACACCAGGCTGTGTGGCACAGTCGACTTGCTAGAGGGCAGGGATCCATCCAGAGGGACCTGGACAGGCTGCAGAGGTGGGCCCAGGCCAACCTCATGACATTCAACATGGCCAAGTGTAAGGTCCTGCACCTGGGTAGGCACAATCCCAAGCACAGCTCCAGGCTGGGTGGGGAATGGCTGAGAGTAGCCCTTAGGAACAGGACCTGGGGGTGTGGGGTGATGAAAAGCTCAACATGAGGCTGCAGTGTGAGTGCAGCCCAGACAGCAACTGTGTGCTGGGCTACAGCAAGAGCAGTGTGGGCAGCAGGGCAAGGGAGGGGATTCTGCCCCTTTGCTCTGCTCTCCACAGATCCCACCTGGAGTACTGTGTGCAGTTCTGGAGCCCTCAGCACAGGGAGGACATGGAAGTGTTGGAGCAGGTCCAGAGGAGGTCACGAAGATGCTCAGAGGGCTGCAGCAGCTGTGCTGTGAGGACAGGCTGAGAGAGTTGGGGCTGTGCAGCCTGGAGAAGAGAAGGCTTCGAGGGGACCTGATAGTAGCCTTCCAGTATCTGAAGGGGGCTCCAGGAAGGCTGGGGAGGGACTATGGACAAGGTCTTGCAATGACAGAATGAGGAGGAAAGGGTTTGAACTGGCAGAGGGGAGATTGAAACTGGATGTCAGGAGGAAGTTCTTTCCAGTGAGGGTGGTGAGGCACTGGCACAGGTTGCCCAGGGATGTTGTGGCTGCTCCCTCCCTGGAGGTGTTCAAGGCCAGGTTGGATGAGGCCTTGAGTGACCTGTACTAGTGGGAGGTGTCCCTGCCTATGTGTTGGAACTGGATGATCTTTGAGGTCCCTTCCAACCTTTGCATTCTGTCTTTCTGTGATTCTATCTTGCTGAGTGTTGGTGAGGACCTGCAGGGGGTGGCAGGCAGCCTTGCTGGGGGTGAGCTCACTGCTTGGTGGAAGTGGCTCAGAAGTGGAGGTGAAGAAGTCTGTTCATAGGAAGATGCTCTGCCAAACACATTCTTCAGCACCTAACCCTGAGATGGGCAGAGGGCAATGGAAGAATTTAATATGCAAAGCATCAATATCTTGGGTGAAAAAAGAAAAACTACTTCCTGCCAAGGGCACCCTTTTCTGCCATAATGGCCTCTTGCTCTGCTGCTCATGGAATAGATGAAGCCAGTTTCTTGTGGTTCACACAGAGCTAGAAGGCTTTGGTTGTTCTGAAGCTTCTCTGCTTTCTTCTCTTTCAGCCCCTCTTCAGAGGAGATTAAGAAGCTGAAATGGGTCTGAACTCACCACCCAAAGCATCCTGAAGACTTGGTGCCTATCCTTTCTCAGATTCTGAGTGCCAGTGTTAGCTTGTCTCAGGCTCAAGTGCTGATTGCCAGTATTTCTTTGGACTCTGCTAAGGGAATTCTTACAGCATGTTGCTGGTTCTCACATCTTTTGGATCTGAGTAGAGAGCAAGTGAAAGGCTACCCTCACAGTGGTGCCCTGATAGCAGTCTTGTGATGCCACCTGTAAGCATGCTGTGTGCAGAGGCACCTCGTGGGTGGGAGTGAAGTCAACCCTAGCAAGCCTGGTAAATCTTTATGGCACCAGAAAATGGCCACGTCTGTGAGCTCAGGCTTATGCCCAATCCCATGGTGCTGCCTCAAAGATAGAAAAATGGACAGAAGTGTCTCTACATAATTGTTTGCTGTTGGCATCTAAAGTAATTTGTGCCCTAGCTGTGGGTGCCTTTGTGATCCGAGGGGTGCTGTAGGCATGGTTCAGCTCCATAAACACAGGCATTTGCTGCTGCTTGCCATGGTCTGCAGAATCCTGCTTGGCCTCTGACCAGGACTCACTTTTGTGGTCCCTCACTACAAGAAAGACATTGAGGGGCTGAAGAGTGTCTAGAGAAGGGCAACAAAGCTGATGAAGGGTTTTCAATTCTTAGGCATATGAACACACATTCTTTTTAGTGGTCACTCCTCAAATATCTGTGTTGGCCCTGTACTTAAAACAGCAGTTTAGGGTAGCAAACACTGGCTGAGCAAAGGTTTCATGGACATATGGCTCTTGCTAGTCCGAGGAGACATTGGAGAGGCTAAGTCTGTTCCATGCCCCTGTGCTGTTGCTGCTGTTGGAGTTTCTCCCAGCTGAGTCTCTGGGCAGAAGCCTGCAGAGGACAGCAAGAACCAGACAGGTCAGTGCCACCTTCCACATTAACAGCGTGGAGTCTACTCACAAGGGGCAGAGAGGAATTTCAGTGCTGCTGTTTCTCCCACAGCATCCTAGTCTTTTACCAGCTGTGGGTGAGAGTACTGAACGTGGAGCTAGCCACTGTCATGAGTCCACCTCTAGAGAAAAAGACTGGCAGAAACCACTGAGCTATGGAGCTGCAGAACCCCCATGCTCTGAGGCAGCACTGAAGTGGGCCAGATTCTATTAATCAGGAGAACGCACACCTCCAAGTCCCTTACAGGGATTGGGAGTTATTTGAACCACAACCCAGAATAATCCACTCTTTAAAGAAAGATGAAGGTTAACAACTCATCACTCTGCTTCTAACCCCCCTTGCCCATCCTCCAAACTCACCTTGCACATAAGGCAGACCCTGGGGTAAGGCAGAGGGGTGGAAAGAAGGTGGAAGGGTGGTTGGGAGCCCCTCCTGGGGTCTCTGATTTCTGGGAGGGGAGTTGTATTTCTGCATTACCTTTAACTTGTATATTTCTGTAAATATTTGTGTATATCTCTGCTTGTACATTGTGCTGAGCTGTAAACAGAGCTTCAGTCCTTAACTTCCAGCCAGCTGAGTCTAGTCTGGGGGATTTTCATAGTGGGGGGTGGGGGGCAGGGAACTCCCAAACCATCATAGCATGGCACTTTATGACATGGTTTAGTGGTTGTGGTGGTGTTAGGCTGATGGTTGGACTGAAAGGATCTTAGAGATCTTTTCCACCCAAACCAATTCTATGATACTGTGAGTCATACCTGCCAGCTTCATTCTGAGACCTCAAACACTTGCGGGCATCTCAAAGAGTGCCAGGCACCTATGTTCACATGAGACAACGTGTGGCTAACTCCCTGAAACACAAGGACACAAGGTAAGGAGTCTGAGTGCTCCTGTGGGTACCATCACTGCCACTTGAAGTAGGTGACTTATCCTGGCATAACTTGCAGCTGCTGGAGACATCACACTGCCTGAAGCATCATGCTGCTTCCACCAGGGGCCGGCATGCAAAGAGCAGATAAATGCAGATCCTCAGGCCAGGCATCTCCCCCGCCCCCTCCACGGTGAGAAAGCCTTCTCACTTCTCCACCCCTCTGTGCAGCACATGGTACTCCCTGCAGGCACACACTCTGCACCAAGTCCAGGTAAGAAGGGAGCTGGTGGGAGACACAACGTTCCCAGGCTTTCAATCTGGTCGTTAATTAACGTGTGATAAGAGAAGCCAATATCTTCAAGGGGGGTTTTGGCTTAATCTTCCTTCCCACAGCAGCCTCCATACATGTTCTGTAACATGGTGGAATCAGTGCCTCAGAGAGGATTTTGTGTGTGTATGTGTGAGTCCTAGCTGCCAGACAGCTATAGACCAATTAATCTCCAAGTATGCACGTTTGGGGATGATATTCTCCTGTGACTCAGCAATGTAACAGATGGCAAAATATTTCATATTTATTTCCATTCCATTTCTATATTGGAAATGAACCCAGACATTTTCTTTTTTTCTTTTTTCTTTTTTTCTTTTTGCTTGACAGTCAGACAACATCTGTTGAGAACACACTGTCAGCTGAATTACAACCTCTCTGGCAGGTTGTTGGGCAGGCAGCATGAATTAATTTCAGCTCTTCTGGATGTGGTTAAATGTCTTTCTCAGCTTTCATTACCCGTGCCGGATTTATGAACGCTGACTGGTTCTGTATCGCAGCCCTGAGAGTTTAGGTTTGGTCACAGGAAGGTTTTGCTGCATTAAGGAAGATGCTGTGCATTGAGTTGCAGTTTAAGTGCATTTGTTTGCACTTAGCCCTTAGCCAAGGCAGATTAAAATGAGGGAGGTTTTGGAGGAGCTAGGCCAGTGGCTTGGAGGCGATGCGCTCTGCTGCCGTGGAAGGAACTCAAGTGTGGGAGTGACTTTGAGGATTTGGTCCCAGGAGCTGGTGTAACCCAGACATATCACAGTCTGAGATATCTGAGCTGAGCACAAGGCTGCCAAGTGTTCTCCCTCCTGCTGCAAGCAGCATCCTAGACTTCTGGCAGTTTGCAAACATATTTTTTCCTGGGGAAGCAGGTGTGGAAGCTTCCATGGTGAGAGGATGAGGAGTCTGAGCACTGAATAAAGCCTGATCTAGGCAGGGATTTTGGTATTTTTCTGCTAAGACAGAAGCTCCTCGAACATCACAATTAGCAGCTTCCACCAGGATTGCCCTGCCTCTCATGTTCTTTGCTAGATGCAGTGACCTCTGCTGTGCTCTCCTTCCCTTTATCCATGCTGCCATCCTCCCCTGCAACAGCACAGACAATTCTCCCTCTGGTCCTATTCCCCTTCCACAATACTCTAAGCTACTTCATGGGATTGTTTTTGCTGTTGAGCAAGACACTGTAGTGATGCAGAGACACATACAGAATCGTTTTCTTGAGAGCACATGGCTGTGGAGTGGCCAGTTGCTGCCAAACAGACTGAACAACAGCTGAGTGCTCCTTGTGCTTCCATCAGACATTTCTGATTTTCAGCAAAATCTGTGTGAATATCCTCTAGATGTCTACTGTCTGCCAGCTGCAATTAGGGTAAACTGATGGACAGACAGGGTAAGCACAGTGGTGGAAAACTAGGCTAAGAATCACCGTAAACAAGTGAGTAATGAGGGAAATATTTGCAAGACACCAGTTCACTGTGGTTCCATGCTCTCCTTTAGCTGACTTTATTCGGCTTTGTGGCAGGAGTGAAGTTTTCTTCCCTGTTAATTTAGCACTTAACCTGTTTTGCTCACAGCATATCTATGAAGTCACATAAACAACATCCACTCAACCTCTTCCTCTTCGTCTTTCTCTTTCCCTTTCCCTTTCCTTCCACATCCCACTCTCCTTCCCCTTCTCCTCTCCTCTTCCTCTCTCCCCTCTTCCCTCTTCCTTCCCCTTCCCCTTCCCCTCTACCCTTCCTCTTCTCCTTCCCCTCTCCTCTTCCTCTTCCCCTTCCCCTCTCCCCTTTCCTCTTTCCCCTTTCCCTCTCCCCTTTCCTCTTTCCCCTTTCCCTCTCCCCTTTCCTTTCTGCCTTTCCGCTGTCCTTTCCCCCTTTCCACTTCCCCCTTCCCTTCCCTTCCCTTCCCTTCCCTTCCCTTCCCTT
>VWZE01012543.1:24322-52116 GCA_013396675.1 Eubucco bourcierii | reverse complement strand
GGTCTCACGTCTCGGGGGTGCTCCTGTGTCCCCTGGGACATCCCTGTCCCCGCGTCCCCACGTCTCTGGGGTGCCCCTGTGTCACCTGAGATTTCCACGTCCCCCAAGTCCCCCGCGCACTCCTGCCTCCCTTTTGTGTCCCCACCTACTCTGTGCCCCCCCTATGTCTCTCCAGGTCCCCTGTGTGCCCATTTCATCTCCCTCTGTGGCCTCCAAGTATCCCCGAGCCCTTCTAGGTCCCGTGTGGCTTCCCTGTCCCTCGTGTTCCTGTGTTTCTTGTGTCACTCCATGACCTCTGTGACCCCCACGCTGTGTGCATCCTCCCATCTGCCCCCATGATCTCCATGGGCCTCTGTATCTCTCATGTCCCACCCCATCCCCAGTGTTCCCTGCCTCTCCTGTGTCTCCTCCGTCCTCTTCTCTGCTGCCCTCTGAGTACCCTGCTGTGCACCCCATGTCCCCCCACCGTGCCCCCCATACATTCACCACTGTTCCCACATGCCTGGCCCCAGTGCATACAATGAGTGCTGCAACCCCAGATGATGGGGAGTGGGGGCTGTGTCCCCCCCCAGTGCAATGGGGAGCAGGAGCTATGTCCTCCCTGGGGTCATCAAGTCCATCCCTCAGGCACAATGGGACAGACAGATGCCCAGATCCTGGCCCCAAACGAAGTGACCCTGGCCCCCTGACCCCCCAAGCCATGCTGTCACCCAGCATCAAGGCCTGCTGGCTGAGCCCTGTGGTGACACCCTTTATTGTAGGACCTACAAAAAAGCAGAGGCAGCTAAATCCACCCAGAACCCAGCACAAAGGGGGCCTGACTCAGCCCAAAGGCTGGGGGGCTGCTGGGGGTAGGGGGTGAGCCAGGAGTGGCCATTGGGGCACCCACTGGGGAGGATGAGAAGGTTTGGGGTGGGGGTGGGGTCACCTGGAAATTTCATCTTGTCTTTACTGGGGGCTTCTTGGAGCAGATGGGGGGCAACTGGATGACCCAAGTGGGAACCCATGAGTGCCCAGGAGTGAGCACTAACAATGAATTAATACATTTTAGTAACTAATTATTTTTATAAGGCACAACATGGGGATGACCATGGTGGGTAACACATTTTTTTTTGGGGGGGGAACACCTTTCCAAACCCACAGGCAAAGGTGTGACAAAGGGCCAGGGGTTGGTGGCTCTTAAATGAAATGGTGATAATGAGGTTCACTTTGAAGCTGGAAGGTCCCTCCTGCTTGGCCATTTTTTGGGCTGACTCATTTATCTTTGCTCCTTAAAATCCTTCTGCCTTTTCCTAATGTTGATTTTCAGCTCCTGGGGATGCTCCAGAAGATGAGGTCAAGATGAAATCTGATTTAGAGCTTGAAAACCAAACGCTGTCCTTCCTGACACTGGCACAGGTTGCCCAGGGAGGTTGTGGATGCCTCCTCCCTGGAGGTGTTCAAGGCCAGGTTGGATGAGGCCTTGAGCAACCTGTTCTGGTGGGAGATGTCCCTGTTCATGGCAGGGGGTTGGAACTGGATGATCTCGAAGGTCCCTTCTAACCCAACCCATTCTGTGTTTCTTTGTGGGCTTCAGGGAGGCTTTGCTCCTGCAGGGATTAACTTCTGATAGTGAGTGATGGAGGGATGGAGCTGAGGATGGATGTGTTGTTCCAGACATGGTCTTGGGTCACTCATTATCCCCATCAGATGCCAGGAAACAAAAACAAACAAACAAACAAAAAAAACCAAAATAAAAAACCCCCAAAAAACACAAAAAACCAACAACAAAAAAAAAAAGATACCTGTGTCTGTTGGTGGCAATAAAGAGGAAATAATATTGTGATTTCTTCTGGAGGTACCTCCAGACCCAGAGGAGGACCTGCTGGATGATTGAGGTGCCCAGGGTGGTGGCCCATCACTGAGTGGGGTCACCAAGGTGCCCCATGGCATCTGCAGGGACTATGGGATGATGCCCTAGGGATGCAGCTCTCCATCCATGCTTCCCAAGCAGCTCCTGAGGGATTCACCCTCCAGGCAAGTGCTGGATCCTGGCATGTCCTCGTGGGGATGGTGGCTACTGCCATCTCTCCACGCATCCCCCAGACCCCAAATCTTTCTTCCTCTCCTGACCTTTTTCTGTTCATTTTTGCTGCTCCAGGCTCAGCACCAGACCAACACTGACATCAAGTGGCTGCTGGGATCCCTCGCATGCCTGGGCCATATCCTGCTTCTCCCTGTGCTGGCGGCGGCCCAGCACCACCCACATGGCCTCATTCTGCCCCGGGGATGGGCTCGGAGCAAAGCGAGTCAGGAGTCGTGGGCAGCAGGGCAGACATCAGGCAGGTCCCATTCACCCCTCAGCAGGCAGGCAGGCAGGCAGGCAGGATGAGGCCACCACCATCATCGTCACCACCACCACCATCATCATCACCATCATCCCACCGCCCGTCCCCAGCTAGGCCACCGCCGTGTCCTACTCTGTCCCCGTCGCGCCCGGCCGCGGCAGTCGATATCGCAGCGGGGTCGAGCCGAGCGCAGCGACAGCACCGCCGGGCGGGGAGCAGCCGCCGCAGCCCTCGCCCGAAGGGTGCTGGAAGGGACCCCCCGCAGCCGCGGCACCCCCGTCCCACGGCTGTGCCTCGCCGGTGGCAAGGTCACGCCGCCGGCTGAGCAGCGAGGCCACGGCCGCCGCCGCCCTGGCGCTGGGCACAGTCATCCCCGACAAGCTGCCGTCGGCCCTGGACTTTGTGCCGAGCCTGGGAGCGGTGACAGGGACATGTCCACCGGCGCTGGCAGAGCCGCTCGGCACCCGCAGGTAACCCCGCGGTGACTCCCTGCTGTCGGGGGGCGCTGTGACACGGAGCTTCCTGGGGGCAGCTGGGACCCTCCCCAAGTGGCACTGCCTGATCCCTGGGTCTGGAGGCGGCTCCGGGAGGAAATCACAGCCTGATGCCCACGGCAGGCTGAGGGAACTGAGTGCCAGAGCGGCTGCACAGTCGCACTCTTGGGGGAGAAAAGCTGGAAAAGGCCATTTCAGCTCCGAGCCACTGGGCTGGGAGGCACAGAGAAGTTTCACAACTCCACCTTCATCATCATCCTGGCTTCTCTGAACCTGGAGCTGGAGCTGAGCCTACCCAAGGAAACTCAAAGATGGGTTTGAATACTCAAGGGTACTCAAGGAAATTCAAAGATGGGTTTGAATAGCGTGATGGCTGCAGTGGGGTGATGGCTGCAGTGGGGTGATGGCTGCAGTGGGGGGATGGCTGCAGTGGGGGGATGGCTGCAGTGGGATACTGGCTGCAGTGGGATATTGGCTGCAGCTGGAGCTGGGAGCAGGTGTGGGTGCTCAGCCCCTCTGTGGGGACCCACCCATGGGTGGGGAAGGAGATGGAGGTGCGCTGGGGTTGGGCTGTTGGTGGATTTAGCTCGGGAGAAGAAGCTCCAAGGTCTGGATGCATGCAGGAGGGCTGAGCTCTCTGCTAGGTAATGAGGTGTCAGGTCTCTGCAGGTTCCCTTCCTGGGGTTTCTCCAGCCAAAACCCCATGTTGCAGATCTGTGACCCTGCATGATGCTAGATTGGGGAGGGGGCGTTTCGAGGGGTTGGGGCTGTGGTGCTGGGCACGGTTTGGGGTGGTGCCAGTGGTTGTTTGTCCCCCAAGTCCGGAAACACTCCACTGGGAAGGAAAGGGAGGGGACAGCTGGGGCTGCTCCCAGAGCTGGAGCAGGAGGGATGCTCCCGGCTGAGTCTGCAGACAGTCCTGAGGCACCCCCCATATGTGTGGTCCTAGTGGTCCCTGACCCCCAGCATCAGCTCTTCCTTTCCAGCTCCTCGGTGGCTCTGCGGTGACTGGGAAGAATCAGGGACCTGCTAGCAGCTTGGGACAGGACAGGATCAGACAGTGCCAGGTGAGTGCTGTGGCTCTTGGGTTGGGGTTTGGGTGCTGCTGCCTTGGCTGTCACCTCTCTGTTCTCCCAACTTGTGCTTGGCTGGAGGAGGGAGGGGACATCCCATAGGAAATGGGTCCTTTGCCCTAGAAGTGAGGCTTTTCCTGGGGATTTCCTGGCCCTCCTGAGCGTGGGACGGGCGGTGAGGAAAACGTCGGCTCTGAGCCCAAGGCGCCGCTGGGGGGAGGCTGTCCCCGTCCGAGCAGGGATCTCGCTTGAAATCGGGGTTTGGCCCTTGCTGGGTCTCTTTGGATCCAGCGAGATGTCAGCTCTTGGGTAGGGTGGGGAGCATGGGTGGAGGTGGAGAGATGCTGGTGGTCTCTCCTGGCAGGGACAAGGTCAAGGACTCCAGGCGTGGGCACCTCCTGCCACAGCACCCCCAGCACAGGGCTGCTGAGAGGCTCAGGGCCGTATCCAGCCCTGGTCCCAGCTGTGCTGGCACCCAGTGAGGAGCTGGTGGCACCACCATGTCCCAGGCAGAAGGTATGGAGGAACTCTCAAGATGCCTTGGGGGAGGTGCAGGGGGTCCCTAGCACTGGTGTGACCCAAATTGACGCCAGTCTCCAGCAGTTCCTGCTCAATGGCCTCATTTCACATGGGCTTTGGATCCTAAAATCACCTTTTGCCCCTAACACTGATTTTCAGGGTCCTGGGCTGCTCCAGAAGCTTCTGTGGGAGCAGCTCCTGTGCTTGCATGCCCCTGGGGAGGGTGTTTGAACCAGGATGGAATGGGGAGGGCACAGAAATAAGCACTGGAGGGGAAGTGCAGGCAGCTGTTCCCCAAACCACGAGGGATCCATGCATGGACCACTCTGCTGCATCCCTCCCAGGAGACAAGGAGACCTTCGAGTGCTGCCATGTGGTCATCAACAGCCAGGACAAGGTCTCAGATGTGTACACACAGCTGGAGAAGCTGGGAGAGTAAGGGAGGTTCCCACGGCCCCACCACTTGAGGATGGTCTATGGCTGTCCACGGTGGTGGGGATGGCTCCTCCATCCCTCATCTTTGCTGTGTCCCAGGGGGAAGTTCGGGAAGGTGTACAGGCTGCAGGAGAAAGGCAGCGGCAAAGTGCGGGCTGGGAAGTACTTCCGGACGCGCACGGCTAAGGAGAAGCAGGCGGCGAGGGCGGAGGTGGAGCTCATGAAC
The DNA here is from genome assembly GCA_013396675.1 of Eubucco bourcierii. Taxonomy (NCBI): domain Eukaryota; kingdom Metazoa; phylum Chordata; class Aves; order Piciformes; family Ramphastidae; genus Eubucco; species Eubucco bourcierii. Next base: position 47,042 of record VWZE01012543.1, on the reverse strand, counting down.
CTGCTGCACCACCCCCGCCTGGTGCAGTGCCTCGCTGCATTCCAGGGCCCTGCCGAGCTGGTGATGGTGATGGAGTAGTGAGTGCAGGGCACAAAGTCGAGTGTGGGGGTGGTGGGAAGGGTGCTGTCTTCTGCCAGGGAGAATGTGGGAGGTGGTGAGGGGTCCTGCACTGTGGGGGGTGGGTGGGGAACCTGCAGACCCTGGAGGAATGGGTAGTGGGATGCTCCCAGGTGTGCTTAAAGAGCTGGGTCTGAGTTCCCTGGCGGAACTGCTTCTCTTCAGAGAGGGTAAACCTCAGTGTGGTCTCCAGCATCTTGTCCTCCCCCAGCTGTGGAGAGGCTCTGTACCATGGGTGCTGGTGTGTGGCACAGGATGGTTGTGCAGACTGTGTGGGGCACAGGTGAATGTCCAGACCGTGGAGGTGTGGGTGGTGGGATACTCCCAGATTGCTGAGTACATGTTTCTCAGTGGGGCTTCTCCTCAGGGCTGGAAAAGCTTTCCAGCACCTTGTCCTCCCCTAGTGTGGCACGTGGGAAGGGGTCCTGCACTGTGGGGTACTGGCACGGGGCACAGGGTGCAGACCCTGGAGGTGTGGGTGGTGAGATCCTGCCAGAGCATTAAGTCTGGATTCCCTGGTAGGGCTTCTCCTCCTCGGAGCTGGCAGACCTCAGCAGGGTCTCCTGCCCCTTGTGCTCCCGCAGTGTGGCAGGGGGGGAGCTCTTTGAGCGCATCGTGGACGACGACTTTGAGCACACAGAGCCCAGCAGTGCCCAGTACATGGGGCAGATCCTGGAGGGGCTGCAGTTCATGCACAGCCAGGCCATTGTCCACCTCGACCTCAAGCCTGAGAACATTGTCTGCGTCAGCCCTGGCAGCCACTGGCTTAAGATCATCGACTTTGGCTTGGCACGGAAGCTGGGTGAGCAGAGCAGGGGTCCTGGGGCAGGCACTGTCATAGAACCAGTCAGGGTTGGAAGGGACCACAAGGATCATCCAGTTCCAGCCTCCCTGCCATGGGTAGGGACACTTCACACTAGAGCAGGTTGCTCAGAGCCTCATCCAGCCTGGCCTTAAACACCTCCAGGGATGAGGCTTCCACCACCTCCCTGGGCAACCCCTGCCAGGCTCTCACCAACCTCATGGTGAAGAACTTCTTCCTAACATCCAGTCTGACTCTCTCCATTTCCAGCTTTGTTTCATTCCCTCTAGTCCTATCCCTACCTGACAGCCTAAAAAGTCCCTCCCCAGCTTTTTTATAGCCCACTTCAGATACTAAAAGGCCACAATAAGGTCACCTTCTCCTCTCCAGACTGAACAACTCCAACTGCCTCAGTCTCTCCTCACAGCAGAGATTGTCATTGTCACAGGGGCCTGATCTGGCTGAGTGCATCAAGCCTTGCAACCAAGCAAGGAGCTTGGCATCCTCCTGCCAAAGAGATGGCAGGAGAGAGGCAGCCCTGTGGCACCACATCGGCACCCTCCTGGTGACCACAAGGTCTTCTGGGGAAACCTGTATGTGCTTAGCCCTGTCTCCAAGGTGGAACCCTCAGGACCCCTGTTGCTGTAGGTGACCAGCACCCAGAGATGCTCCAGGAGCAGCCAAGGGACTTGTAATGGATTCTGGAGCTTCACTGGGACCCAGGGATTGGTACATGCCACAAGTGCTGGCATGCAGCTGGACACCTGCCCCAGGGAGGTCCCAGCTGGACACTTGCTCATCTTCTCTGCAGCTCCAGACACCCCTGTGAAGGTGCTGCAGGGCACCCCTGAGTTCATGGCTCCAGAAGTTGTTGCCTTTGAGCCTGTGCACTTCTCCACGGACATGTGGAGTGTTGGTGTCATCTGCTACATCCTGTGAGTGGTCTCCTGGGAAGAGCAGGTGGGGCTGGAGGGGGCTGAGCAGTTGCTGATGGTCCTCATGTCACCTCTCCAGGCTGAGTGGGGAGTCCCCGTTTCAGGGGGACAATGACATGGAGACACTGAGCAACATCACAGCTGCCAGGTGGGATTTTGAGGAGGAGACTTTCTCAGACATCTCCCAGCAAGCCAAGGACTTCATCAGCCAACTGCTGCAGAAGGACCCCCGGTGAGGCCTGGGGTGGCTGTGAGTCACTGAGCTGGAGCTGGGCTGGGCTTTGGGGTGCCAAGAGGATGCTCTGTGGGGGTCTTGCCAGCAGCTGAGAGTGTGATGCTGGAGAAACACCTCTGTGACCACTCTGTCTGCCCCCAGCCGCCGCCTCTCCAGCACGGGGGCTCTCCTGCACCCCTGGCTGCAGCACCCCCAGGCCAGCAGCACCAAAGTGCTGTCGAAGGAGAGGATCAAGCAGTTCCTGACACGGCACAAGTGGCAGGTGCCTGGGGGAACGAGGGGGCTGTGGGGATGGGGATGGCTCTGCTGGGGCTCACTGCTCCTTCTCTCTCTTCCAGAAAACAGGCAAAGCTCTGCTGGCCCTCAACAGGCTGACCCTGCTGTCCCAGAATCCAGAGAGGAAAGCCTCAGAGGCTAAGGATGAGGAAGGTGATGGCCCTGGAAACATCACCCCCAATACACCACACCAACCTTTTCTCTTTGCTTTGTCACTCCTGCTCCTGGGGAGCTTCCTCCACCTTTGCTGCAGCCTGCCCTGGTGCCACCAAGCACCCAGGCATGGCCCCACAGTATCACTTATGCTCCAGGCTGGCTTCGGTGCCCCAAATTCCTCTCCATCCTCACCCCTAAGGGAGTCTCTCTGATGCAGCCTTGGAACAGGTGCATCCTGCTCTGCCTGTCTGGGATCTGTGGAGTCCAGAGCTGATGCCATGGAACCTGACCCATGGCTGCTCCTCCAGCAGAGGAGGAAGGCTGAACTCTGCCATCTCCTCACCATCCTCTCTGTCTGTTTGCCCACAGACCTGAGCTGCAACCCAGAGGAGGACCAAGCCTCTGGATGTCTGTCCAGAAGAGGTCCCAGCTTCTCAGAGCTGCTGACAGGCCAAGAGAAAGAGGAGGAGGAAGGTGGGAGCCCTACAGCTGCAGGAGAGGCAGAGGGTGGGGTCAATGTGGCTGTGCCACCCTAGTCCTGGACCGGCAATGGTGGCTGGTGAGAGGGGCTGGGAATGATGTGGATGGAAACCACCCCAACAGCTCACTCCATGACCCAACCAGCCAGGGTCAGCCCCAGCCCCAAGAGCTCCTCCCCTATGGGTCACTTTGGGGTCCTGTGCTGTGTCTCTGCTGGTGTGGGGACAGCCACCCCTGCTGCCCCCAGCAAGAGGACAGTGCTGCATGGCCAATAAAGCACCCAGGATCTCTGCACATCCTATGCTGCTCCTCTTTTCTCCCCTGGAATCACTGGGAAAGAGCTGCCCAAGCTGTGCCCGCTCCTTAGAAGCTGGCTCTAGGTGGTTGTCCCCCCCCAACCTGGGCCACCACTTTAGACTTGTCCAGGAGAGATGCTGGCCCTGGAGAGAGAGGCATTAAGTGGGGGCAGGTATAGCAGCAGCAGCCCTCAGTGCCCTTCCTGTGCCATCAAAGGGTCTGGCATCTCCTGAGCCCTGGGGATTTTGGTTCCTCCATTTCTGGGTCAGCTCTGGTGCAAGTGGGGATGGAAAATCACAGCAATTGCTGTGTGACCTCCAACCTCCTCCTCGGGAGGTGCCTTGGGCAAAAATGGAGTTTAGAAATGCCCAACTTCCAACAAGAAGTGCCCTGCCCCTGGGGAATAGCAACCCGGGGGCTGGCTGGGGGACACCCAGCACTGGGGGGTCCTGGGGGACACCAGACTGACCAGCAGGAGAAGGGCAATGGTGTCCTGGGCTGCGTTAGGCTTGGATTGCCAGCAGGTGGAGGGAGCCTCCTTCCCTTCCCCTGGTGAGGCCACACCTGCAGGGCTGTGCCGTGTTCTGAAGGCTCCAGTGTAGAGGCAAGGACGCACCGCAGGGTGATGGAGGGACTGGAGCAGCTCAGCTGTGAGGGAGCTGGGGCTGCCTAGCCTGGAGGAGAAGGCTCAGGGGAGATCTCAAAATACATCAATAACTGGAGGAAGGATGCAGAGAGAATGGAGCTGGGCCCTTCAGTGGTGCCCAGGGGCAGGACCAGAGGCTGTGGGCATCATGTGAAACACAGTGGGGGAGTCCATCTGAACCTCAGGGAACACTTTAAAGTGGTGATGGAGCTCTGGCACAGGTGGGCCAGGGAGGTTGTGTCAGCTCCCTTCTTGGAGGTATTAAACCATTTAAGCATAGCCTGGGGCAACATGCCTTAGGTGCCCCTGCTGGGACTGGGGCGGGGACTGGATGACCTTCAGAGGTTCCTTCCAGCCTCAGGCACCCTGGGATTTTGTGAAAATTCACCTCCTGTGGCAGCTGGGCTGGGAGCTGCTCTCCAGGGCACCTTCACAGGTCCTCTGGCACTGGTTGGAGTGCCCAGAGCCAGGATGTAGCCATGTCCAACAGTACACACCTAAGGCACAGCTTCAACCACCCTCCTCTTCCTCTTCCTCCCCCAAGGCTGGGTGAGGCCATCAGAAGGTAGGAGGGAAGTATTATTTCTAGTAAGCAGAACCAAAGCCTCCCCCTCTCACCACCAGCTGAGAGCCCTGCCCAGGAGCACTCCTGGGACACAAAGGAAAGGAGCACCAAGCACCAGAGCTGCTGCTGCACTGGTGAGGGCAAACCTGCTCTTAGAGGGTCTGCTGAAGCCTTCAGGAAGCTGATGGTCACCATGGCAGGAGGCTCCCAGAGCAGGATTCACCCCTGCTGGCTCTGCAGGTGGCAGCACAAGTGGAGTGTGCCTTGGCTTGGGGCACTCCATGGCTCTTATCTGCCTGTCTGTGGGGTTCAGGGGCAGGGCTGCTGCCCCCTTCCTGTCCTGCTGTGGTGGCAGTGACTCTCCAGCTGGCAGGGCTTTATCAGCACCCAGGCTTGGCTTTGGCCACAAACAATTCAAGCCTGTTCCTGTTAATGACACCCAGCAGCTGTGGGTGTATCTGCCCACGGGAAACAGGAGGCTGAGGTCTCTTGGGGGGGATTGTGACAGGCTCTGCCCAGGACATGCAGTGGCGATTTGGGTGCACAGGCATCACTCATTTAGATCCAGGCCCCTCAGTCCGTCTCCTTAGAGGTCTGGGAGGTGTGGCCAGCTGCCCAAACATCTTTTTGGGGACCTCCCAACAATGCTGAGGCCACTTTGGTGGTGTCATTGCAGCAGGCCAAGCAGGGAGGCTCTTTGCCCCTGGCTCCTTACCAGCCAAAGCAGTCAGCTTCTGCTTCCCTTCCACCTTTCCAACAGCAGCAGCAGTGGATTCCCTCTCTGAGGTAGGGATGCAAGCTGCTTGGGAACAAATAAATGCTATGGATAGGACCTGGAAGAGTTTTATTTGTTTTCCCCTCCCTGAGAAAGTGAGGAGAGAGGCTGAGGAATCTCTTTCTCCTCCCCTGCTGGTCTCTGCTTTCCAACTGTTCCATGTTTTCCTCCTTCCAGAGCAGGAAGGCACCAACTGCCTCTGAGCTGCAGCTGTTAAGCAACAACCTTGCCTCTAATCAATCCCTTGATGAACCCTCTGCCATGTGACCCTACCAAAATATTGCTGCTTGGGAGCTGTGTTTATCTTCCTCTGTTTTCCAAACTCCTCACAGTCCTGCGAGTCCACATCCCAGGGCTCCAGCCAGGAGCTTTGGCTCTAATCCCGGACTGGAAGTGACCTCAAAGCTCAGTCAGTTTCAAGCCCCCCTGCCAGGGGTAGGGACACAAGGTGTTCAAGCTCTCATCCAGCCTGGTCCTGAACACTTCCAGGGAGGTTGTGGAGCACAGAATCACCCAACGTGATCAAAGATCACGTTGGGTGATTCTGTGCTCCACAACCTCCCTGAGGGAACCTGTGCCAGTCTCTCACCACCCTCACTCCAAACAATTTCCTCCTCTCATCCACTTTCAATCTTCCCTCCAAACCCATTCCCCTGTCCTGCCATTCCCAGCGCTTCTCAACAGTCCCTCCCCAGCCTTCCTGCAGCCCCCTTCAGACCCTGCAAGGCCACTCCAAGCTCTCCTGGAAGCCTTCTCCTCTCCAGGCTGCACAGCCCCAACTCTCTCAGCCTGTCCTCACAGCAGAGCTGCTGCAGCCCTCTCAGCATCTTGGTGGCCTCCTCTGCACTGCCTCCAACCCTTCCAGGTCCTTCCTGTGCTGGGGGCTCCAGAGCTGCACCCAGGACTGCAGGTGGGGTCTGAGGAGAGCAGAGCCAAGGGGCACAATCCCCTCCCTTGCCCTGCTGCCCACACTGCTCTTGCTGCAGCCCAGCACACAGTTGCTGTCTGGGCTGCACTCACACTGCAGCCTCAGCTTGAGCTTTTCCTCACCCCACACCCCCAGGGCCTGTTCCTCAGGGCTGCTCTCAGCCATTTCCCACCCAGCCTGGAGTTGTTGGATCCTGTTTCATGGGGGTGGCCAAGTTGTGTGCAAGCAGTGGCTGCTGCAGCCCTAGTGGTAGAAGCAAGTAGAAAATGAACCTCTGGAGGAGCCTTAATAGTGTCCACTCCACAGTACTGGGGAAGAGAAGGCTGAGAGGGGACCTGTTCAATACCTGAAGTGTGGGGGACAGTGATCAAAGGTCACATTCTGTGATTCTGTGCTCCACAACCTCCCTGAGCAACCTGTGCCAGTGTCTCTCCAGCCTCACTCTCAACAGTTTCTTCCTTATCTCCATTCTTAACCTCCCCTCGTCCAGCTCAAACCCCTCAGCCTGTCCCTCCAAGCCCTTGTCAAGAGTCCCTCCCCACCTCTCCTGCAACCCACTTCAGGTACTGGAAGGCTGCTCTGAGATCTTCCTGGAGCCTTCTCTTCTCCAGTCTGAACTGTCCCAGCCTTCTAAAGCCAGTTTACCAAAACAGCAGCACAGGCAGGAGAGACAAAATTCTGCTTTCCACTGCTTCCCATGGCTTGAGGCATTCAAAGCTGCTCTTGAGGACTGAAGAGGACTAAATGAAGAGCAGAGACAGACCTGGGCCTCAGCACAGCCACCCAGAAATTGAGCAGAGCTGAAAATAGAAATCCAATCTCAGCAGCTCAGAGGCAGAGGAATTAACATCTTGATCCATCCATCAAGAAATTCTCTTGGGCTGACCTTCACTTCAGCCCCACAACTTCAGAGCAGGGCTTTGAGCCATCAGAAAGCCTCCATTAGAGAAACACAGAAAGGTTTGGGTTGGAAAAGCCTTCTGAGGTGATCAAGTCCAAGCAGCAACCCAACCCCACCAGGGCCACCAAACCATGGCCCCAAGTGCCATGGCCACAGGTTGCTTCAACACCTCCAGCCATGGGCACTCCACCACCTCCCTGGGCAGCCTGTGCCAAGCCCTGACCACTCCAGCAGCAAAGAAATTTTTCCTCCTCTCCAACCTAACCCTCCCCTGGCACAATTTCAGGCCATTTCCTCTTGTTCTGTCACCTGAGACTAGGGAGCAGAGCCCAACCCCCACCTCTCTGCAGCCTCCTCTCAGGCTGTGTAGAGAGCAATGAGGTCTCAGCAAGGCAGAAAGGAAGAGAGATGCCCTTGAGGAACCTGAAGAATGGTTCCCTCCATCCCAGGCCCAGCTCCTTGGAGGTGGATGAGATGGGCTCAGCTTTCCAAACACCCTCAAACTTCTGGGGCTTAACCCTCCAGTGCCAAGATCCCTTCCTCCTCTTGGCTTTATTCTGAGCTGCAGGTTGTAGGCTGTGGATGAGGAACTATTCCAATACCAAGGAATGGGATTGTTTGGGGTTGGTTTTGTTTTTTTGGTGGAGTGACAAATTCAAGGGGATTAAAAGCAGAGGAGTGTGATGTCCCACCTGAGAGGTTTCAGTGAGGTGAGGTTGATTAAGAAAACAAACCTAACCTTGGGCTGAAGTCAATGTTAACATGAAAACCCAGCGAGCTCTGGGCTCCTGATGAAGACAATTATTTGACTCATTTTAAGACTGGTGGGGTTGGTTGGTTTTTGGTTTTGGGTTTAAGGATGATCACAGCAGGAAGTGAACAGCCTCTGTGTCATTTGGGCTGTCAGATAAAAGCCTTCACCCAACATGAGGTGAACAGCAGCAAAGTGGTGAAAGGTAGCAGCAGCTGCAAAGTTAAAGCAGGACAGAAGCTGTGAGTGGTGGAGAACCATCAGTGAGAGGCAGGTTGTGATGCAGGTGTCTCAGCAGGGACCCCATGGGTGAGGCAGGGTGTCCTCAGCTCCCAGAGGACTGACCAGGTGCCAGCTTGGGCATCAGGAGGCTGTTTCATGGTCACAGGAGCTTCAACAATCATCACCCCAAGGATGGGTCATGCATGGTTAGCCCCAGTGGAGAGGAGATACTGTGTGCAGTGCTGGAGCCCCCAGCACAGGAAGGCCATGGAAGTGTTGGAGGCAGTGCAGAGGAGGCCACCAAGATGCTGAGAGGGCTGCAGCAGCTCTGCTGTGAGGACAGGCTGAGAGAGTTGGGGCTGTGCAGCCTGGAGAGGAGAAGGCTTCCAGGAGAGCTTGGAGTGGCCTTGCAGGGTCTGAAGGGGGCTGCAGGAAGGCTGGGGAGGGACTATTGAGAAGGGTTGGGAATGGCAGGAGGAGGAATGGGTTTGGAGTGGCAGAGGGGAGATTGAAAGTGGATGGGAGGAGGAAGTTCTTTAGAGTGAGGGTGGTGAGAGAGTGGCACAGGTTGCCCAGGGAGGCTGTGGCTGCTCCCTCCCTGGAGGTGTTCAAGGCCAGGTTGGATGAGGCCTTGAGTGCCCTGTGCTAGTGGGAGGTGTCCCTGCCTATGGCAGGGGGTTGGAACTGGCTGATCCTTGAGGTCCCTTCCAACCTTCCCATTCTATGATTCTATGATTCTGTGATAAGGGAGGTGGATTCCTCCAGTCAGGATTCCTCCAGGGGTTGAGATGAGAAGTGAGTAGGATATTCTACCCCAACCTTGTCCTCCTGGAACTGCTGTTGCAAGGACTACCACATCCAGCATGCACCGAGGACCTCCAGCACCCCAAAGCCCAGCACTGGGCTCACTTTACACCTTGGTTGGTGCCCATGAGGCTCAGTGCAACCCCAAACCTCTCACGAAACACCTCCCCATGAAAGGGGGGCACAAACCCTGTCCTTTCCAGGGCACAGCCCCCATTTCATGCCCTGCTTTCACTACCCTCATCCCACCAGTGCAGCCTTCACTGTGGCCAGGAGATGGTATCATTAGCCTGGTCCCTGCTTCTCCTGGGGCTACAGAGCCTCAACTGTCCCTCATGGCAACCCCATCCTGCCCAGCCCTGCCTGCTACTCTGATGCATAGAATCATAGAATCATAGAGTGGGAAGGTTGGACCTCAAGGATCAGTCAGTTCCAACCCTCTGCCATAGGCAGAGACACCTCCCACTAGCACAGGGCACTCAAGGCCTCATCCAGCCTGATCCTGAACACCTCCAGGGAGGTTGTGGAGCACAGAAGAGCTACAGGGAGGTTGTGGAGCACAGAATCACCCAACGTGATCTTTGATCACGTTGGGTGATTCTGTGCTCCACAACCTCCCTGGGCAACCTGTGCCAGTGTCTCCCCACCCTCAACCTGTGCCAGTGTCTCACCTCCCTCAACCTGTGTTAGCCTCTTACCACCCTCAACCTGTGCCAGTGTCTCACCACTCTCACTGCAAAGAACAAGACTGGGCCATCCCAACCCAAGTCAGGAGAGACTTGGTGGGACCTTCGAGATCAAAGCCTGGCCCAATGGGCTGCCTGAGCCTTGTCCTAGTGCCCATCTTCTGCTAGGGTTAGCCCATGCCAGGTGTCCTGTGTGGGGGTGTCCACTTCTCCCCAGCATTCCCCAGCTTCCCACCAGGAAAGGTCCTTACACCCTTTCCCAGCTGTGGTCAGGAAGGTGGTGCCAGCATCACTGTGGGTGCTCTGACAGCACCCAGGTTTCACCCTGGCATATGGGTGGGATGTTCATGGGGGGAATCCAGATCGTTGGGGGGGGTCCTGCAGACTACCTGTCACATTGCAGAGCCCATCCCTGGCATAGGACCCCTCTGGGTGAAAGGCCTGGTCCTGGTGACATCTGCCCTCTTGGGCACAGCTCTGGGACAGCATCTGGAATGTCCATCTCTGACCCCCTCAGTGGGTCCCAAAGCTGTCCCTCAACAACCAGGATCAGGGAATAGAACACAGAACATTGACTGAGCTGCAACAATACAATTTAATGGGACAAAGAGATTCCAGCTGCCAGCTGAGCTCTGGGGAAGCAGAACTATCCCAAATGTGGGTGACCCCAATTCTGGTGCCGCCGAGCTGCCCGCAGCTCCTCTCCGACCTCCCAAACCCCCGGAGAGGATGGGGAGGAGGAGGAGGAGGTGGCATCGTGCCATGGGCAGCTGGCAAACTGATGGCAGCCTCCTGCTGGTGTTGCTCGTCCCCCTGCCGGGGTTTGGGGTTTGCAGAGGCCAGCAGAGGTCGGCAGAACAGGTCCAGCGCGTTCCCCTGGTCCCCGCAGTGCCGCAGCAGCTCTTGCCCAAGCGGAGGTGATGCCAGGAGAGCAGGGTGGATGTGGTGACACTGACGCCTGGCGCTGCGCAGGGGCTTCAGGACCCCAGCAGGGCATGGAGCCCAGGATCCCATCTGGATCTGTTCTCCACCCCTCCCTCAGCAGATCTCTCCCTGGGTCTTAAACGTCAGCAAAACTCAGTAAAAGCTGACGGCTCGTGGAGTGGCTTGGGTGGGAAAGGACCTTGAAAGGTCATCAACTTCAACTGCCCTGCAGCCTGCAGGGACAGCCCCAACCAGAGCAGGCTGCTCACAGCCCCAAACAGCCTCACCTGCAGTGGTGCCAGCCATGGGGCAGCTCCCACCTCTCTGGGCAGCCTGGCACAGGCTCTGCCCACCCTCAGGCTCAAACATTTCTCCCTTCTCTCCACTCTCAAGCTCCCTCTCTCAGCTTCCAACCATCCCCCTTTGGCCTGTTCCCACAGGCCCTGCTCAGAACTCTGTCCCCAGCTCTCTGCTGGGCCCTTGAAGCACTCCAAGGCCACCAGAAGCTCTCCCTGCAGCCTTCTCTTCTGCAGCCTGCCCAAGCCCAACTCTCTCAGCCTGGCCTCCCAGCAGAGCCCTTCCAGCCCTGCCAGCACTGCTGTGGCCTCCTCTGGCCCTGCTGCAGCAGGTCCCTGTCTGTGCTGTGCTGAGGGCTCCAGAGCTGCCCCAGCCCTGCAGGGGAGGTGTGAGCAGAGCCCAGCAGAGGGGCAGAATCCCCTCCCTGCCCCTGCTGCCCACACTGCTGGGGATGAGCTCAGGCCAGGGCTGGCTCTGGGCTGCCAGTGCTTGCTGCTGGTTCATGTCCAGCTTTGCACCCCCCCAGTACCCCCAAGCCCTCCACAGGGCTGCTCTCCAGGCCTTCATCCCCCAGCCTGGATGGATACCAGGAGTTACTCTGACAAGCTGCAAGACCTTGCACATAGCCCTGTTGAAGCTCATGAGGCTCACATGGTCACACCTCTCCAGCCTGTCCAGGTCAGCTCTTGCTCACTCTTGCTGGATCTCTCCAAACCTCAGTGGTCCTGCTTTGCATCCTGGCAGCAGTTGGGAGCCAGAGGCATTGGTGCTGCAGTGGTGAGAACCCTGAGGAGCTGCTGTGCAGGGGCAGGAAGCAGGCTGGAGCTGCACACTGATGGGGGGGAACCAGTTGGTGCAGCCCCAGCTGCAGCTGATGGGTGCTGTGGCAACCTGGGAGCATCGCTGGCTCCATCCCCATGTGCCCACAGCACCCTTGGGTGAGGTGGTTCTGCTGATAGAATCATACAATGGTAGGGGTTGGAAGGGATCTGCAGACCTCCAGGTCCTGCAGCTGGGTTGAGGCAATCCCAAGCAGTAGTCCAGGTTGGGAAGTTCCTGCCTTCAGAGCAACCCTGAGGAGAGGAGCTTGGGGGTGCTGGTGGAGGAGCAGCTCAGTGTGAGCTGTCAGTGTGCACTGGCAGCCCAGAGAGCAACCAGAGCCTGGGCTGCAGCAGGAGCAGTGTGGGCAGCAGGACCAGGGAAGTGATCCTGCCCCTCTGCTCCCCACTGCTGAGACCCCACCTGGAGTACTGCATCCAGTTCTGGAGCCCCTGGGACAAGAGGGATGTGGAGGTGCTGGAAGTTGTCCAGAGAAGGGCCATGAGGATGAGCAGAGGGCTGGAGCTGCTCTGCTGTGAGCAGAGGCTGAGGCAGTTGGGGCTGTGCAAACTGGAGAGGAGAAGGCTCCCAGGAGACCTCATTGTGGCCTTGCAGTATCTGAAGGGAGCTACAAGAAAGCTGGGGAGGGACTTTTTAGGGTGTCAGGGAGTGACAGGACTGGGGGGACGGAGGAAAACTAGAAGTGGGGATATTCAGACTGGATGTTCAGAAGAAGTTCTTCACCATGAAGGTGGTGAGAGCTTGGCATGGGTTGCCCAGGGAAGTGGTGGAAAACTCATCCCTGGAGATGTTTTAAGGCCAGGCTGGATGAGGCCCTGGACAGCCTGCTCTAGTGTGAGGTGTCTCTGCCCCATGGCAGGGCGATGGAGCTGGAAGATCCTTGTGGTCCCTTCCAGGCCTGACTGAATCCATTCTATGATTCTAAATCATAGAGTCCAACCCCTACCAGAGCAGCATTACCCAGGGCAGGGCACACAGGAGCACATCCAGATGGCTCCAGAGAAGGAGCCACAACCTCTGTGGGCAGCCTGTGCCAGGGCTCCAGAACCCTCACACCAAGGAATTTTTCCCTCATGCTGAGATGGAACCTCCTGGGTTCCAGTTTGTGTCCATTGCCCCTTGTGCTATCCCAGGGCACCACTGAAAAGAGCCTGGCACCTTCTTGAGCCTGGCACCTTCTTGACCCTGGCTGGTGGGAAGGCAGGAGCATCCCAGGTCATGAGGCCCTGTCCCTGGCAGGGTCATTGTCCACTGCCCATGCTGTGCCAGCCCTGTCCCCACCCCAGGAACTCCTAGACCCAAGGTTACCCAGTCCAGAGGTCCCTGCCCAGCATATGCTGCCCAGGGGTGTGAGGAGTTTTGCTCAGCCTCAGCTGCCCTCCTGGGGTGGCACCAAGGTGGGGAGGGAAGAACTCAGCACCTCCTGGATGTCAGCACTGAGCCCCTTGGCCCCTGAGAAAACAGAATAGAGTAGAATAGAATAGAATAGAATAGAATAGAATAGAATAGAATAGAATAGAATAGAATAGAATAGAGTAGAATAGAATAGAATAGAATAGAGTAGAATAGAATAGAGTAGAATAGAATAGAATAGAATAGAATAGAATAGAATAGAATAGAATAGAATAGAGTAGAATAGAGTAGAACAGAATAGAGTAGAATAGAATAGAGTAGAATAGAATAAAAGGTAAAATAAAATAAAGTAAAATGTAAATAAAATAAAAGAAAATGTAAATAAAACACAATAAAATAGAATAAAGTAAAATGTAACTAAAATAAAAGGTAAAGTAAAATAATAACATATAAAAATTTAAAATGTCAATAAAACAAACCATAAAGTAATAGAAAAATCAAAGTAAAATAAAATAATCAAGCACCAAAAAATGTCTAAAATTTAAGTAAAATAAAAGAAGATTTAAAAAGCAAAGTAAAAAAAATTGAAAGTTAAAAAAAAAGATAGGAAATGAAAGCATAGTAAAGTAAAATAAAAAAAGATGAAAAAAATTAAAAGTAAATAAAACAAAAAACAGTAGAAAAAACTTAAAGTACAATAAAGATAAAAAAGTCATAACAAGTTCTAAAGAAAATAAAAAACACTAAGATAAAATGCAGGAAGACAAAAGAACTAAAGAAAAATAATTTTAAAAATGGAAATAAAATTGAAAAAATGAAATAAAAATTAAAATCAGTAACAGAATTAAAGAAGACATAAATAAAATTGAAAAATAAAATACAAGATATTAAAACCCCCAAATGAAACAAAAATAAAATAAAATATGTATGAAAAGAAGCATTTAGTTAACAAAGGACTTGGATGTAGAAGAACAAGTCAAAAGAAATTAAAATAAAATAAGATGAATTAAATGAAATTAAATTTGAATGAAAACATTTTAAAAAGCATACTGAAATAAAATAAATAAAATTTAAATTAAATTAAACATGTGAAATAAAAAATAAAAAGAAATGCAAATAAAAGAAATACAAATAAAATAAAATAAATAGAAATAAAATAAAAATAAATAAAGTAAAAAAAAACAAATTAAATAAAACCAAATAAAATAATAAAATAAAACAAAATAATTAAAATAAAATAAAATAAAATAAAATAAAATAAAANGCAGAATCCCCCGGGGGCGGTGGGTACGGGGCTGTTCCGTTCTCTTCTCTCACCGCAGCGTCCCGGGTGGGGGGGATCCTGGCAGGTGCGGGGCGGCCCCGCTCGAACCGGTTCTCGGCCGGCCCGGCCCCGGGGCGGGAGGTGGGGCGGGGGCTAGAGGCGTCCACCGCCCGAGAGCGCCCCGGAGAAGTTGCGAACGGCGCCGAGCAGCAGTCGCGGAGTCGGGGCTGGGGGGGTTGTTTCGGGACCAACCGCCCCCGGGCAGCCCTCAGCGCTCCGCCATGGGCAACGCGGCCGGGGGGCTGGAGATGTGGGGGGCCACGGCTGGGAGGGAGCAGAGGGAGCAGCGCGACCCCCGGCAGCCGGGGTCCCCCCCGAGCACCGTCACCGCCGCCGCCCCGCAGCCCGCCCGGCAGCCCATGCCCGGGGCCGCCGAGCTGGAGGAGCGCTTCGGCCGCGTCCTGGTGAGTGGGGCTGGGGGTCCTGCTGCGAGGTGGGGGGGAACGCACTTCAGCTTGAGGGGGTGCTGAGTAGGGGGGAGACCCCTACTTCGCGGGGACACACCCCGAAATCTTGCCCAGGCTTTTTACTATCGGCAGGAGGGGCATTATTAGCAGTGTTATCAGCATCGTTATCAGCATCGTTACCATCACATTTTCGCTGCTATTATTACTGCTACAGCACCTCGCTCTCCTAGGCTGGTGCTTATTACCTTTATTAATGTGCTTATCAGTATTATTTCCTTGCACTCATTTTAAAATTGCTTATTAATTATTATTTTATTACTGACACTAATTTCCCTTCTCCCCCTGTCCCCCACGGAGATGCTCATCCCTTCTCTGGGGACAGCCCCCCCTACCCGGTGGCCACCTTCCCCCCCTCCAGCACTCCCACAGTTGGGGGGTACCCGGCTCTGAACTCTTGGGGTGTCCCCGGGGACACTCGGCCATGGTAGGGGCCAGCAGCGTGCCGCAGGCGCCCGGTGCTGCGGATAGCCAATGCTCATCTCTTCCTCCTCCTCCTCCTCCTCCTCCTCTTCCTCCTCCTCCTCCTTCTCGCTGCCGTTCTTCCCGGGAAAGCCACCCGGACGCTACCGGAGCCGCATTCGCAAGGGCTGCACGGATGGATGTGTGGATGGATGGCAGCTCCTTGGCTGCGGGAGATCGGCCCCGCTCCGTTCGCTGCTGTCCTTGAGCGGGGTCGGTTGGCCGTGACCTTCGCCAGGCCGGCCGCGGTGCTATCGGGACACGGCTTCATCCCGCATCCTAAAGCTGCTCCCTAACGGAGCTTCACGCTGGGAGCTGGGGAAAAAAAAAACAACCCAAAACATCGCTGCTGTAACGCCTGGATCCGTCCCCCGGCGGGAGGCGGAATCCGTTTGCTTGCCGGCCCCGTACTGCGAGCGGCTGCCGGCGGATTTCGCCCGGCTGCCGTGATGCTGGGATCTACTGGCTGGGATCCACCATCCCGGCCCCGAGCGCTGCTTGTTGGGAAGGGTTTCATCCGCTGGCGTTTAGAAGGTTATTTAGGGATGGGTATCGCGGCCGCTGCCGCCGGCGGCTCTGCTCGGCACCGCTGCGGTGTGATCGCGGAGAAGGGCTTGGCGAGGTGCGGATCCGTGTGGGACCCCCTCCCAGAATCTCCAGAGAGGGGATTTGGCCATGGGACACCGTCACCTTGGGGGTGCGGGGGTGGTGGAGTTGAGTGGCAGTGCCTGTCATGGCTCCTGGGTGCTGTGGCAGTGGTGGCAGCAGGGGACGGGTGGCTGGGGACCTCAGGGTGCTTCCGCTGCTGCTGCTGTGAGGCCTCAGGAAGCAACTTCCAACGGGCTAGGTGGGGGCAACTCGGGAATCCTGACTGAAAAAACGATGGGAAAAGGGGGAAATGATTCTGTAGATGCTCTGTGCCACCTGGATCTCCTCCATCCCGAGGGAAAGCCTTTTCCCGGGATGTGGGGACATCCAGGGGCTGGGCTGGGGCCAGACGGGAAACTGCTGTCTTGTGCAATTCGCTGTCCCAATCTCGCTTCCTCCTTGCGCAGGTTCCCTTCCCCCTTCTCAGGGCCAGGGGGGCAACAGGACCCCTGGGGGAAGGGGATGAGTGAGGCCCTCTGCTCTCACCCACCCACCCCCGCTCCTTGACTTGGCATTCAACTTTTCTCCCTCCTGAGCTTGTGAGGGCTGTGAAGGAGGAGGTTGGGAATCTCCCAGTGGGGCAGGATCCAGAGGGCTGCCATGGTCATGGGGGTGCTGTGAGCACAGGCTGGTGCAGGACATGTGTGGGACATCCCAAACTGGGAGAACTGGCAGGGCAAAGCCTGGCAGAAAAGCCAACGGCAGAGTCTAGGAGATCCCTAACCTGTGGTGTGCCAGGAAATGGGGAATTTCCTTTTATTCCCCAACAGTTGGCATCTCCCCAGCTAGGGCACCGTGGCAGATGCCACCTTGGCAGCGTGATGGGAGGGTTGTCCCCCTGCCAAGTGGCTTGGATGTGCCGAAGTGGCTTTTTGGGATGGAGCTGGCAGGATGGGGATGCTCAGATGTTCCTGCTTGGAGCAGTCAGGACTTTCCCTGCTGTGCAGGTTAAAAGGTAGCCATGGGAATCTCCTTGAGTGGATTTGTGAGTGGGGAGTGTGGTGGGGGTGAAAGTGGGAGGGATTCTGTTGGAGCTGTGTGGACAGGGACTGATGGGGCTGAGGCTGCTCGGGCTGCTGGCAGGGGCTTTGCTGCTGCCTCTCCCAGCAGCTAGAGGAGAGGACAGCAAACGTCACTGCTGCAGATGTTTGCAGATGTTTGCAGATGTACTGTTGGCCCTAGGGGTGGAACTGGTCACCAGTGAGCCCTGGCTGCTGTATTGACCTCAGTTCAACCCGGAAAGAAAACTGACACTCAGCTTTCTGCTGGATCCAGCCCCAGCCTGGCCCCAGTACGATGGCCAGGCCTGACTGGGAGCTGTGCTGGGGTGTCCCCACGGGTGACATGCCCTGGACAGGCAGAGAAGTGACCTGAGAGCTGCCGTGTGTGGCTGGAGCCAGCTCTGCCTGCACGGGGTGAGTGTCCTGCTGTGGGGATTCCTCTGGGTGGCTGAGTCAGGCCCCTCCTTATGGCTGATCCAGTTCAAGGATCCTCCTTGGGTGACTGGATTAGACCCCCACATTCCCAGATCCAGGCCTGGATGACCTGGGGGTGTATGTGGGTGCAGAGATCCCAGCTGGTGCAGGTGCAGGGCAGGTGAGGGGGTATCCAGCAGGGATCTGGGCACTGTGGCTGGATCAGGCTCATTCCCTCCATCCTATGCTGCAAGCAGCTTCTGCTTGGTCTTAAAAGAGTGGTGGGAGCAGCACCCACCCCTCTTAGCTGCTCCTCACAACAGGATCTGGCCATTGATGGGGACCAGACTGCTTGGCCCTGCCTGGCACATGATGGATTTGGGATCTGTCTGGATCCTGGAGGAATTAAATGGTCCTAAGAGTGTGACCCAGCCCAGCTTGCTGCACCTGAGGGCTGAGAGCCCTGGCTGGGCCTGATCCTGTTGGGTGCCAGTGCTGAGCCTCAAGAAGAGGCAAGAGGATGAGTCTGGTGCCACTCAAGGTCACTGGAGGGGACATCAAAGGAGAGTGATGCTATGGGACTGGACAACCCTGAAATTCCCTTGGGTGGGAGCATTGTGCTCCATGGCCACAAGGGATGGACAGTCCTGGGAGTGGTGTAGACCATCAGCCACCAGCTCAGGTCCCTCCCACAGCCGACCTGGGAGTTTCCAGACGTGGAAATCCCTCAACTGCCATCTTGGGGCTTCTTCCTGTGCCATGTGCCACTGAGACTTTCCATCCCTGCTCCGAGGACACACATGTCCCCCAGTGCCCTGGGCATGTGGCTCATGGGTTCAACCTGGTCCTTGCTCCAGCCCACCCATGCCTTGCAGAGGATACTGCAAGAGCTTCTGCTGGGCTTTGGTGCAGAGCCCAGCCNGGCTCCGGCACTGCCAGAGCTGTGAGATGAGAAGGTCCTTTTGGTACCGGAAGACGCTGTGGGTGCTGCTTTGCCCCGCCCCGGGCTTGGTTGTAGTTGTTGGGGGAAGCTCAACCCCGCAGCAAAACCCCTCTGAGATAGGAGGTCCCAGCCAGCCACATCCTGGTGGGATGGCCTCGTGGGCTCCATGGCACCTCGTGTCCCAGCAGGGTTGGTGGGGGGTGTCTGGTGACATCTCTTCAGTGAGATGGTTCTGAGGCTGCTCCCAGACTGAGGGGGGAGGATGGGGAAGCTCCACGCTGGGGTGGGAGGAGGATGCTGGGTGCTGGGGGCGGGATGTGGCTCTTGGGGACAAGTGTCTGTGGCCCCTCCATCCTTCATGCCTAAGGAGGAAGAGGAGGACCAAACCCTTACTCTGTCACCTCCATGATGTTGGGCTGCTGCCCTGCCCCACATCTCCCACCCAGCCCCACATCAGCTGCCTGCCCCACACCTCCTGCAGCACAGGACCCCCCTCCTCAGCAGGAAACAAGAATCAGTTTCTTGGCGCTGCTGGGGACCACAACAGAGCCACTTCCTCCCCCTGCCAGCGCCACGTGGGTGCAGCCACCACCCAGTTTATACCCAAACCGTGCCACATCCTGCCACCCACCCAGCCCTGTTTGTGAGGAGGGGACCACAGGGCTTGGTGGCAAAGCCACCTCCATAGGGATGTCCCCAGCACCATTTTGGTGGGGAACCCATGGGAGGTCCTGTCCCACTGCTGATGCTCAGGCCTGGTTTTTCCAGACCCTGCACATGGTCCCTAGAAGAGCTGTTCCACATGGCAGGTGCCACCATCCCTTCTTTGATGACCCAAGTGTCTCGTGGAGGGTACCACATGTGCTAGCAGAGCCTTGGGTGGGGGGTTTGTGTGTGTGGTCCCTCTAGGCACAGCCCTATCCCTTGGTCTGACCCTCCTGGAGAGTCCCAAGGATGGCAGCTTGGTGCCATAGCAAAGGGTGCCTCAGCAAAGGGGATGTCTAAGTGCTGCTGCCACCTTGCCTGGGACCCACCTGTCAGCTCTGGTGGCTTCACCACAAGACTATTTCTGTCCCCACAGCCTAATGTGGCCCTCCCTGCCTGGCTCTCTGCCTGAACCATCTCCTGCTTGAATCCAGCCAAGTGCTGGCTCCTCTCCACCCACACCTGGTTCTGGCTCCTTGTGGAAGCAGCTCGACAGGTCCTTGGTGGAGGCAGGCGTCAAGGTTGCCACTCCTGCCCGCCACTGTGGCACCTATCCTCTGGGACCTGCTCCTCTGTGGGCAACCAAACCCCTGCCAGATGCCTTTTCCCCAGGGATGTGGTTGACCCAGGGGAGTGTACACCCCAGCATCAGGGGATCCCCAAACCGGAGGTTAAGGTTGACGTGGGGCTGAGCATCGCCTCCATGTGCCAACGTGCCAGCTTGGCAGGGCTCTCTGGGCCAGCAGCAGCCTCAGCCCCTGCTTTTCCCTGGAGGCTGGGTCGCCAAAAATGAGTCTTTTGGGGAAATAAATTGCTCATGACCCTAGCTGAGCTCCCAGCATGGCCCAGGCCGTGGTGAGCACCCCACTAAAGGCTCTGCTGCTCATTCCGTGGTCATTCCATGGTGTCCCTCAGGGACTCACTGAGTCTCTGAGCACCCCAGTGCCAGGAGCTGCCCCCAGGGCCCCCGCAGCCCCCGGGCATGGCACGGAGCCGTTTCGGCAGCCTCCTTGTGCCGTTTGGAGAGCGGAAACCACGTCACATCCTGCCTGGTGGCCCCGGGGGGATGTTGGGACTGGGGTTATGCAATGGTGGCACGCAGGGATGTGGTGACATGCCAGTGCCTGCCCTGACATCATGGCTCGAAAGAAGCACTGATTGCACCAGCCTGTGGTGAGGGGGCTGGGGATGACCATCACCCCCAGGCAGGGCTCAGACCCCTGCCTCCTCAGCTTGTGCCACCAGCTCCTGTCCCTGTGCCTCACCCCACGGCCTCCTGTGTAGGTCCCTCCTTGGGGACCCCTGTGTGGGGACATTGCTGATGGATCCATCACCAACCATCCAGGGCTGGTGAGATGTTAACTTTCTGGTGGTGTCCCCATCCTCCCACTGGTGTCCCCATTGTACCACCAGTGTGCCATCCTCCCACTGGTGCCCCCATCGTGCCACCAGTGTGCCCGCCCTCACACTGGTGTCCCCATTGTGCCACCAATGTGCCATCCTCCCAGTGGTGTCCCCATGGTCCCACCAGCCTGCCATCCTCCCAGTGGTGTTCCCATCGTGCCACCAGTGTTGCCATCCTCCCACTGGTGTCCTTATCATGCCACCAGTGTTGCCATCTTCCCAGTGGTGTCGCCATGGTCTCACCAGAGTTGCCATCTTCCCACTGGTGTCCCCATCATGCCACCAGTGTTGCCAATCTTCCATGGGTGTCCTCATCATCCCATGAGTACCCTCATGCCTGCACTGGTGTCCCCATCATCCCACCACCGAAGGACACCCAGTGCTGTGCTAGCTGTGGGCACAACAGCCCTGGGGGTTGTTTTTGGGGGTGATGCCCAGCTCTGACATTCCTCACCCCACAGAACTCCATGAACCTGCCCCCAGACAAGATGAAGCTGCTCAACCAGTATGACAACGAGAAGAAGTGGGAGCTCATTTGTGACCAGGTGAGGTCCAAGTGCAGTGGTGTCCCCAGTGCCATCTCTGTCCCCAGGTGGCACTGGTGACGTGGGCACTGGCCTGGCACGGGCCAAGCGCTGACATCCATCTCTGCCAGCAAGACAGTGCCTTATTAAACCTGGTTAAACATTGATGCACAACCATCTGCAGCACACAGAGGGGACATGGGGACACGGTGGCTGTCAGAGGGGGGGGTGGCACACTGTCCCTGTGCTGTGGGCGGCTGGCCTGGTTTCAACCTCTCTCCGGGGCCCGCAGGAGCGCTTCCAGGTGAGGAATCCACCCTCTGCCTACATCCAGAAGCTGAAGAGCTGCTTGGACACAGGTGGTGTCAGCAGGAAGGTGAGGGCTGCCCCCTCTGCCCCCTGTCCCCATCCTGGGTTGGGCATGGGGACAGTGCCAACAGCTCTCCCTGCCCCCCAGTTCAAGAGGCGAGTGCAGGAGTCGACGCAGGTGCTCCGGGAGCTGGAGATTTCCTTGAGGACCAACTACATCGGGTGAGGAAGGGGTCTGGGCTTGTCACCCAGGTGCTGCTGCTGTCTCTGGCACTGCTGTGGCAGGGTCTGGTCTGATGGTGGCTTCAGGCTGTGGAGGTGACAATGGGATGTGGAGGCTGGTGGCCTCGTCCTGCCCCTCAGCCTGGCTCTGGTGGGAGGATGTGGGTGCTGAGGCAGCTGGTTGTGCCCTGGGAGCTGTGAGGTCCCATTTTGGCTCTGCCAGGTGGTTGTCACCATGGTACCTCTTGGGTGCAAGGGAGGAGACTGCTCCCCACCTTGGCCCCTCAGCCCCTCCTGGTGTGGGTGGGTGCTGAGCTAAGTTTCTGCCACCCAGAGCTGAGCTGTCCTGTTAGGATGGCAGTGGTGGCAGCAAAGCCCTCAGGTTATGTCCCCTGGACATTAGGAGGTCACCATGGCACCCACCTGCCTTGGAGAGATGTCACTTCACGTCCCCAGGGTGTTCAATGCTGGTTGGGGGCCTCTGGCCAGGGGGTGGCTCTGCTGGAGGCCTGGGTGGGGAGAAGGGAGGGTGAGGAGGACTGGTGGAGCTTACTAACCCCCTGCACCCCCCCCAGCTGGGTCCAGGAGTTCCTCAACGAGGAGAACAAGGGGCTGGACGTGCTGCTGGAGTACCTCGCCTTTGCCCAGTGCTCTGTCCCGTACGTTCCCACCCCCTGTCCCCTCCCCAGCTCCCTCGAGTGCCGGGAGGGGGGAGGGGGTGTCCCTGGGATACTCTCTCCCACCATTGAGGTGATGGAACCAAGGATACTGCGTGGTTGTGCTTGAGCAAATTCCCCAACACCTCCGTGCCCACATCCCCAACCCTGCGGACCCCATAGGGGTGCCTGGCAGTCTTGGGGTGCCATGTGTCACCCATCCCTGTGTCCCCACGGGCCGCCAGGTACGACATGGAGAGCGCCGAGAACGGCAGCCCAGGCTCTGACAAGGGCAAGGGCTTGGAGATGTCGCTGGAGGACCTGAGCAAGAGCAACTCCTCGTCCCCCACCCAGTACTCCTCCAAAGTGCGGCAGCTCACCGTCAGGTAACGCATGGCGCCGTGCCCGCCGTGCCCGCCGTGCCCCCCTGCTCTCTGCCTCGCTGCACCCTCAGCTCGGGGAGGGGCTCGGCAGGGAGACGCAGACCTGCTCCCAGAAAAGGGGTCCCCAGCACTGCTTTGGGGACACAAAACCACACCCCGGTGGCTGTGCACAGGGTCCAACCCCTGCTGGGGCTGGAGCGGTGCCCCCAGCCCTGCGCCTGGAATGCTTTGGGATCCTCGTGATTAAAAATCCATCCATAAGCAAGGATTG
>VWZE01012543.1:2621-20247 GCA_013396675.1 Eubucco bourcierii | reverse complement strand
CTGCCAGGGGCCGCACCTGGTGCCCCCCCACCCCCTGCCCCTCCACTGCCCACGGGCACCTGTCCCCCTCCAGCCCCTCCACTTCCAGGTGCCCAAATGCCACCACCTCCACCCCCACTCCCAGGGGGGCTGGAGGGTCCTGTTCCCCCACCTCCACCACCACCACCCCTTGGTGGTGAGCTCTCAGCTGGGCCAGGTACCCCCACTCCTGCTGGTGGTTCAGGTGAGTTTGGCCCAGGGACATCCCCCAGGCGAGGGCTGGGACCACCCTGGGGTGGGTTTGGGATGCCCCCACCGTGACGTGTGCCCCCTCCCCGTCACCCTGCAGTGAAGGTGAAGAAGCCCATCCAGACCAAGTTCCGCATGCCAGTCTTCAACTGGGTGGCACTGAAGCCAAGCCAGATCGATGGCACTGTCTTCACTGAACTCAACGATGAGAAGGTGCTGCAGGTGAGGACACAGCAGCCCTGGGGGTCCTCCTGGGGGGTGTTTGGCTGGGTCAGTGCCCCAGTCCACACTGCACCCGTGCTGAGGCTGACCCATGCCTCCTTCGCACCTATCTGTGTCAGGGTCATGGAGGGGCACAATGTGGGATCTGCCATCTTTCTCCTGTCACCTCCTCCTTGTCCCCTTGCTCTTTCCTCATCCTCATGTGCTCTCCATGCCTTCTTCCTCATCTTCATCCTCTGATGCCCTCATACTCTCCTTACTCTCTCCCCGTTCCCTTGTCCCATCCGTGTCCCTGTCCCCTTACTCTGTCTTCATCCCTTCAGTTTGACCTCTCCCCTTTACTCCATCTTCATCCTCTCACTCTTCTCTGCCTTGCCCTGGTCCTCCAGACACCTCCTTGTGCCACATGTCCCATGTCACCTCCCTGCCATGCCCTCAGCCCTGTTTCCCCACAGGAACTGGACATGAATGACTTTGAGGAGCAGTTCAAGACCAAGGCTCAGGGCCCTGGCTTGGACATCAGTGCCCTCAAGGCGAAGGCCACGCAGAAGGCTCCCAGCAAGGTGACACTGATGGAGTCCAACCGAGCCAAGAACTTGGCCATCACCCTCCGCAAGGGCGGCCGCAGCGTCCACGACATCTGCACAGCCATCGAGACGTGAGTGTCCCCTCCGTGGTGGGAGGGGGTTGGGCACCAGCCCAGCTACACCCAGGGACTGGGATGGTGTGGGAGGGTCTGGGTGCTGCTGTGGGACATGAGGGTGCTGTGATGTCCAGTGGGATGAAGCAAGAGGGTGTGGGGTGCTGCCATGGGCATTGGGGTCCCCTTTTGGGGTAAGGGTGGTGTGGGGTGGGTGCAGGGAATGCTGACTCCCTTAGGATGAAGTGGGTGGGTGTGAGATGCTGCTGTGGGCATGGGGCTTACCCCTCTGGGGTGCAGAGGATGCCAGCTCCCCTGGGATGAATTGTGAAGGTCTGGGTGTTGCTGTGGTTATGTGGGTGCCCCTTTGGCATAAGGGCACTGTGGGGTGCAGTGGGTGCCAGCTCCCCTGAGGTTGGAGCGATGGCACCAGCTGTGGGGATGGAGAGATGAACAAGTTTTGCACAATAAGGGTGGGGGGACACTGGAAGAGGAGCCCAGGGAGGTAACTGAGTTTCCATCCCTGGACATACTCAAGGTGTCCCTGGCCATATTCAAGGGGAGGCTTGACAGGGCTCTGAGCAGCCTGCTCTAGTGAAGGATGTCCCTGCTGAGTGCAGGGGGTTGGACTGGGTGACCTTTGGAGGTCCCTTCCAATCTAAACCCTTTTAGGATACCATGTGGGCACCAACCACGGAGAGCTGGAGGGACCAAGCTGTGGGGATGGAGGGGAGGTGGGAACCAAGTGTGAGTGGCAGGGGGGTTGAGGGACCTGCTGCAGAGTCTCATGGTGCTGGGGATGCTGGGGGTGGTTCTCACCGCCCACAGGTACGACCAGCAAGCCCTGAGCCTCGATTTCCTGGAGCTGCTGCTGCGCTTCCTGCCCACCGAGTACGAGCGGACACTGCTCGGCAAGTTCGAGCGGGAGCAGCAGGAGGCGGCGGAGCTGTCCGAGGAGGATCAGTTCATGATGCGCTTCAGCAAGATCCCGCGCCTGGCCGAGCGCATGAACGTCCTCATCTTCCTGGGCAGCTTCGCCGACACGGCACAGCTGCTCATGCCGGTGGGTGCTGGGGTGGGGGTGGCTGCGGGGGTCTGCAAGCCGCGGGGGGTGGCCTCCTGCCAGGAGAATCACAAAGCTTCTGCCGCCGCCCACAGCAACTCAACGCCATCATTGCCGCCTCCATGTCCCTCAAGTCCTCCAGCAAACTGCGCAACATCCTCGAGGTGAGGAGTTCGGGGTGGGGTGGCCCTGATGGGGAGGATGTTGGGCTGGGGTGGGTGCCCCGACCCGTGCCAGATTGTGTCCTTGAGCCGCCCTGTCCCTGCAGATCGTCCTGGCCTTCGGGAACTACATGAACAGCAGCAAGCGTGGGGCAGCCTACGGCTTCCGCCTGCAGAGCCTGGATGCGGTAGGGCTGGCATGGGGCTGCCTGGTGTCCTGCTGTCCCCATGTCCTGTGTCCTGCTGTCTCCATGTCCTGTGTCCTGCTGTCCCCATGTCCTGTGTCCTGCTGTCCCCACGTCCTGTGTGCTCATATTCCTGTGTGCTTTGTGTTCATGTCCCTGTGTCCTGTCTTCTGCTGTCCCTGTGTCTTGTGTGCTGGTGTCCCTGTGTGCTGTGTACTCATGTTCCTATGTGCTTTGTGTTCATGTCCCTGTGTCCTGTGTGCTGCTGTCCCTGTGTCCTGTGTGCTGCTGTCCCTGTGTCTTGTGTGCTGCTGTCCCTGTGTCCTGTGTGCTGCTGTCCCTGTGTCCTGTGTGCTGGTGTCCCTGTGTCTTGTGTGCTGGTGTCCCTGTGTGCTGTGTACTCATGTTCCTATGTGCTTTGTGTTCATGTCCCTGTGTCCTGTGTGCTGCTGTCCCTGTGTCCTGTGTGCTGCTGTCCCTGTGTCTTGTGTGCTGCTGTCCCTGTGTCCTGTGTGCTGCTGTCCCTGTGTCCTGTGTGCTGGTGTCCCTGTGTCTTGTGTGCTGCTGTCCCTGTGTCCTGTGTGCTCATGTCCCTGTGTGCTGTGTATTTGTGTTCCCTAGTGTTCTTGTGTCCTGTGTGCTGGTGTCCCCATGTCCTGGTGTCCCTGTGCCCTGTGTGCTGGTGTCCCTGTGTGCTGGTGTCCCTGTGTCCCTGTGCCCTGTGTGCTGGTGTCCCTGTGTCCCTGTGCCCTGTGTGCTGGTGTCCCTGTGTGCTGGTGTCCCTGTGTCCTGGTGTCCCCTGTCACTGCCAAGGGCGCAACCATGAGGGTGGAGGGACACCAGGACCAGCTGTGCTAATGGAGGGATGTGGGAACCTGCTGTGGGATGGAAGGATGCAGAGACAATCTCTAGGGTTTGGAGAGGGGTGGAGAGAGGCTCTAGGGATGCAGGGACCAATCCTGGGGATGGAGTGACATTAGCTATGGGGATGGTGGGATGAAGGGACCATCTCTAGGGTTTGGAGAGGCGTGGGAAGGAGCTAAAGGGATGAAGATACACCAGAAGTAGCTGTGGGGTGAGAAAGATGCAGAGACCACATATGGAGTGATGCAGGGACCAGATGTGGGGATGAAGGAAGATGGGTACCTGCTGTGAGGATGGAGGGATGCAGGGACCAGATGTGGGGATGGAGGGACGTGGGTACCTGCCATGAGGATGGAGGGATGCAGGGACCAGATGTGGGGATGGAGGGACGTGGGTACCTGCCATGAGGATGGAGGGATGCAGGGACCAGATGTGGGGATGGAGGGATGTGGGAATCAGCCATGAGCATGGAGGGATGCAAGGAGCAGTTGAGGGCGGAGGAGAAAGATGGGAACCAGCCTTGGGGATGGAGCGAGATGTGAAGCAGCAGCATGGATGGAGGGATGCAGGACCTGCCCTGGGCATGGAGGGCACCAGAGGCTGTCCTGAGCAGAGGGAGGCAGCATGGCTGGGCTGTGGGTTGGGGCTGACTCTGCTGTCTGCCAGCTGCTGGAGATGAAGTCCACAGACCGCAAGCAGACGCTGCTGCATTACCTGGTGCGGGTGATCACCGAGAAGTACCCCGAGCTGGTTGGCTTCCACACCGAGCTGCACTTCCTCGACAAGGCTGGCACAGGTAGCCCATGGGCACCAGGCTGGAGGCATCATGGTGGGCTGTAGCCCTGCCATGGGAGCTCTCCAAGCCTGCCCTGACCCTGGCACTGCTCCCCCCCTCCCACCCTGCAGTCTCCCTGGACGGTGTGCTGCAGGATGTGAGGAGCCTGCAGCAGGGCATGGAGCTGACCCGCAAGGAGTTCATGCGGCAGGACGACAGCCTCGTGCTCAAGGAGTTCCTCAAGGTCAACTCAGAGGTGATGGAGAAGCTGCAGGCTGACAGCAAAACTGCCCAGGTGGGTGCTGGGGGTAGTGTGGGGTCATGGGGCAGGACTGAACCCTTCCATTGTTGCATGGGGACACCCCAGGGTGCCCTCTGCTCGTGCCTCTGCCCCATGGGAGAGGCTCGTGGTTGGGACGTGACTCTGGCAGGAGGTGTGGGAGGGATGTGGAAGAGAATGGTGAGGTGGGAGAGGCTGGAAGGAGGTGGTAGGCAATGGGGTGGTGCTGCTGGGCCCCAGCCCCAGGGACCAGGGTGTCTCTGCCTGCAGGAAGCATACGAGGCGGCTGTGGAGTACTTCGGGGAGAACCCCAAGACCAGTCCCCCCACCACCTTCTTCCCCATGTTCATGCGCTTCATCAGAGCCTACAAGGTAGGAGGGGATCCTGTTCCTGGGGATTGGGAGGAGATTTGGGGGCCAGAAGTATCTGATCCAACTTTGGGGCAAGAGCAAAAGCCAGAAATGAGGCTGGGGGCTTGTGGGACAGAGAGATCCTGGGGCTCGATCATGTCCCTTAGTGTGGCTGGAGATGCTGGAGCTGGGTTGGGGTGAGCTGGGGGCTGCTGAGGGGAGGAAGGGTGGGGGCTGCAGTCGTGCAGCAGTAGCCCCCCCAGCTCAGCACACCCTCCCTGTGCCTCCCCCAGAAAGCAGAACAGGACATTGAGCTGTGGAAGAAACAAGAGGCTGCAGCCAAAGAGGCGGAATCTGGCACCCCCCGCGAGGAGCAGCCCGAGGTGAAGGTCCCACACATCTCTGTTCTCTGGGGCAACCCCTCTGGGCTGCTGGGTGGGGAAAGGCCAAGCAGGTCCTGGTGAGGGAAAGCTGGGTGGGGGGCAAAGGTGAGGGTGCCCCATCTCCCTGTGGTGCAGAGGGAGGATGTGCTGTTGACCCCCACTCGCTGTCCCCACTGCAGCTGCCCATCCAGAAGGCCAAGCGGCAGCAGATGGACATGATCGCGGAGCTGAAGAAGAGGCAGATGGTGAAGGAGCCTCTCATCTACGAAGAAAAAGATGGAGCCATTGAGGACATCATTTCAGGTGAGTGCCCAGGGGTCCCCTCACAGTCTCTGGAGCCAGCAGGGAGACCCTTGATGATGGGAGGCTGCAGGGACAGTCACGCTCTGGAGCTGGAGAGCCACCAAGCCCCATCCTAAGGACCGAAACCACCTGTAGCACCTTCCCATTCCAAGTGGCACTGGACACAGCACAGCTGCCAGGTGCTCTCTGCCCTGTTTCATAGTTCTTCCTCCTCTTCTGCTTCTTCCTTCTCTCTCCTCCTCCTCCTGCTGGCTTTGCTCTGCACCTCTCTGTTCAGCACTGAAAACTGTCCCTTTCACGGCCCGGACGGGCAAGCGCTCGTCCCGGCTCTTCTGCGACGTCAGCTTCAACGAGGAGAGTCCTCTGTAGGTAAGGAGGATATGGCAGGGGCTGCCAGGCTGTGCCACCCTCCTGGCTTCTTGGCCCATCAGCACCTTGAGCTGTGTGACAGTGCTGAACCCAGCTCTGCCCTGTGCTGAAAGCCAACCTCGGGGGCACCATGGTGGTGGCACTGGGTGACAGGATCCCAGGATCCCACAGGATCACAGATGTCAGGGCTTGGAAGGGACCCAAAGAGCTCATCCAGTCCAACCCCTATCAGAGCAGGGCCAGACAATCCAGCTCAGGGCACACAGAACACATCCAGACAGGGCTGGGAAGGCTNCCCCCTCTGACCCCCAGCCCTCAGATAGTTATAAACATTGATTAAATCCCCTCTCAGTCTTCTCTTCTCCAGACTAAGCAGCCCCAGGGGCCGAGGGGTAGGATCCTGCAGGCTGCTCACCGGTAGCTGCTGCTCCTCCTGTCCCTGCTTGCCCTGTCTCGGGCTTCTGAGCATCCTCGTTCCCAGATGCGGTGACTCTGGGGTGGTGGGGGGTGACCAGGTGCCCGCTGCTCGGGGTGGGCAGGCGGAGCTGAGCCTGTGGTGGTGTCTCCGGCGCAGATCTGCGGAACAACCCCTACCGGCGAGCCGACAAGAGCCGCGGCAGCGCCAAGAGACGGCCCGGGGGACAGAGCCTGCAGACGACGCCGGACATCTCGCTGTGACCGGCACCGTCCCTGCAGCCACCGGGACCGGGGCAGGACCATCCTCCCGACGCGGAAGGGACCAGAGAATGTCAGCCCAGCAGCCCGGGACGGCGAGGGGCACGGGGCCGGTGCCTGCTCCCACCCTGCCTGCCCTTGGGTCCGGCTCAGGGATCTCCGGTGCTTGCTTAGCCATGCCCCTGAGCTGGCAGGACTGGGGAACCTTCCTGGGTACGGGCAGGGAGGGAGGGGGCATAGAACGGGCACCACCTTGTCCTGGTAAGGAAGGAGAGGCTGCCCCAGCCCAGAGCTGCTCTGCTGCACGCTTGACTCGGCGTCAGCCCTGGTGTGCCCCACTTCAGCTCGCTGGTGCTTTGGATTTCCCGCTGCAGAGAGGCTGTCAGCCAGGGCTGCTGCGGCCCCTGCGCCTCCTCCCCCGGCTCCTCTGGCCACTGAGCCCTCTGCTGCAGAGCTGAGCAGGCAGGGGATGATTCTCTCCAGCAAGGAGCCAGCTGCAAATATCCCACCCTGGGCACTTCCCCCACCCCAGGAGCTAGCAGGGGTGCTATTTTACAGCCATTTTATGTCTTCCTTAAAACTCCTCTGTGCTATGGGAGCAGGGACTGCAACGCCAGGGTCTCCTCAGGACTGCAGAGCTGTGGTGAGCAGCACTGGGCTGTGCCTGGCTGCAGGGACTGGAACACCCCCATCGAGGGTCTGGCCTGAAGCCGTGGGGATGGATGAGCACTGAGCTGTTCCATCACAGGGGAGGCTCTGCAGCTGCAGCAGGTTTAGGGATCTGCTGTCCTCACACCTGTACGAGGTGGTTCCCAACCCTGCCTCTTGCATCCCAGGAGCTGGAGCCTCTTGGAGACAACAGCGACCTTGGGGAGCTTTAGGCAGCAGTTTTAGGGAGTGACCTGCAGCAGGTGCTGGGCAGCTCCAGCCCCTCAAAACCCCCATTCCAAATGCTGCAGGGTCACTGCTGAAGCCCCTCAGGACACAGCCCAGGGAGCTGCAGAAGCCTCCAGACAAGGCACTGGACTGGGTCCTGCCCTGCCCTGCTGCCCAGCTGTAAACCCAAACCCTGCTCTGTCGCAGTTAACCTCTTTGTGCATTTGCTTTGGCCCCCACTCACCCCCGCTGCCAGCACACCAGGTGCCACCTACCTTCTCCAGGACACCAGGTGCCACCTACCTTCTGGAGCACACCAGGTGCCACCTACCTTCTCCAGGACACCAGGTGCCACCTACCTTCTGGAGCACACCAGGTGCCACCTACCTTCTAGAGCACGCCAGGTGCCACCCCTGTCCTTGCCAGCCCCAGCTTTTGGACCAGGGCAGGTCCTTGCTGAGAGCCTGAGCAGCCTCTGCTGTGCTGTAATTAGAGCTGCCAAACGCCGCCCGGCTCCACGTCACCCCCATGCTCCCAGGGGACTGGAGGGACCTGGCTGTGTAACTTATCAAAGCCTTCAGGCCAGAGCTGTAAAACTTCACCTGCTGATTTCTAGACATTATTTTTATATATGGAGAGCCTGGAAAGTCTAAAGCAGAACTGGTAATAAACCCACTCTAAGGACCAAGTGTGTCTGTGAGAAGGGGAGAAGCTTGCCAGGGAGGGAGATGCTGCAGTGGGTGGAGGGATGGATGCCCTGGTGAGACACAGCTCACATCCTGGGGTCAGTTTGGGCCTTCTCACTCCAGGAGAGGAATTGAAGGCCTGGAGTAGATCCAGAGAAGGGCAACGAATCTGTGAAGAGTCTGGATAAGATGGGTGGGGAGGAGCAGCTGAGGGAGCTGGGGGGGTGCAGTGTGGAGAAGAGGAGACTGAGGGCAGACCTCATTGCTCTCTGCAGCTCCCTGAGAGGAGGCTGGAGCCAGGTGGGGGTTGGGCTCTGCTCCCAAGGAACAAGTGATGAAACAAGAGGAAATGGCCTCACGTTGCACCATGAGAGGTTCAGGTTGGACACGAGGGAAAAATTCTTCCCCTTGAGAGTTGTCCATGCCTGGCCCAGGCTGCCCAGGGCAGTGGTGGAGTCCCCATCCCTGGTTGGGGGGGGTTTAAAGCTCTGGTGCTGTGCCATGGTTTAGTGGTGCCCTGGCAGAGGGTAACAGCTGGACCTGATGATCTTAAAGCTCTCTCCCACCCAGAATGATTCTGTGCAGGAGCTGCTGCCTGTTGCTCTGCTATCAATATGTGACCCATGCAAGGGACAGCTGCCAGCAGTGCTGCCCAAGCTCCCTTGGGCACTGTTTAGTCAAAGATGTTTCTGCCTTGCCCCTGCCTGCAGTTGGAGTAGGACAACTCCAAGACTCTGCTCAGCTCCATCCAGGACTGGCAGGGGTGATCTAACAGCTGAAAATATAGAACCATAGAATGGTAAGGTTGGAAGGGACCCCAAGGACTGGCACCAGGTTTCCCAGGGAGGTTGTGGAGCACAGAATCACCCAACGTGATCAAAGATCACGTTGGGTGATTCTGTGCTCCACAACCTCCCTGAAAGTCTTCTGTGCTCCACAACCTCCCTGAAAGTCTTCTGTGCTCCACAACCTCCCTGAAAGTCTTCTGTGCTCCACAACCTCCCTGAAAGTCTTCTGTGCTCCACAACCTCCCTGAAAGTCTTCTGTGCTCCACAACCTCCCTGAAAGTCTTCTGTGCTCCACAACCTCCCTGAAAGTCTTCTGTGCTCCACAACCTCCCTGCAGTTGTTCAGCACCAGGCTGGATGAATCCTTGAGCAACCTGTTCCAGTGGGAGGTGTCCCTGCCTATGGCAGAGGGTTGGAGCTGGATGAGCTTTGAGGTCTCTTCCAACCTAAACCATTCTCTATGAAATCCAGCACAAGGTCCAGGGCAAAGGCCAGCACAGGCTGCTCAGGTTCTGTCTCCTCCAAGACCACCTCCTGGTGGCCTAATGCCTCCCTAAGCTGATCTTCACAGGCCAAGGCCAGTGACCAAAGCCTCACTTTTGTTTTGATCTGGGTTGACAGCACCAAACACAGGCACCTGCTGCCAAACCTCTCCCTTCTCAGCTCGGGGTTGCCAGGACCCCAAAGCCACCAGCACAGCTCTGGTGCATGGTGCTAGTTAGGACACCAAAAGGGTCCAGAGGAGGCCACCAAGATGCTGAGAGGGCTGCAGCAGCTGTGCTGTGAGGACAGGCTGAGAGAGTTGGGGCTGTGCAGCCTGGAGAGGAGAAGGCTTCCAGGAGAGCTTGGAGTGGCCTTGCAGGGTCTGAAGGGGGCTGCAGGAAGGCTGTGGAGGGACTATTGAGAAGGGCTTGGAATGGCAGGACAAGGGGAATGGGTTTGGAGTGGCAGAGGGGAGACTGAAAGTGGATGTTAGGAGTAGTAAGGGTGGTGAGAGACTGGCACAGGTTACCCGGGGAGGTTGTGGTGCACAGAATCAAAGATCACATTGGGTGATTCTGTGCTCCACAACCTCCCTGGAGGTGTTCAGCACCAGGCTGGATGAGTCCTTGAGCAACCTGCTCGAGTGGGAGGTGTCCCTGCCTATGGCAGGAGGTTGGAACTGGCTGATCCTTGAGGGTCCTTCCAACCTTCCCATTCTATGATTCTATTCTATTCTATGAGAGCAGCCAAGGGGAGACCAACAGCTCCTGCCCCAGCAGGCAGCAGACAGGTGTGGGTGAGCCTTCAGAGCTCTCTCTGCCTGTCCTGGTCTCCCCCTCCATCCCAGACCTACTTTTCCCACTGCTGAGGGCAAGATTCATCAGCAACTCCCTCTGCAGCGGGAGAGGAGGAGGAGAAGAGAAATCTCCCTGCTGACAGAGATGGCAAAGCACTGAGCTCAGATCTGTCACCAGTGCTGCTGCTGCTGCCTCCTCCCACCCAGGAATGCAGCCCTCAAAACTTGGGTACCACACAGCAGAGCTCACCCAGGCCTTGCTTCCCTTCCCCCTGGACACTTTCAAACCCCCAGCAAGGAGAACAAAGAAGCTTTTGGGTTTGCTTTTGTTTTTCTTCAGCTTTATTTTTATTTTTTTTTTGTCCCTGTGAAAATGCAGGTCAAAATCTTTACTGTCAAGAAATCACAGTTGTATAAAGTGTCATTGGATCAGCACGAGCCCATCCCAGCACCTTCACCCACACCAGGGCTGCCCATCCCAAAGGGACCCCCAGCCCCAGACTGCTCTGCCAGCAGTGACTCTCCCAGCCTTTGGGAAGGAGCTACCTGACAAGAGCCATTGGTGGTTATCACACTGACTGTTCTTTGCCCTCCCTGCCCTCAAGTGGGGCTCTAAGCCTAACCTCTGTCTTAGATCTAAGAACTAAAGACCACTTAAGACAGAGTTCTGGCCAAATCCTGGCATGGGGGACAAAAAGCTTCCCTGACTTCCTCTCCTGCCAGTGCTGCACAGCCAGCCTGGATCTGCAAGTTGGACTTCTGATGCTTGTCACAGGCAAACGAAGAGGAAAACTGCTGGCAGCATGAGAGAGCTGTGGAGAACTCGAGGTGGCAGGCAGCAACCCCCTGGAGACCCTCCTGGAGGAGAAGCTCAGCTCAGGACGGGAGGAGAGCACCACTGGGCTGGGGGTTGAGCTGGAGCTTCTTTCCCATCCGGTGGGGGCTGCTGATGCCAGGGCCCAGCTGCCACCTTGGAGACTGGGAGGTGGAAATGTGCAGGCTCCATTTGTCACTCGAGGTGGCAGCAGGATGGAGATGCAGGCTACTGCTGGTGTGAGAGGCCACCTCCATCCACCCGGCAGAGACATTCTGGCTTCACAAGGGTTAAGAGCCTCTGTCCCTCCCTGTAGGCGGCCTGAGATTAAGGTTAATGCTACAGATGAAGCTCCGAAGTGCTGTCAGCAGAGGGCTGCTGCATCCCACCCTGCTGGCCAGCACCACTCAGTCTCACACCGCTGGACAAACCTCCCCTGGTCCCTCGGAGCTTGCTGCAGGCAGTGGAAGCCACCAGGTGCAGCCTTCGGGAAGGGAGCAGCCCAGGCTTTGGCGTCACCAGCAGCCATGTGTCACCCACAGCCATGTGTCACATCACCAACAGCCTCTTCCTACTTGCAACCATCAGGTTCTCCTCCTCCTCCTCCTCCTCCTCCCTCAGAGGAAGCCTAGGAAGGGTGCCAGGCTTGGGGAGGTTGGTTTGTGCTCTGAGCTCGGGAGCTCCTGGGAACCCAGGAGAGGCTTCTTTGATCCTGCCTGCTGCAGAGCTTACACTCTGTAGTAAAGGCATCTGAACAAAAGGAGTGGAGCCAACCTCCCCATTGCCCCCCCCTCCTCCTTCCTGGCAGACCTGTGCCTCCTGTGCTCATTGGTTACCCAAAGCTCATCGTGTGGTGGCTGTTTGGGACGAGGCATTAAGTGCTTCAGAACAAAAAGTGCTATCAAAGCTACACCCACGGTGCTGACAGGTTCCATTTCTTCTCCAAGAGTTCCACTCTTTGCTTCCATCACAACTTCAGTTCTGCCTGCTGCACCAGCACCAGCACCAGCTGATGGCCTGGGAGACCAAAGGGAAGGGGATCAGCTCCTCAGGGAGCTTTGCTCCTCAAACAGCAGGGCCAGAGCAGAACTTCTGCCAGCTGAAGAGAGCCTCACCTGAGAGAGCTGCCAACATCCCTGCCCTGCTGTGTGCCCCCACAGTGTGTCCCTCACTTTCTGGGGAGCTGTTTCTCTGCTCAGGCTGGGTGTGGGCAGTCCCTGCTCAGAGCCCACTGCAGGCACAGGGCTCTGGCAGTGCCACCACACAGCACCACTGACCGCGGTGTGCAGGTATGCAGGGACCTCGAGTCCTGAGCAAGTACCTTCACAGCTCCCACCTCCCCCTCCTCTTGTTCTGGGCTCCAGCAGGGCTGCTCCCACTCCCCCATCTGAGTCTGAGCCCTGCAGTCTCAGCATACTCCAGAGAACTCACAAACAGTACAAAGCAGCTCAGGGCTGGAGACACTCAGGGCCCAGCTGCCCTCCACACTGCCTCAGCACACTGTGGTGTAAGGGCAGCAGCAGAAAGCCTGGGGCCAGTCCCTCGGTGGTCAGGACAGGCTGGGCTCACACAGCACACACAGCTGGGGTCCTGCCCCCCACCAGCCAGCTCCACACTCAGGGCTTGTCTGAGCTGACAGAGCTGCTGCCCCCTCCTAGGGGCGGTTTGCCTCACGGCCCAGGCCAGTGGTGCAGAGAGGACAGAGGGGCACAAACCCTCCAGCCTGCCCCCCAAGGAGCACCACCAGCCCCTCTCCTGCCACACCTGCCAAGCCAGTGTCAGCAGCACCACCAGAGAGCGAGCAGCAGCTCCTGGGTCGGGAGGAGACCTGAAGCTGAGAGCTGCAGGCAGAACTGTTCTGGGAACAAAGCTCTTTTCTGATTCAGGGAGGAAGCGTCTGCGGGGAAGGGTGGGAGGTGAAACCAAGAACCCAGCTACTTACTGCTGTTGATTTCTCCCCTGCAGGAGGCTCGAGGTAGAGATGATGCTACCCAAAGCCTACAGAAACGCTGAGTTTCTCCTCCAGCTAGAAGGAAGTCAGGCAGCTCCCCTCAGCACAACCACCCACGGCTACCACCGCCGAGGACACTCAACCTCCTCCTGCGGGCAAGCCCAGCAGCTGCCCCTGAGCAACAGCAGCTCTCACCCCATCCCCCTCTCCTCCTGAGAAGCACAATCATATTCCTCTGAAAAGCAGGAACTTCCACCCACCAGTCTCAAGCTCAACCTAACACTCACACCCAAACAAATCATTCCCACTCTTCTTGGGGAACAGCTAAGCTCAGGATGTGTCTCGGAACCGGATCAGAGCAGGCAACAGAAGTGAGGCCCCAGAGCAGTGAGCTGCTGACCACTATCCTACTGCAGCACAAAACACCAGCACCTGCACGTGGTGCTCCATGGCAGGGGTGCTTGGAAGCTTCTGCAATTCCTTCTTCTGACAAGGTCAAAGCCTTCCAAGCAGGAGTGGCTTCACGACCTGTTCTCCAGCTGGCCGTGCTTGACGCGCCAGGCCCAGCTGAGGCTGCAGTCAGGGGCAAGGGTGCACTGCAGCTCGATGCCAGAGTCTGGCACCTCCATGTCGTAGTGAACTGGGTGCCCTTCTTTAGTGACCAGGCTGAAAGCAGGGACTGGGATCTGTGAAGAAGAACAAAGAGATCTGAGATGCACTCCAAAGCCTCTGTGGCGATGTCAGAAAAATCACAGAATAGAATCAGGGAATGGTTTAGGTTGGAAGGGAGCTCAGAGCTCAGCCAGTTCCAATCTGACTGTGCCAGGCTAGAACAGGTTGCTCAAGGGACTCATCCAGCCTGGTCCTGAACACCTGCAGGGAGGTTGTGGAGCACAGAATCACCCAACGTGATCAGAGATCAAAGATTCTGTGCTCCACAACCTCCCTGGGCAACCTGTGCCAGTGTCTCACACCCTCAACCTGTGCCAGTCTCTCCCCACCCTCAACCTGTGCCAGTGTCTCCCCACCCTCAACCTGTGCCAGTGTCTCCCCACCCTCAACCTGTGCCAGTCTCTCACCACCCTCAACCTGTGCCAGTCTCTCCTCACCCTCAACCTGTGCCAGTCTCTCACCACCCTCAACCTGTGCCAGTGTCTCCCCACCCTCAACCTGTGCCAGTCTCTCACCACCCTCAACCTGTGCCAGTGTCTCCCCACCCTCAACCTGTGCCAGTCTCTCACCACCCTCAACCTGTGCCAGTGTCTCCCCACCCTCAACCTGTGCCAGTCTCTCACCACCCTCAACCTGTGCCAGTGTCTCCCCACCCTCAACCTGTGCCAGTCTCTCACCACCCTCAACCTGTGCCAGTGTCTCCCCACCCTCAACCTGTGCCAGTCTCTCACCACCCTCAACCTGTGCCAGTGTCTCCCCACCCTCAACCTGTGCCAGTCTCTCACCACCCTCAACCTGTGCCAGTGTCTCCCCACCCTCAACCTGTGCCAGTCTCTCACCACCCTCAACCTGTGCCAGTGTCTCCCCACCCTCAACCTGTGCCAGTCTCTCACCACCCTCAACCTGTGCCAGTGTCTCCCCACCCTCAACCTGTGCCAGTCTCTCACCACCCTCAACCTGTGCCAGTGTCTCCCCACCCTCAACCTGTGCCAGTCTCTCACCACCCTCAACCTGTGCCTGTCTCTCACCACCCTCAACCTGTGCCAGTCTCTCACCACCCTCACTCCAAACAACTTCCTCCTCACATCCACTTTCCATCTCCCCTCTGCCACTCCAAACCCATTCCCCTCCTCCTGCCATTCCCAACCCTTGTCAACAGTCCCTCCCCAGCCTTCCTGCAGCCCCCTTCAGACCCTGCAAGGCCACTCCAAGCTCTCCTGGAAGCCTTCTCCTCTGCAGGCTGCACAGCCCCAACTCTCTCAGCCTGTCCTCACAGCAGAGCTGCTGCAGCCCTCTCAGCATCTTGGTGGCCTTATCACATCTGGGTAGATGCAGATTGGATGTTAGGAAGAAGTTGTTCAGTGTGAGGGTGGTGAAGCCCTGGCACAGGTTGCCCAGGGAGGTTGTGTGCTTCATCACTGGAGGTGTTTAAGGCCAGGCTGGATGAGGCTTTGAGCAACCTGAACTAGTGTGAGGTGTCCATGTCCATGGCAGAGGGGGGTGGAGCTGGATGATCCTTGTGGTCCCTTCCAGCCCTGACAATTCTGTGATTCTGTGAATCTCCTTTCAAAGGCAGCAAACAGTTTGGGCTTGGGCAGGCTGCAGAAGAGAAGGCTGCAGGGAGAGCTTCTGGTGGCCTTGGAGTGCTTTGAGGGCCCAGCAGGGAGCTGGGGACAGAGTTCTGAGCAGGGCCTGTGGGGCCAGGCCAAGGGGGATGGTTGGAAGCTGAGAGAGGGAGCTTGAGAGTGGAGAGAAGGGAGAAATGTTTGACCCTGAGGGTGGGCAGAGCCTGTGCCAGGCTGCCCAGAGAGGTGGGAGCTGCCCCATGGCTGGCAGCACTGCAGGTGAGGCTGTCTGGGGCTGTGAGCAGCCTGCTCTGGTTGGGGCTGTCCCTGCTGGCTGCAGGGGGGTGGGACTGGATGATTTTTAAAGGTTCCTTCCCACCCAAACTATTCTGTGACTCTCTGAAAAGCTCCTGGAGAGAGGTTTGTGCATGGCAGGAACATCCTAACCTGCTGCCCTGGTTTTGGCTGGAACAGAGCTTTCTGCCACACAAGTACCTCAGACACTGCACTTGGTAGCATTCATCTTGTCAAGAATCATGGAGCTGTCTGGGTTGGAAAACACTTCCAAGGTCATGGAGTCCAAGCCTGAACCCAGCACTGCCCCAGGGCACCACCAAGCCATGGCCCTCAGCACCACAGCTCCACAGCTCTGAAAGCCCTCCAGGCATGGAGGCTCCACCACTGCCCTGGGCAGCCTGGGCCAGGCATGGACAACACTTCTGGGTTGAAATTGTTTCTCTTATCCAACCTAAACTTCCCCTGGTGCAGCTGGAGGCCATTTCCTCTCCTCCTGTCACTTGTTACTAGGAAACAGAGCCCAAACCCAACCTGCCTGCAGCCTCCTCTCAGGGAGCTGCAGAGAGCTATGAGGTCTCCCTCAGCCTCCTCTGCTCCACACTGCAATCCCCTGGATGCCATTTCTCAGCTCCACAACAAGTTACAGTCTGAGACATTNTTCTCAGCTCCACAATGGCCTCCTCTGCACTGCCTCCAACACTTACTTGAAGTTTTAAATTTACTTACTAGGACCAGAAAATAAGAGATGAAAATGTCAAAGGCTGAGTCACACTGGGGCAATGGAACTGGATTCAGAGAATCACAGCAGTGTTTGGGTCAGGAAAGCCCTCCAGGATCACCCAGTCCAACCTCAACCCAACCTCACCATGGGCACCAAACCATGGCCCCAGTGCCATGGCCACAGGTTGCTTCAACACCTCCAGCCATGGGCATTGCACCATCTCCCTGGGCAGCCTGTGCCAAGCACTCAACACTCCTGCAGCAAAGAAATTTTTCTCTTATCCAACCTAACCCTCCCCTGGCACAATTTCAGGACATTTCCTCTCCTTCTGTCCCCTGATGCCAGGCAGCAGAGCCCAACCCCAACCTGCCTGCAGCCTCCTCTCAGGGAGCTGCAGAGAGCAATGAGGTCTCCCTCAGCCTCCTCTGCCCCACACTGCTCACCCCCAGCTTCCTCAGCTGCTCCTCCCCAGCCCTCTTCTCCAGACCCTTCCCCAGCTCTGTTGCCCTTCTCTGAATCTCCTCCAGCCTCTCAATGTCCTTCTGGGAGTGAGGAGCCCAAAACTGAACCCAGGATCCCAGCTGTGGAATTGCCCCACTCAAGCCTCTGCTCACTTCTGATGGCTTCTGAGGTGCTTGTGCTGGGGCCCTGTGAGCTCCCCTCAAGGCTGCTGCTGTTTGGCTTTGTGCTGTCCAAGCAGCAAAGTTTGCCCAGCAGAACCAGCACTGCTCAAAAGGTTTCCTGGATCTCCACAGGCTCTCTGTTTAGAGATGATCAGCACAGCTCACACTCAGATGAGTCACAGCCCCACAAACAGGCAGGAGTTTCTTTCAGGAACTGCCAAAGAGGCCCAGAGTGAGGCTCACTGGAGCCTGCCAAGAGGCTCCTCCAAACCTCACAAGTGAGAAGCATCACAGCCAAAAGCTCTTCTTAGCTGCTATTGCTGCTCCTGGGCACAGAGCCAGGCAGTGACTTCTCTTCAGGGAGAGGGGAAGGAATTCAGAATGGTTAGGGCTGGAAGGAACCTTAAAGCTCAGCCAGTTCCAAGCCACCTGCCATGGGCAGGGACAGCTCACACCAGCCCAGGGTGCTCAAGGCCTCATCCAGCCTGGTCCTGAACACCTCCAGGGAGGTTGTGGAGCACAGAAGCACAGAATGTGATCTTTCATCTTTGATGTCCTTCAGGCAGTGAGGAGCCCAAAACTGAACCCAGGACTTGAGGTGCAGCCTCCCCAGTGCCCAGCACAGAGGCACAATCCCTGCCCTGCTCCTGCTGCCCACTCCATTGCTGATCCA
The DNA here is from genome assembly GCA_013396675.1 of Eubucco bourcierii. Classification (NCBI taxonomy): domain Eukaryota; kingdom Metazoa; phylum Chordata; class Aves; order Piciformes; family Ramphastidae; genus Eubucco; species Eubucco bourcierii. Next base: position 2,804 of record VWZE01012543.1, on the reverse strand, counting down.
GCCCAGGCTGTGGTGCCCTTCTTGCCCACCTGGACACCCCCTGGCTCACCTTCAGCTGCTGTTCATAGAATCCTAGAATGGGAAGGTTGGAAGGGACCTCAAAGCTCAGCCAGTGCCAACCCTCTGCCATAGGCAGGGACACCTCCCACTAGCACAGGGCACTCAAGGCCTCATCCAGCCTGG
>VWZE01012542.1:144751-166775 GCA_013396675.1 Eubucco bourcierii | reverse complement strand
AAGAAAAACGGAGAGGGGAGGGAAAGGAAAGAAAAACAGAGAGGGGTGGGAAAGGAAACCTTCTCTTTTTCCACCAAATAAAACTCTGCAAATCAAGCAGCTTTCTCTGACAGCCGGACAGCACGTGTGCTGCGCTCTTGTATGGATACCAAGGTCTGGCTTCCCCTGAATAGTAACTACACACAACCACTTCAGGTCCCTCTCCCATATGGCGTGGCAGCCCCCAGCCAGCTCAAGTAGCAGAAGGGGACACAAAGAATACAGCCTGACTTGAAAACACACGAAGCATGGAAGGGTCAAAACCATGCCTCATCTGTTCCCACAGCAAACCCTACCAAACCAGAAGCTCTGTCATCTGCAATCCAGAGCATCATTTGGCACAGTTTAAAATTTTAATGCAATCTCCAATTTTTAATTTTTTTTTCTCCCCACTCCCCCAAGTGCCACATGGTGATTTTTGTCCTTTGGAGAGCCAAAGGCAAATACAGACATGCTCAACATACATTGTCAAAGGGAGAGGTTTCCTAGCAACAACACCAATATGAATGGAGCTGAAGTTTCCTCTCCAATCTCTTATGTGACATTAGAACGATTTGTAACCTATGAGGAACTGGAAAAGTAGTATGTAAGAAATATGGCTATGCATCATCACTCAAATAGATAAGCAAATCTATTTTGCTGCCACCACAATTATCCGATTATTTTAAGTGTAAAATACAGCCAGGAAAGAAAGAAATCCTGGAGTCTATTCCCCATCCTCTTTTCCACCACCATGTGCTGCCCAAACTCAAGACACAAGGTTAAGGATTCTATGCCCAGTGACAGAGCAGCCATCAACCTCCACTTTTCAAATTACCATAAATTCCTCTGCTTTAGCCAAGTTAAGCTTCAGGCAGTTGTATTTCATCCAAGTCTGGCAACGTATTTGGTGTTGTAGAGTCACAGAATTGTTTTGATTGGAAAAGACCTCTAAGATCATTGAGTCCAACCATTATCTAACAAGGCTAGTGCTAAACCATGTACCTCAACACCACATCTCTGTCTCTGTTCAACATCTCCAGGGATGGGGAGTCAATCACCTCCCTGGGGAACCTGTTCCAGTCTCTGAGAATATTTTCACTAAAGAAGTTTCTTCTAATATCCAACCTAAATCTCCCCTGTTGCAACTTCAGGCCATTTCCTCTTGTTCTATCAATTGTTACTAGGGAGAAGAGACTGACCCCCACTTGGTTTCAAATTCCTTTCAGGAAGCTATATAGAGCCAGGTTTCCCTTCAGCCTCCTTTTCTCCAGGTTGAACAACTTTAGTTCCTTATCTGCTCCTCACAAGACCTGTTCTCCAGATATTTCACCATCTTCATTGACCTTCTCTGGACCCACTCCAGGACCTCAACACGTTTCTTGTGGTCAAGGCCCCAAAACTGAACCCAGTATTCTAGGCATGGTCTTGCCAGTACTTAGTACAGGGGGACAATCACTTCTCTGCTCCTGTTGCTCACACAAGTGCTCATACAAGCCAGGATGACGATGACTGTTGATCAAAACTCCCATCTCTTTCTCTGCTGGGTAGTTTCCAACCAAACCTATAGAATTGCATGTTGTTGTTGTCACCCAAGTGCGGGCCTTGGCCTATTGATCTGGCCTGCCCAGGTCTCTCTATATAGTCTTCATATCCTCAAGCATGCCTTAGCATGCAGCAGTAGGATGAGCAGCCCAACATCACCTGGCTACAAACCATGAACTGTGCCCTTTCCTACATAGCACACACATGCCTAACAGGAAGGTGATGGAAATAAGACAAACCCCCGAGAGCAGGACAGCAGCTCCACTAGGGTCTCAGTCTGTGATCTCATCAGTAATGCCCTGCAGCCAAAACCAACAGAGGAAGGTCAGCACAAGATTCCGTGTGCTTCCCACCGGCAGTGCAGCATCATGGTAGGTTCACATTATTGCAGAAATTCATCCATGTCACAAGACAATGCGGGAAACAATTATGGGACACCACTTCTCTCTCTTTTTTCTTTCTGCCCTCATCATCAGCCTCCCTAGAAAGACAAAAAGCATCCTCTCCAGCAAAGGACCTATAATTAAAATGCCCACAGGTGTCCAGGCTTGGCCCCCAGCCTCTGTTTTTAATCAGTGGTGCATGATAGGTTCCTAAATTAATCCTCTTCTCTGACAAACCAATAGCCAAAATGCTTAACACAAAGAACACTTTTAAATACCTAAAGTTATAGGGTTTGAACACTGCAGATTATGTCTAACAAGGGAACAATGACCCCTCTTATCTAGAGTAGGCCCAAGTTCCCCATATCCCAAATCTAATTGTGTGATGCCAGCAATAACTCAAGGAAGGAACACCCTACATTTGTCATCTCTAGCAATGGCTTTTGGAGTTTGCAGCTTATTGCGAGCTACCAGAAGCTGCAGGATGCTTATTTACAGGGCACCATGCAAGACATCTGTTCGGTCTGGCTTCTTCACTAAAAGGGGATTTATCTTTGGCAAATCAGTTTTGTGGGTCAGCAACTGGTTTCATTACAGTCCAAGCGTTTGGCCAGTGCCATCATTTAGTTTGATTTTTTTGTACCTTCTCCCAAGCACCCGTTGACAAAGAGGCCACAATCAATCATCCAAGGAGATGCACTGCTAGAAGCCATCAAATAAAATTAAAACCAGTTACCCGGGCGGCGTTGATGTTTTTGACAGATGAGTTTTGAAATGCTTTCTACAAATTTAGCAGGGAGTAAGAAATTATCAGAAACATTGCAGGGCTGAGACCTGGCCAAACATATCCTGCACTTGGCAGGGTGGGCTGCTGCTGAGAACATCACCCTTTGCTGTATATCACCAGGACACAGCAGGGCAGGCCAGCTGGGGCCAGCACAAGAGGAAATTGCGATAAAAATACTAAAATGTTGCTAAACCAGATGGAAATCTTGAAAAAGAATCAGAAAAAAAATAATTCTAGACGATCTGTATTTTATCATTTCCATGCAAGATGTGATCGCAATTCTCACTGCACCTGTTTTCTGCTCACATTTGTGAAGAAGGGGCAACAGCCCTGCTGACTGACACCACTGGGTATTGAGTCTTCTTCATCATGGCACATATCACATATAACCAGATGTGAGCTCCTAATACAGAATCACTGAGTGTTAGAATGGAGCTCTGGAGATCATCCAGTTCAACCGCCTTGTTAAAGCAGAATGACTCACAGTAGGTTGCCCAGTGTCTACTTTTCAAGAAGTCGTGAATGCCCTTTCCCTGGAATAGTTCAAGGCCAAGTTGGGCAGGGCCTTGAGCATCCTGCTTTAGTGGAAGATGGCCATGGCCATGGCAGGGTGGTTGTAATTAGATAATCTTTAAGGTCCCTTCCAATCCAAACCATTCTATGATCCACAGGGTGGTGCTCAATGGCTCAAAGTCCAGATGGAGAGCAGTGACAAGTGGTGTCCCCTCAGGGGTCTGTGCTGGGACCTGTGCTATTTAATGTTTTTATCAATGACATAGACAGTGGGATTGAGGGCACCATAAGCAAGTTGGCAGGTGACACCAAACTGTGTGGTAGCGTTGACACACCAGAGGTGTGGGAGATCATCCAGAGGGACCTGGACAGGCTGGAGAGGTGGGCCCAGGTGAACCTCATGAAGTTCAACAAGAACAAGCACAGAGTCCTGCACCTGGGACAGAACAATCCTCACTATCAGTACAGGTTGGGGGATGAGGTGTTCGAGAGCAGCCCCATGGAAAAAGGGAGTGGTGGATGGGAAGCTGGACATGAGCAAACAGTACTCATGCAAATCATATCCTGGGCTGCATCAAAAGAATTGTGGGCAGCGGATCCAAAGAGGTGATTCTGCTGCTTTGCTCTGGTGAAACCTCATCTGGAGGACCGTGTTCGGTTCTGGAGCCCTCATTATAGGAAGGACACAGACCTGATGGAGTGGGTCAGAGGAAGGCCACAAAAATGATCAGAGGGTTGGAGCAGCTCTGCTATGAGGACAGTCTGAGGGTGCTGGGGTCATTCAGTCTGGAGAGGAGGCGGCGCCAGGGGGACCTAATAGCAACTTTCCAGTACCTTGCGGGGGCCTTCAGGAAGGATGGAGAGAAGCTATTTACAAAGGCCTGCAGTGACAGGACAAGAAGCAATGCGTTCAAGATTGAGAAGAGCAGATTTAGATTGGATGTTAGGACCAAGTTTGCTAATATGAGGGTGGGTGGTGGAGCACTGGAATGGGTTGCCCAGGGAGGTGGTTGAGGCCCCTTCCCTGGAGGCATTCAAGGTGAGGCTGACAGGGCCCTGCATGACCTGGGCTTGAGGAGATGCACCTGCTGACTGCAGGGGGCCCTGAATGTATGACCATTCAATAATTCTATGACTCTGTGATCACAGTGTGCAGGTGGTTTTGGAATCTCTCCAGCAAGACTTCACAGCCCTTCTGGGTAGCCTAGTCCAGGGCTTCGGTTTGTGTCTGTTGCCTCTTATCGTGTCACAGGACACCACTGAAACGAGTCTGGACCCATCTTCGTGCACGCACACACACACACAGACCCCTTCACAATCTTTAGATGTTGATCAGCCTTGAAATGACCCCCTCCCAGTCTTCTCTAAGCTGAACAGCCCTTCCTTTTCACTGAGATGCTCCAGGTGTTCCATATCACATGACAGAGGATGGCATTAGAATCCCAAAGGTATTCTTGATACATTAAGTCATTTAAGTTTTTAGGTGGAGAAAATTTTTTTTAAAATCTGAATCTATTCAGGAAATCTAAACATTTACCTTACTAGAACATTGACATTCATTACCAGGCAAAGCACTGCAAACAGCACTCGAGGAAGTGAATTTAGCTAAACTTGGGAGCCGCAGAGGATAATGACTGTGCTGACCAGCTTCAAAACCATATTACAACTACTGATTATTTATTATAAAATGCCTGCACAGAGGGAGAGACCTAATTGTCTGATGAAGATCTCAACCCCTGTGGGTATCACAGCATACTCTACCTGTACGAGTCAGGGCTCATTAGCCTAATCACAAAGAATAATACTGGGAACAGAGCTCAGCAAAGCTACTGATTTTTTTTGCTTTCTACAAGTTCCACACAAATACCCTTTCTCTTTCTTCCTTTTAAAAAAAATTTTTTTTATTTATTTATTTTAGTAGTTCGGTGGGGTTCTTTTTCTTGCTATTTTTATCAAGTCTTCTCCCCTCCAGTCTTCACCACAGATACCAGCAACCCCAAGCTCTGCAGGGCCACAAATGTTCAGCATCTCCTGCAGTACCTGATTAATCATTGCCAGCTCCTCACCACACATGGAGCCATGCAGCCTGCTGAAGCCAAGGCAGATGAGGGTGGTCAGCAGATGTGTGGGAAGTGGGGCTACAAAGCAGTCTGTTGCTTTACATTAATCTTGTGTATACAGGCCTTGATGCAGCAGGGATTTTTCAGCCCCTGTAATAAGCATCACTGATGAGATGGTTCCCTGTTATGATGTTTTGGAAGACATCTACAAAATCATAGATTCATAGAATGATTTGGGTTGGAAGGGACCTTAAACATCATGTAGTTCCAATGCCCCTGCTGTGGACAGGGGCACCTTCCACTAGACCATGCTGCCCTTACCAATGTGGCCTTGAATACCTTCAAGGAGGGGGTATCCTCAATTTCATTCATTTTGAACCCCTCTGGTTTAATGTTACAAGTTTCAGCTGCAGATTCACCTGCAGCTGTCCTTTTTCCCAACTCTATTCCTGCCCCTTCACAAAGCAATACTGAACAGAGGTGGCCATAACCCTTCATAGGAAGAAATCAAAATGGTCTGGGTTGGAAGGGATCTCAGAGACCATCTAGTTCCAGTCCCCCTGTCATTGGCAGGAATAGCTTCCACTAGACCAGGATGCTAAAGGTCCTGTCAAACCTGTCCCTGAACAATCCCTCCTAGGGAGGAGGCACACACAATTTCCCTGGGCAATCTGTTTCAACATTGCACAGCCTTCATGGTAAATAGTTTCTTTCTAATATCTATATCTACCCACATCAAGCTTCAATCCATTCCCTCTATTCCTATTACTACAAGTCCATGTGAAAAGTCCCTCCACAGCTTTCTTCTAGACTCCCTTCAGGAAGGCTTCTCTAAGCTTTTGTAATCAGGCTGTCTCTCTACATCCATGCAGAAAACACAAGATTGCATTTTGCATCCTTCCCCATCCACAAATTCACACCTTGTAAATAAGAAAATGCTAATTTTCTCATCAAACCATTTAGTCACTGAAGTTCTCAAGTCAGGTTTTAATCTTGCTTCATCAACTCTTGTTTTATAAACGGGGTAAAAAAATGGAGGGTTAGATGTAGCAGCACAAATGATAGACTCCCTTAAACTGCAAGTCTGCAAAGATCATAATGTCAGCAAGTCATTCTTGACAGCCTACCTAAGCTCCTTTGTTGTTGATCTTGTATTGCTTTCAAGAATGGCAACTCTTCTGGGCTTAATGACTATATTCTCTGTGGTGGTAACTCTCAAGTATTGCTCAATTATTTTCATGTCTCTCTTCATCACACTCAGCACTCTCATCTCCTTTCTTAGGGACCCAGCCTTTCTATTCCAAAATGCTTCTTTATTTGTTAGGCTTTTTCTATTTACCAAAACACTATGAGTAAGTGCACTCCAGCTCCACAACCTTAAGCACCTCCATTTACCTCACGCTCTTCAACAATGGATTTTTCACTGTCATGCTGTACTGGAGGCATCCTGCATTGCTTCTACAATATCTGGGGATAAAGACTTGCCTGGTTGTTTTCCGAAGAGCTTGTAGCTGAACTTGTCCAAGTGCTAAGTAAGCTCATCAAACCTCAATGAACTTCCCAACGTTCTTTGCTTCCACTTAGAAAACATCAAGAAGTGCTTAAAAGTTAGAAACCAAACACACACATACCCACCAAGGGGTCCCTGAACCCACCTGACCTTCTCATCACACACCACATTCAGCTCATGGGGACAGGGATGAAGCCTTCATTGCCCAAATGAGGCCACAGTTGGCAAAGTATTTGACTATAAAATTTGTCTAAAACAGACCACTCTAAAATTAAGTACTTGGCTCTAGTTGTGGTAAATTAAATTTACAGAGCCCAAATGCATGTTAGAAGTAAGAACTACCACCTCTCAAGTTCAATGGCTTGAAAGGCAGTAAACATGGATTGAGAAATCTTGGAAGAAACATTGCACAGCACAAGACTAAGGAGCATATGTGGCCTGCTTGTAGGACAATGTGATTTTTGTATGAAGTTTTCTGGAATCCATGGCTTAGAGTCGTCAGAAATAGTTATTTTCCATGCCACAAAGGAGAATCAAAGAGATGGAGATGGCAAAATCCATCCCAATCCTCCAATGGTAGTTGCATACTTTCATCAGCTTGGTAAGATTTGTTTGGACTCAGATCAGAACATGAAATCAAATAAATTAGCAATATCATGATCATTTGATGTTGATCAAAAACAATGAATTTAATGAAGCAGCATTTTCCTCTTGTGTCTCCTCTGGATTTCTTTAGGGTTCTAGGAGATGCAACTACAGTACCTGTGCCTGTGAACTGGCACTAACATAGCTAGATGAGGCAGTGATCATCCAGACTTCAGAGACAACCCAGGATCTGCCTCTGCCACACACAGCTGTTTCATAACTTGTGACAGGGAAGATGATCCCTGAACATGAGGTGGCTCCTGCATGAGACCCAAACATTACTCCATCTTCCCAGTATGCAGGAGGTCAGTCGAGAGTCCTGTTTTCTGGGAGGGCTACCATAAATCTCCTGGATTGTAGGTCCTGCTCTCTCTCAAATACTCACTTCCCAACACTGTTAGATGTCTAAAGCAAAAGGAAGAGCTGCCGTGCAATTTATCTGGAATCTGGTACTGCCATCTCTCACAGGGCACGTGTTCTCACCAGAACTGCAAGGGCAGGTTGTTAACCCAGCCCCTGGAGACATGAGGAGTATGTCATCCTATATCCCTTTAGCAGAAAGGGGATCACACAAATGACTTTTTAACTCCTGGTTAATCCATAACAACACTGCTGAACCAGTTAAATCCACAAAAATGAAGACGTGTGAAACCATAAAACTGAAGTTCCTTGGCGGGTGGCAGGGTTGCAATGGGTTCAGAGAGTCCATGTGCTTTTTAAGTTACACGGTTTCTGACTCAATATTCTGCTAATGGTGCTCCTCTGAGGACAAAGTTTGTCTGACCGCCCTGAAAGCTCTCGTGCAGACCCAGCATCCTCCTGCCCTTCCACAGAGAGTGATTTGGCACTGAAAACCTGACACCTAGTGAGCCAAATAGATCCCTAGCTATGCGCACAGCCACAATTATTTCCTTTGACATGCTCCAGAGCTGTCCCAGGAGCCCTGTACTCTTGCCAAGAACCCATGACATCACTTATATTATTAATAATTACAATATATTCACAGATGGATGGACAGATGGACATTCATATGACAGAGCTGTGCTTAAAGTCAATACCTCTTCTTTCTCATCCCTCCTTCCCACACCCCCAGTTTTCCCATTTGCTTATCTATTCCCTCTCAGGGAGGAAAGGCCAAAGTTGGTAGTTGAATGAAGTAGGAGTGTTTTCCCTCTTAAATAAATAAAAAACACACTGCTGAAATGACTCTCCAGTTTTCACTCCAAGTCCACATTTCCTAGCTGGACAACCTTTACTAAGATCACTTATTTTTAAGTTCTTGAAGAAAGAACTCACAAATCTTTGTTCTTTGTCCTGCTCCACCACTTAGAGGAGAAAGATTTCCAAATGAAAGCTTTGCAAAGGAAAATGCAGAGCACCAGCTACACAGAGCCAAGCTCCAACCACCTTCCTTGAAGGTCTGAGTCATTTCACGGTGGCCAGAATTCTGTTAAGTCTTTGCAGAGCAAACAAGCGGAAAGACTTGGCTCCTGCTCGGTCATAAAGAGTCTGGCTCCTATTTTTATGGCATGGAAAAACACAGAGAAGGAAGGCTTAGAAGAAATAGGGGTGATGGAGACAAATAAAATCATACCATGATTCAATGTAAGGGTATGTGCTTGCTTAGGAGATTACATTCTCTTGTTTCCCACTTCTTAGGAGCCTCCAGGAAAACACTGATTTTTAGGACAGAGGTTGTTCGGTGTGTGGTTTCTCACCTAGCTCAGAGTTTCTTTGCAGAGTGCAAGGGAGGAACTAGAACAATTCAGTGTGGGGTCTGTCACCTTTAGATGCATAAAGGCAGTTGGTTAACAAAGAACAAAGCAACATCTACTCCAAAAGGACTGAAGAAGACCAGCTGTGTCCTGGGTTGCATCAAAAGCAGTGCTGCCAACAGGTCAAGGGAGGGGTTTCTGTCCATCTGCTCTGCTCTAGTGAAACCCCACCTGTATCTAGCAGGTGAGAAGTGGACCTATTGGAGCAGGACCAGAGAACACTACAGCAGTGATGTGAGAGCTGGAAGCCCTCTACTGTGAGGCCACTCTGACAGACTTGAGGTTGTTCAGCCTTGAGAAGAGAAGGCTTCAGAAATACCTTCTGATGGCCTTTTAGCACTTAAAGACGACCTATAGTAAAGATAGGGACAATATTTTCAGCAGGTCCTGTTGTAAGGGTGCCAGAGCCCCAGAGTAGGCTGCCCAGAGGGAGCCTACTTCTTCTCTGGGGAGATTCCAAACCCACCTGGACACTACCATTCAGGGGAAGTTGTTCTGGGTGATCCTGCTTTAGCACGAGGATTGGGCTACATCATCTCCAGAGGTCTCTTCCAACCGTTATCATTCTGTAATAGCTTGCTCCTAACTCCCTATGTAGAAAACACCTCTACATCAACACACAGCAGTAGTAGGTGGCTTTAGGTGGACATACATGCCTGTATGTTGCAGTTAAATATTTGTTCCAAAGTAAGGTTCCTATCTCCTAAAATATGCCCAGCAGCAAAACAAATCCCTTCAGGTCTTATACTAGCTCCCATGCCTGGGATGGAGAGCTCCATCTCAGGGAGATGATTAGAACAAGCAGGCAATGAAGTCGATTACATCTCTGCTCATTAAAGACGGAAAAGTCCTGTAAACCTGCATGAGCTTATCATAAAAGAAGTGTTTTCTTTCCCTTGACAGCTTTTGTTCTGAAAAGAAAAAAAAAATAAATTCTTGCATACCTCAAAAGCAGACAAATAAACAAACATCTAAGTCACCTTGGGTTTTGGGGTGGTTGTTCTTTTTTTGGTGTTTTGTTGTTTTTTTGTTTGCTTCTTTCTTTCTTTGCCTACTGCCAGCAGGCTTGTAATTTTCTCAGACCTTGAAAATAAAAATAATATTTTTTATTAAAAAAGGAGACAACTTGAAATTTGACAAAGCTCTTTTTCTCAGTATCGACAAGCAATCATCATCTATCTTACAAATGGGTCCTTGCCTCACAGCACATTTGTGTGATCACTGGGTTTCTAGTCCTTCGAGAACCAAGATAACAAACGAATCTTCACCAGCTTCAATGATTTCAAAGCTAATCAGAAGATAAAAAGGCTGGCAGGACAGCTGACAATACATTACTAACCAACAACAGATCTTTGCAGGACATTTAAGTATTTAAATTCCAAGTGTGAGGAATATTTGACACATGTTTATGAATATGAGGTTGACAGAGTGAAGCAAGGGTAAGCAAGTAACGGAGTAGCATGGGCACTATGAATGCATCTGGGCATTTTGCCTGGCTCTGACATGGCTGCACAAAGCTATGTGCCCATGTGTAGGTATTCCCCCCAAACATCCCATTTGTCACTGATTTCTGCAGGAAGACTAGGAAAAAAGAGAGATGGAAAATCCCAGTGACTGCAGACAAGAGCTCCCAGGGCCTGCTGATAAAGTGTCCCAGGACCAACATACTTATATGGCCCACCAGAGGAATAAAACACATATCCCTTCCCATGCTTTGAGTAATCACAGGAGAAGGGAAACTACTTCATGATGAAATATAACTTGGATAGTGTATTGAAACCTTAGCTGATTTCACATGGCATCTTCCTGAACTCTAACTTGCTTACAGGGATTCTTTGTCCATGCCACCACCTAAAGTCTCCTGCTTGTTTTTTGTCATTGTTGTTTTGGGGGTGTGGGGTGTGTGTCATGGGTGTTTTGTTGGTTTTTGGTTTGTGTTGTGTGTTTGGTTTTAGTTTCATTTTTCTTAGTATGCAGATTTTGAACAGGGACAAAGATTGGAGTCCTGATGTTTAGTCAATGTCATGGAGGCCCCAGATTTCTTGTCATTAAGGTCAACAGCCAAATTCCCATCAAACTGCCTCTGTGCAGGGCAACGTACTGAATTTTTAACTGTTCTACCAGTGCCTCTGTTTGGGTCAGACCAATTTTTGCTGCCAGAATGGTATTGCTAACAGAGTGAGATGGATTACGAACTGAGAAGTAAAATCTCTGCAGAATCTGGTGCTTTTTCTTGAGACAGCTCAAAACTTATCATGGATGTTAATGGTAAAAGTAAATGTTCCTTCAAGCTTCTAGTGGGGAAAAAAAAAAAAAAATCACTCTCAGAAAATTTTAGAATCTTTGAAAGGTTCTTTAAAAATCATCTTGTTCCAACCCCTCCACCACAGACTAGGATACCTTCCACTAGACCAGGCTGCACAAAACCCTGTCCAGCCTGACCGTGAACGCCTCCAGGGATAGGACATCCACAACTTCCTGTGTAACCTGTTCCAGTGTCTTGCCACCCTCACTGTAAAGAATTTTTTCTTGATATCCAGTCTAAATCTCACCTCTTGCAGTTGAAAGCCATTCTCCCCCAACGTTTACAAGCCCTTGTAAAAATTCCTCCTCAGCGTTCATGTAGCCCACTTGAAGTACCGGAAGGCTACTACAGAGTTTTCCAGGAGCTTTAACTTCTCCAGGCTGAACAGCCCCATCTCCCACAGTCTGTTCCCACAGGAGAGGTAGTCCAGCCATCCCATTCTCTTCATGACATCCTCGGGACCTGCTACATCAGTGATGTATCTCTTGTGTTGGGGGCACTAGAACTGGACACAGTACTCCAGGTGAGGTGTCACGAGAGCAAAGGGGGAGAATCACCTCAGCCTGATGGTCACATTTTCTTTGATGCAGCCCAGAATGCAGAAATGTTAAACCTACCAATAGCCCATCCCTCAAAAGAGTTTGTTCTCCAAAGCAGGTGCCTATGTCTGACTTGAAATATGAACATCTATATATAGACACCAGTCACTGAAAGCAATTCCTCAAGTCCCCATCCAATCAAGGCACCGCAGAAGGAAAAGTCTCTATTCCCCAGCGACCATGTCAGCAGACTGATGATAATCCTTGTGACTTGGAAGGGGAGCCCAGCAAGAGGTGGTTAGGGCATTTGACTCTGCTTTGATGAGGGAATAGTTAGGGAAGAAGAGCTATGATAACCTCCTGACTCCAGGAAGATGTTAGAATGTGGCTCAGCAAGAATTTCTGATTGTTTTACTTTACCTCCTGACTCCGGAGTTCAAAGTAGCGAAGCCGTTTCAAAGACAGATGAATATATTTAGATTTTGGTGACTGATCACAAGTTTCTCAAAAGCTTACATATTCATCCCAATAGGAAAGAGATCACTGAGGGCAGCTGTAATTGGTCCAGGGGCATTTTGATTATCTGCAGATTACCTGTCTCTTGATGCAAAGAAAGAGCTGTCAATTTGCTCAGTGGGGCTTGGGAAGAGTTTCAGTGGGAGACCAGAGATCATGATGAGCCCTTCTGACACTGGACCTCCCCCATCATGTCCACTTAGAGTCACACCAAGGGGCTGTCACAGCACTTCTCTACCCTGACTAAATCTTATCTACTGAAAAGAAAATAACTGGCAGATGAGTCAGTTATTACCCACCAAAGCCCCACGGTTCTTCTCACAAAGGTTGGTGCTGCCAAAAAAGCATCTGGAAAAGTACCAGAGCCACAAGAGGAAAGGAAGTGGGGGAAGTAGTTCTACCCCCCACCTAACAGCCATTCCAATTTATTCTGTTTTAGTCTTTGGTCAACTTTGAGCAAGTGACTGAAGAGTGAGTTTCCATTACAACACACATCACTTTATCAACCTTATTTTTTGTGATATTTTGTAAATTACAATAAATTTGCTTTCTTCTGAATATTCAGATGCTTCAAAAGGTACCCAAAGGATGCAATTAGACCCTAGGGAAATATACTATTATGTGCACATATCATGTTTTGCATAGGCTTTCCAGCATCTACATAATTTATGTTTTTCTGCATAATTTCCCCTTTTTATGTTTCCTATGTGTTTGTGAGATAATGCAGAAGTCAGTTCTTTACCACCAAAAATACAGAAAGAACTTAAGTCTGTATTCTTACTTCACCCAATCTGCTTTACTTTTTGCAAAACCCTTGGAAAAACCCCTGGAGAGATCCTTTCATATGCACCAAACATCAATGCCTGAGGAAAAACCCAGAAGGTCGAGGCAGATCTCTGAAAGGAACCAGAACCTTGTCCACTCCCATATTCATCTGGGTTTTTTTGAGGGGCCTCTGATGGATAACGTTGAAATGGTAAAGCTTTTAAACTGTTTCTAATCCTCACTCTGCTTTTGAAACATACAAAAATAATTCTCTGAAACTTTCAAGTTGCTTTTTAGTTTGCCGTGCCAGTCACTTGCATCCAAGCTTGGTTGCAATACATTTTTTTTTTTAAATGAGGCATAATAATAAAAAGGAGAGATTTCAGTCAGAATGTAGTTAAAGTTGATGCCTACCCTTCCTTTTAAACTCTGAAGCTGAAGCATTTTCTTTAAAGGTTTTTAACTTGGAGGGGGGGAAGCCAACCAACCGAAAAAAAAGTCAAAACACAACCCCCTAAAAACAAGGATAAAAGAGCAGGGGGGGAACTTCATATAAGTGACCTCACAGCCCAGTAGCCATGGGCAAGCCTGGCCACAGCGTGAGCCCCCATCTAAGCACCTCAAATGTGGAGACTCCTCTTCCCCACTATGCAAAAAGGGACTTGCGGACTATTTAAAAAACAATTGTTTCATGTCTTCAGAACGATTTTTTGCTGCTCTCTCAGGTGTTATTCAGGGATTCACCTTACTCGGGAGATGATGGAGAAGAAACAGAGACCTTTCTTGCAATCTCACTACAACCCTCAGCTACAGTGGCCACTTCTGTCACAGGTCTTAGAGCATAAGAAAATTTCCCTCACAGTAAATACTACTGATGATAATATAAATATGCTAGTAATAGCTACAGCAAGAAAAAAAAAAACCCACCTCTCATCTCTGACTCAGATTTTCAGATGCTCAGAAGCATGAGTCCTTCAGACTCAAACCCCAACACTGTGAATCATGGAAGCAAATTAATAATAGTATTAACACCAACAATAATAACATTTCATGTTTGTCTCAGATTTTCAAGTGCTTGGAAGCGTGACTCCTTCAGACTCAGAACAAAATACTGTGAATCACGGAAAAAAATATTATTTATAATAACAATAAACTCTGTCATCTTTGTCTCAAATTTTTTAGTCCTCAGAAGCATGAGTCCTTCAGACTCAAATCCAAAAAGTGTGAATCACTTTTGAAAGAAGCAAATTAATAATTATTGTTTATAATAAAAAATCTACCCCTCCTTTTTGCACTCACATTTTTATGTGCTCAGAAGACTGAGTCTAAAATGCTCATAATCAAATACTGTGAAACACGAGAACACATCATTCACCCATTTTCCTCCCCCACCAAAACAAACAAACAAACAAGCACACCCAAAAAAATAAAAACCCAGTCTAACTGAAATAATCACTCCCAAACATAATCCCTACAAGGGAAATTGGGAGGTAAAACACATTCTTCTCTTTGTACTTTATCCAGCATATAATGGGGTAATCCACTTATTTAAAACTCACTCCTGAGTCCGAGTAAAATCAGTCATGGACCAAGGAGGAGACATTACAAGTATGTTTTCCTCTCCACAAACCATGACAGCCTTCAAATTGCCAGCAGAAAAAAAAACAAAAAAACAAAAACCAACAAACCACCAAAGCACATCTCAGGCGAATAAAAGAAATATTTATGTTGTGAAACCCGCAGCGTGAAGCAGCAGGAATAAAATAATCTGGCAAAATTTAAAGAGTAAGATTCTTTGTAGAATGCATAAGAGAGCACCTGCTGCTTTCCTTATTTTTTATTTATTATAATTAACATGCTCAAACTAAGCTGTATGCAGATGTATTAAAACAAACAGGCAACAAACATAATAATAGATAAATAAATAAATGAATAGTTTTCATCCCAAAGTTCATTTGAAGCTGAGAAAAATGTATGATTAATTAATCACAACAGAATCTGTTTACTTAAAAGCCTATTGACATATGTTTTAACATCATTTGTGTAATACCAGATAACTAGTAGCAAGGACCACATGCACCCGAGTGCTCTCCTCATGCATGGGATGTTCTCCACCAGCCCCTGCAAACATGAGCTGGGAGAAATGACTGTCCCTTAGTAGACTACAAATTGAAAACACAGAAGACCACATACCTTTCAGAGAAGATTTCAGTATGCTTCAGCACCTCTATTCTTGAATCAAACAGTGCAAGCTCACTGTTTCTCTCCTTCTTCTCTATATTTATTAACAATAACATCTTGAGAGGTTAGAGTGATGTGGAGATCTGTCTCTTCCTCCCAATTACAAGTATAGGACAAAACACAACACCCTCAAGTCAAACCAGAGCAGGTTTAGGTTCAACATCAGGAAAAAAAATTTCACCGAAAGTATTTTCAAGCACTGGAACAGGCTGCACAGGGCAGTGGTGAGATCCCCACCCACAGAGGAGTTTCAAAGATGTGGTGCTGAGGGACATGGTTTAGTGGTGACCTGGTAGCAATGGATTGATAGTTGATTGTTTCCATATTACCAGTCTATCTTGATAATAAGTTTCCAAATGAGATGGAGGACTTGGAAAAAGCTGAAGGTTTAAACTGGGTAAAAACAATAAAGAGAAATAGAGACATTGTAACAAAAACTTAACACTTAAGGTCAAGTGTGCATATGATGCGATTGAACTGAATGTGAGGAAGATGAAATAATCAAAAGTAAATCTCTCGAGGAAGAGAATTCATAGAATCCCAGCATGGCGAGGGCTGGAAGGGACTCTAAGGATCACCCAGTCCAACCCTCCTGATAAAGCAGAGTCACATAGAGCAGGTTGTCCAGGACTGACAATGTCCAGGTAGGTTTGGAATCTCTCCAGAGACGGAAACTCCACAACTTTTCTGGGCAGCCTGTTCCAGGACTCTCACAACAAAGAAATTCTTCCTCCTGTTCAAGGTGCAACCTCCTCAGTTTTCTGTGCCCATACCCTCTTGTCCTGTCACTGGGCATCACTGACAAGAGTCTAGCCCCATCCTCTTGTCCCCCATATTTTTAGTTCTTGTTGAGCATTGAGAAGATCCCCTCTTCTTCAGGCTGCTCTTCTTCAGACTTAAGAGCCTCAGGTATCTCAGTTTTTCCTCCTCACAGAGGTGCTCCAGTCCCCTAGAACCTTTTCAGTCTCTGCTGGACTTTCTACAGTAGTTCCTTGTATCTCTTGAACTAGGGAGCCCAGAACTAGACGCAATACTGCTGGTGTGGCCTCACCAGTGCAGCACAGAATGGGGATGATAAAAGGAAGGACAATGATGGGCTTAAAAAGTAGGGTTGAGGAGAGCGTTCTCAGAACCACACTCATGGTGCACCCTTGATCTCTGTCTCCACACCCTCACCAAGCATTTTCTAAGCTATGAGTGAAGCGATGTTTTAAAACACTTCTCTCCACAGGATGTGTAGAAAATATCTTATTTTTCAGGCATGCCTGGGATCTCAGGAGAGCAGAGAGCTGTTTATACTAAAACTGTTTGGCCTCACCTTTGTACCTCTGCAAGACGTGAAGCCTGTTCATGAAAGCATCGATCCTCTCTTGTTCATAAGATATTGCTCTAATCTAGACATACAAAGAGGCTCGTGTCATACACATATTGTATTGCCTTTCCCAGTGGAATAGGAAAATTAAAACTAAACCACCAGAACTCTGTAGGATAAACAGCAGCTTGCTCTCTCCATGGGCAGAGCAGAGGTGGCTGCTCAACATGGGGCTCAGCTACTCAGGAAGCACCGATTTTACATCCTGAAAATTTGGGGTGTTCCATGTGCATGAGGGTTGGGATCACAGAAGGACAGGGGTTGGAAGGGGCCTCTGGAGACCGTCTAGTCCAGCCCCCCTGCCAGAGCAGGATGCACAGGCCAGGTAGGTTTGGAATGACTCCAGAGACAGAGATTCCATCACCTTTCTGGGCAGCCTGTTGCAGTGCTCTGTCACCCTCAAAGAAGTCCCTCTTCATGTTTACATGCAAGTTCCTATGTTCAAGTCTGTGCTCATTAACTCTTGTCCTGTCATTGGGCATCACTGAAGGAGACTGGTCACGTATTCCTGATATTCACACTTTAAGTGTTTTTAACTATACTTATAGGGGAATTAATTCCTGGCCAACGGTCCCAGAGCAAAGCCCAGTCAGTCACCAGCTGACCATGAAGCCGCATAAAAAAAAAAAATTCTTTTTGTCCAGGACTGTTTCATAGAATCACAGAATTATTTGGGTTGGAAAGGATCTTAAAAGTCATCTAGACTAACCTCCTTGCATCAGCAAGGACATCAGCAACTAGTTTTCATTTTTCTACAAATCAACAGTATTTTAAAAACAAAAGCAAGTTGTTTTGAATCCAAAGTTTTATAAAAGGTTAGACAAAAGGACCTTTGGATAACTCAAAATCTCTACTTAAGTGAGAAGATTTATCAAAAAACTGGCAGCCTGCTGTGAAAAACTCAGTTCAAGATACTGTAGAGTTTTTGTCCAAAAGTGATCATCATGAAATTCCCAGGCTATGATATTAAAATGCATCTAGTTATATGTCATTATTAAAAAAACAATAACCAAAGATGTAATAAATAATACTTTCTTTTGGGTTTTTTGGTCTTGATTTTTTTTGGCATCTGCTTGGAATACCTTAGAAATATAATTTACAGTACATGGAGTAATATCTATATATGCTTCATGCAATGTACACACAAAAATCTATCTCTTTGTGGTGGAGAGATCCCAAGCAGTTTTGACCTCTGCTATTTGCACAGACCTTTGCTGGCAGAGGCTGTGCTCCCAAGTACAGCAATGAGGTTATTTTCTCACTCAGTTTTTTATTTATAATATTATAAAAATAAACAGGACATATTATGGGGATGTGTCATGTTTCAAAAAGCTCAACCAAAGCACGTTTTTAGGACTTTTTAAGGTTTGCTCTCTTGAAAAATATAATTTCCTGGATAGTTTTCTATGTAGAAAAAAAATTTAAAATTGCAGTGCTCACTTTTTATATCACTTCAGTTATCATGTCCAAAATTCAAATACACAGACCCCTTGATGAATCTGACTGAAATCAAGAACCTCATAAAAGATTTTAAATTGCCTTTTATAGCAAAAAATTGCACCACTTCATTGAAACTTAGACCAAACTAATATCAGGAGGAGCTGAGCAAACACGATTTCTTCAGCAGGTTCTTAAGTGTTGTCCACATCTGTAGTGTGCTGGTTTGAGGCTACCTGGAATATTTTAATGGAGAAAATTATATTACAGGCTGTGAAAAGAAAACAGTGGTAATGTCTGCTTCACTTGTAGGCTTGCTGAGATGGATAAGAATAAGAACTCAAAACATAGATAACACAGCCACTCGGGCTTGCAGGTGCTCTTGGACTGTCTAGCTTCTTTGCCTTCTCCTCTCTGCTAACCTCACTAACCACTTTTCTTCCAACCTCTCTGGCTCACCCTCCAAACTCACCTTGCATGTAAGGCAAACCTTGGGGTAAGGTACAGGGGTGGGGAGAAGGTGGAAGGGTGGTTGGGAGCCCCTCCTGGGGTCTCTGATTTCTGGGAGGGGAGTTGTGTTTCTGTATTACCTTTAACTTGTTTATTTTTGTTAACTATTCTTGTATANCTTACTCCTGACATCCAGTCTAAATCTTCCCTCTGCCAGTTTAAACCCATTGCCCCTTGTCCTGTCGTTGCAAGACCTTGTAAATAATCCCTCCCCAGCCTTCCTGTAGACCCCCTTCAGATACTGGAAGGTTACTATCAGTTCTCCTCGAAGTCTTCTCTTCTCCAGGCTGAAGAGCCCCAACTCTTGTAGCCTGTCCTCATAGGAGAGCTGCTCCAGCCCTCTGAGCATCTTCATGGCCTCCTCTGGACCATCTCCAACACTTCCATACCCTATATATCTGCTTGTACATTGTGCTGAGCTGTAAATAGAGCTTCAGTCCTTAACTTCCAGCCAGCTGAGTCTAGTCTGGGTGATTTTACAAAGCAGGAGGGTGGGGAACTCCCAAACCATCACACCATCCTAAGCAGAAACCACATAATAACAACAACAACAATCCTGGTTTTAAATTCAGCTTAGCTACAAGTAGTTCATTTGCTTGATGAAAGATTGGTATCTCCTCCAGGTCAACAAGAAGTTTCAGCCACATAGGGGCAAAGCAGCTCTTAAAAGCACACAAGGAATATTCCATCAGCGTTTCACTAGGTGCTGAAGAACACCAGCACTGCTCTGCAAGAGTGAAAATAAGATGTGGACTTGAGAAATCAAGTTTCCAAAGATCACCAGGGTAAATTCCCCACAAACTGACAAGAAAAGCTTTCTCTCACTAATAGGCTGGATGAAGACCAGCCTTTTATCTCAGAGCACCCTTCCAGTCTTACCTCTTAACTAATGGTTTATAAAAGAGATGACTCTTTTTAAAATATTCATGTAAGCAGGGTCTGTGACTAGGCTGCACTAAACCCCATGAGTCTAAGTGTCTGCTCCATTCCCATCCCTGCCCTTTCTGCTCTGCTCCTGTCTTTAAAAGCCACTGCTGCTGACATTTTCACTTTTCTCCCTGGAAATAAAGGTGGTTTAACAGCTCCTTGTGTCAATGATGCCACAAATGCACAAGGTGTAACAGGGCACATAGAGGTAGAGCAAGGGTTCCAGATAAGCCCCTGCTGATGCCTCTCTAATTCAGGTCTTTAAAATCATCAGTATGGATACATCGAAGTGGTACTCATAGTCAGAATTGCTCCACCTGGAAAAGACCACTATGGTCATTGAGTCCAACCATCATCGCAACACCACTGTGACCATTAAATTGTGTCTTAGAATGCCATGTGTACATGCATTTTTAACACCTCCAAGGATGGTGACTCCACCCCCTCTCTGTGCAGCATAGTTACCAGCCCAATTCATTCAGGGACCATTAGCACATCAAAATGAACATGGTATCAAACATCCTCAGATTTTATTTCTTGAAACAAAATAATGATTAAAAAAACCACAAAACCACAATTTATTACATTCCTTGCTCTTTTAAGTGCATTCCCCCCCCTCCCCACTAAGAGACATCCAACAAGACCTGGACAGGCTAGAGTGCTGGGCAAAGGCTTACCACATGAAGTTCAGTAAGGACAAGTGCAGGGTCCTACATATGGGGAGGAATAACAACAGGCACCACAGTATCACAGTACCACCAAGGTTGGAAGAGACCTCAAAGATCATCAAGTCCAACCCATCACCACAGACCTCAAGACTAGACCACGGCACCAAGTGCCACATCCAAACGCGCCTTGAACACCTCCAGGGACGGTGACTCCACCACCTCCCTGGGTAGCCCATTCCAGTAGCCAATGACTCTCTCAGTGAAGAACTTTCTCCTCACCTCCAGCCTAAACTTCCCCTGGCACAGCTTGAGACTGTGTCCTCTTGTTCTGGTGCTGGTTGCCTGAGAGAAGGTGGTAACCTCCCCCTGGCTACAACCACCCTTCAGGTAGTTGTAGACAGCAATAAGGTCCACCCTGAGCCTCCTCTTCTCCAGGCTAAACAATCCCAGCTCCCTCAGTCTCTCCTCACAGGGCTTGTGCTCCAGGCCTCTCACCAGCCTCGTTGCCCTTCTCTGGACACGCTCAAGCACCTCAATGTCCTTCTTAAATTGAGGGGCCCAGAACTGGACACAGTACTCAAGGTGTGGCCTAACCAGTGCAGAGTACAGGGGGAGAATGACCTCCCTGCTCCTGCTGGCCACACTGTTCCTCATGCAGGCCAGGATGCCATTGGTCCTCTTGGCCACCTGGGCACAGTATAGGTTGGGGGCTGCCCTGCTGGAGAGCAACTCCATGGAGAAAGACCTTGGAGTCCTGGTGGACACCAAGTTCCCTGTGGGACAACAATGTGCCCTTGTGGCCAAGAAAGCCAATGCCAACCTGGGTTGCATCAAGAAAAATATGTCCAGCAGGTCTGTGGAGATTCTTCTCCTCCTCCACTCTGTCTTAGTGAAACCACACCTGGAATACTGTCCAACACCACCATGACCATTAAATCATGTACCAGAGTGCTATGTCTATATGTTTCTTGAACATCTCCAGGGATGGTGACTCCACAACCTCCCTGGACAGCCTGTTCCAATGCTTGCCCAAAGCAAAGATTTTTTTTCTAATATCCATACTAAGCCTCTCCTGGCACAATTTCAGGCCATTTCCTCTCATTCTATCACCTGATACTAGGGAGAAGAGACCGATGTCCACCTCACTTCAGGTTTCTTTTAAGACTTGTACAGAGCAATGAGATCACCCTTCAACCTCCTTTTCTCCAAACTAAACAACCCCAGTTCCTTCAGCAGCTCCTCAGAAGAATTATTCTCTAGGTCCTCCACCAGCTTTGTTGTTGATCTTGAAGGACTTTTCCAGCCAAAACCATCCTATCATTCTATGATCTGATTATTCCTTAAATTCTCATCTATATGATCTGCAAATCATGGTAGATTCATCAATTTTTAATGACACATTTGACGAAGAGCAGCTCCATGCAGTTGGGTTGATGGACTACACACTACCCATCGCTGTGCTCAAAAAACCTGCAGGAGGCAAAATCACCCACACCCTCTCACTGACA
>VWZE01012542.1:117166-137366 GCA_013396675.1 Eubucco bourcierii | reverse complement strand
CACCCCCAATCAACAAAAAAAAAAAAAAAAAAAATTTAAACAAAATCAGTCCTGGTAAAGTTCATGCCGTGAGCACTGCAATGTGTTGTGAAGCGCAGAGGAAAAAACATGGGAAATGTAACATCTGCAGGGAAAGGGTTTAATAAATGTTTAAGGAAATGACTACTCTCATGATCCCATTCTTCCCTGCAAAATTGAGATCTTGCTTAGATTTCTGTCATGAATTTGTTGTCTCCAGAACCACAGTTGTCTCAATGCATTTGTGGGGTCCTGTATGATCTTCCCATATTTACGCATCTGGCGTTGGGGCCAAGTTGCCTTGTGATTACCTTGAATCCTTTCCAACCCTCTGTCCTTGCTCCTCCACAGCAAACACAGAAAACATTTTTAGGAAGTGCTTTTATTTTCAATTTAATTTACTCTGAGCCAGTCTGATGACTTGATTCCAAATGCAAATGGAAAAGCATTTCTGGCTCTTTCAGCTTCTACACCTTCCTGATGCATTTGAGTTGGTCTCCCTATTGTTAGGCAAAGAGCAAGGTATTTATGAGAGAAACTTGAAAGGCATGATCTGAACCCATGAGAGCACAGGAAATGGACCTGTGTGTCTCCAGGAAGCCACACTGAACAGAGCTGTCATATAAACCCACAAAAATTGGGCACAGCAAGCCCATGCCACCAGCCAACATCACATTATCCCACAATTCATTTGTTAATTTTTCAGCCAGAGAGTAGCTTAAAACAGCAGTTTCAATATGAAAAAAAAAAAACAAAAAAAACCAACTCTCTCCAATCTAGAGTCACAGAGTCGTTTTTGGCTGAAGAGACCTTCGAGATCATCAAATTCCAACTGTTAACCCAGCACTGCCAAGTCACCGCTAAACCATGTCCCTCAGCACCACATCTATATGGCCTTTCAATCTCTCCAGGGACTGAGGATTTCAACACTGGCCTGGGTAGTGTGTCCCAAGACTTGCCAACAACCTTTGGGGGGAACAAGTTGTTCCTCACGTCCAACCTACAATTCCCCTGGTGCAACTTGAGGCTGTTTATTCTCATCTCTTGTTAGGAGAAAAGACTGAGCCCTACCTTTCTCCTTTTCAGAGAGTTGTAGAGTTAGAAGGTGTCCCTTCAGTCTCCTTTTCTTCAGATTAAAAGACCCCTGTCCCTTATCTGCTACTCATAAAAGACTTGTGCTCTTGACCCTTCACCAGCTTCACTGCCCTTCTTTGGATTTATACCTAGAGAGAGTATCTCCATTTTAGAACAAAGATAACCCTTATATCCTCATAGTGATGGGCACAGGCTTGCGAGCAGAGATCAGCATGGCCCTGATAGGTCAGAATTTTTTGTGCAACCTATACTACAGGTAACCAAAAGTCATTTACCCACTGGTAGTTGTGTGAATCAAGCTAGGAGTTCCAATCCTGTTTAGACAAGAGCCTAGGTCATAAGAACTAAGAACTGACATTGTTTGCATCCTTTGACAATAGTCTTGTGACACAGGTGAGAAATGGAGAACTCCGATCCCCTGCATCTGCTCTTCCAAGAAGCTATCCTAAACAAACCATTCATCTTCTAAAGGAGACCAATTATGTTATGAAAATTAGACACATTTCATTTCTAAATTAATTAAAAATAAGAGAAACTCCCTCTTTAAATTTTGCCTAAAATGCACAAGTGTTGCAGCCAACAACTCAAGGATAATCTGAATTATACATCACCTCTACTCCCAGAACTGACATCTGCAACCTATCTCCAACCAAGATACTGAGGCCCTCATCCACCCTAATCTTCTAAACACATCTGAGACTTTAGTACTTCATGACCTCCCCAGGTAATAAGAACATCACATCTTTGACTTGCATGCTAAGATCAAGTAATACTTGGAACAAGTTACATCTGATAGACACAACAGAAAACTATAAACAGTCAAGGAATATGCAATCAGCAATTAGGAGTATTTAATACTCCCAGAAAGGGAGAAAAAGCCCACACACAGAGAAAAGTGAGATTTATCAGGCAGTTAATTGCTCAGCATTTAAATTTAAGTCTTGGGAAACTGTAATTTTAATTATTACTGCATTACACATTCATGCATTTTCATGCTCATGTAACAGAAGAACCTCAGAGTGACATGACACATTTTAATTAAAACACAATTATTTATCAATGATTAGATCTATTCAAACAGTTCCTCCTTCCCAGTGCCTTTCACTCTTCTCTTCAGCAGTGAATGACACATCAGAAACTGAAATAGCTCAGATGTGACATGTTAAGTTTTTATTTTTTTTAATACACATGCTACTCACTATTTCCTCTTCTTTATGGTTATCCATTCCTAAAGCTGTCTCTCTATATCTCTGGAATGATATAATTTGTTCTGCAGAGAATGATACAGTAATGATCTACTAAATAACACACAGCACTCCTTTAGCAGTTGTGTAATTTGTGACTTGTTTTCCCTCTTTGCCAACCATGCAAGGGGAAAAAAAAATAAAAAATCACTTCCAGTCTTTCATCTGTTCATCAGACTGAGCACAAGAGCCATCATAAACTTTCCATAACTATCATTACACTCGGGCAAGTTAAGCTTAAACTTCACAAACAGGATGGGAACTGATTTCAGTTTTAGCAGCTTTGAGCCAAATCAAAACAACCAAGTGGGTATTGGAAAGATATCTCTCCATACTAGTGTACACAAACCATGCTGGTTGCCCTTTAGCACCTTCCTTGCTAGAATTCTTTCTCCTCTCCACCCAGAAATCAGTCTTAGACTTTCTTCCTAAACACATAGAAAAATAACTTTGAAAATCAGTAGAAAACTAACCAAAATAGTTTAAAACTATATACAAAACAATATAAGTCAATTCTTTGCTGCAAACATAGGAAAAGGGAGGAGCCATCAAAAGTCTAACCTATTTTTTCCCACTTGATGTGCTGTACAGTGCTTTAAATAGCTTCAAGATTATAAAAGTAAATAAAAACCTACAGCAAGCAGATTAGAGATCCAACACACAAATCCAGCAGTCTTCTTTGATCCACGTGGAAGCAAAAATTTGACCTTCATATTGTCACTTACATTTTAAAATCATGAATCAAAACTTAATTTGGGGGAAAAACAGATCTCTTCAACTAACTGCCATGGTTTGTTGTGAGCTAATGGAAGGAGTAAGAACAAAAGCAACTATTTCCTCCTTTACCTCTTGACAGGTAGAAGTCTCCCTGGTGACAACAGTGTTTGGGTTCCACCATCTCCGTAGTTGGGTATGCTTTTCTCTGATGAAGGACCTGTTACCCCTAGTTAAGGACTTGCTACCTCTAATGAAGAACCTCTAAGCCCTCGATAAGGACCTTTTTACCTCTAATTAAACACATGTGACTCCTAGTTAAGGACTTGCTAACTCTAATTAATGATTTGTTGCCTCTAATTAGACTTGCTACCCTTGATTAAGGCACATGCCCATTCACACTTCCAGCCATCCCTGGTGAATCAGAACAACAACTGGGTCTTACCCCTCTGCTCACAGTCAAGCACAACACCAATCTTGGCAAAAAAAACTTCAGGATCTTCTGATTCTAAAGGGTTTTATTGCCTCAAGATAGAAATTAGTGGAGTGATGGGCACAAAACTTATTACCAACATGAGCATCAGCACTGGAGGCAAGTAACATCCAAAATACTTGTTTCAGGAGGAAACACCAGCAGAATGTGTCAGATCACTAGATCCACAAAATATATCTTACCCACAAGTAGAAACAGCATAGCAGAAGGTCTAGCAGGCAACAGAGCTTCTCACAGCAAATCCAAGATCTGTTTGATGTAGATACCCTTAGGTACTTAGGTACTGTGAATTGCACCCTTGCATCAGGCATACAGCCTATGCAAAAAAAGCCTAAAAATAGTGGTTGTGAAAAAAACTCTAGGAAAATTTCCTCTAAACCCATAATATTTTCCTAATGTTAAACTTTTTATTAATTCAAAATCTTTATTTTCTCTCCTTGCTTCATTGGTTTTGTGTTTGTTTAATTTTTTTTAGAATAGTAACGCATCATAGAATCATAGAATGGTAAGGTTGGAAGGGACCTCAAAGATCATCCAGTTCCAACCCCTGCCACAGGCAGGGACACTTCCCACTAGTACAGGTCACTCAAGGCCTTGTACACCTCCAGGGAGGGAGCAACCACAATGTCCCTGGGCAACCTGTGTCAGTGTCTCACCAACCTCACTGCAAAGAACTTCCTCCTAACATCCAGTCTAAATCTCCCCTCTGCCAGTTTAAACCCATTGCCCCTAGTTCTGTCATTGCAAGACCTTGTCAATAGTCCCTCCCCAGCCTTCCTGCAGGCCCCTTTCAGATACTGGAAGGCTACTATAAGGCCTCCTGGAAGCCTTCTCTTCTCCAGGCTACAATAGCCTGTCCTCATAGCAGAGCTGCTGCAGCCCTCTGAGCATCATCGTGGCCTCCTCTGAACTGGCTCAAACAGTTCCATGTCCTTCCTGTGCTGGGGGCTCCAGAACTGTACACAGTAACATCAGTACACAACATAGTACACAATCATAGACTGGTTTGGGTTGGAAGAGACCTTTAACAGTCCAACCCCTCCTGTAGTCAGCAGGGACATCTGCAACTAGAGTAAATTGTTCAGAGCCCCAAACAATCTGACCTCAAATGGTTTTGAGGATGGGGCATCTTCCCACCTCTCTGGGTAGCCTGGGTCAGTGTCTCTCACTCTCAGAGTAAAATATTTCTTGTTTCTGTCTAGACTATGTTAGCCTGGAATACTAGGGGGACTACGTGTGTTCCCAAAATAATGTACAAACAGTAAGAAGAACCATAGAATCATAGAATAATGAAATCATTAACATTGGAAAAGATCTCCAAGATCAAGTCCAACAACCCTACAGCACCATGCCCACTAAACCATGTCCTGAAGTGCTGTGTCTACCCTTTTTTGAACACCTCCAGGAATGATGAACTTCATCGCTGCCCTAGGCAGCCTGTTCCAATGCCTGAACTGTAAGAAAGATTGTTTGTAAAATCAATAACAATTCTAACCATCAGAATTCTAGTTTTAGTAATAAAATTCCACACATAATGTACCTGGGGTGGAAAAAAAAATATTTTTTAACATATATATTTGGAAGCTTGCACTGGAATTTCATCCTATGTTTCTTTATTTTTGGATAATGATTTTTTTTCTTCTTATAGCATCTTTTGTTTTCCATGTGTTCCTTTTTCACGTGGTGATTTGTCATGTCTTCTGGTGACCCAACTCTGAAAAGCTACACCAGTCAGCAGCCAGCAACCTCCACCCTGTGCCCCACCTCCTTCATGGCTTCTTCAAGATATAACCTTCATCATGAATTCAAGGTTTACTCAGCAGGGAAAACGTTTTTCAAACTACAGAGCTATTCTGGGGTAAATGATAGAATAGACCCTCCCAGTGACTCATATCATCTCAGCCAAACTTGCCCTAATTAGGGAGCAGGTAATTGTACTTGATGAGAGGTGACAGCTGTATTTCTTAAGACCAGAAATACAACTTTCTGCAGTTGCTGCAAACCATCCCCCCCTTCTTCTCCTGCCTTCCCAGAGAAAAATTGGGAAGCCACAAAAGAGGTGTACAAGTGGAACATATCCACATTCCCATGGCCCAAAAAGGGGTTTTCTCCAAAACAATCACAAGCCTACTCTGTACCTGGCAGCAAAGATGTGCTGAGAGAGCTCAGCACTGTGGAAGCCTCTAAAGACATCAAGAAGCAAAGCACAAAGCAGTACTTTTCCAGGCTGATTGGCAAGAGGTAGGTTATCTTCAAGCTGTTGCCAAGGACTAGGACATAATTAGACGCCAGGCACAATTCAGCAACTGCCACCAGGTCCCCTTCCTGTTCCATCTCAAGCCATGCAGTGCTGAGCTTCCTGGCTGGGGACCATGAAGAGCATCACTCAACCACAGGTTGGGAAATTCTTTGCCTGTAGGCACTAATTTTAACCTACTCTCACCAATCCTGTGACCAGGGGTAGGCATAGGAATTTGGGGCAAGGAAAAAAAAATAAAATAAATAGGACTTGAGGGAAAGAGGCAGAAGCATATGAAATATATTCATTTCAGAGATTCATGAGAGGGAAAATGAGAAGACTACACCTGAGCTGCTTTTAACAATGTAGCAATGCTTATTGATCTGAGTTTGCATACTCTCTGTGCTGGCTTGCTGTTTCCATGTGCAGAGTATGAGCCAAGAGATGCTCTGTTTGTAGGGATTGCATTTATGAAAGGAAGCCAAATTCAACATCTAAATTAATATTTATTATTATAAATAATATTTCTTTAATATATAAAAGCCTGACAGCCTATACAGGGCTTAAAAACCCCACAGAACTTCTCTTTGTATGCAAGACCTGTGTGAGAAATATCTTCAGACTTACCAGCACGAGTAGATGGATGTTGAATATTGCTTCACATCCTGCTAAAGACATTTATTTCAAGCTCTTCTGGAAAATATGACATGGCCTTTCCCTGGTTTTATTTAATTTTAGTGTCAATGGTTAAATTTGGGCTGGCCACAAGAAAAGTGACAGACACTGTGAACCACTCTTCTAAGGGAGAACATAGAAGTTTCATCTAAACATGAGGATAAACTCCTCTGAGAGTGGTAGTGCACTGCAACAGGCTTCCCAGAGAGGTGGTGGAGTCTCCATCTCTGAAGTAATTCCAAACATGCCTGGATGCCCTCCTGTGCAACCTGCTCTGGATGACCATGCTCTGACAGGGGCTTGGACTAGATGATTTCCAGAGATCATTTCCAATCCCTACCATTCTGTGATTCTGTAGAAGGGAAAAGGGAGAATGGAGAAAGGCTGACGGGATGGGAAAGAAGCAACCAACTGGAATAGACATACAAACAAGCCAATGAAATAGAGACAAAGAAACACAAACCAATATGAAACCCAACCCCTGATGGCAATGATGTCACCGCTGACACCACTGATGCTGAGGGCAGGCACTGGGAGCTTCACAGACTGGACTCAGCAGCGGATAGGAACAGGCTTCAGGAGCTAGATTATGGAACACATGGATTGGGATGAAAGTTAGAAGGGACAGAATGCTCCTGGGACACCTGCCAATGAAGAAGAATCTTCACCCTGCTTTCTCCTAAAGATGCCATCTATGGGATGGGATCCCTTGCTGGGCAGTTGTGAATCACCTGTCCTGGCCATGCTTCCCCACAGCTGCACCTCAAGGTGAGGCACAAGCTGTGTTATTGCCCTCGGTGTGCCCAGGAGCAAGTCTCAGACAGAGCTTTTCTGCAGCCCAGCCTGTGGCAGAAACTCTCCCTATCACTGCCAGAAGCAGGCCCTGGCTGTGCTACTCTGTCCTGAACTCCAGAAATTGCCTCACTGAACAGAAACTGAGCTGGGAAGTCACAGCACTGACCAGAACTGGTTGTGGTCTAGCTCACACCACGACACTGATGCAAAGTTTTCATCATGTATTCAAAAAACTGAATGGATTGGTGGGGTTCTGCCAGATTCCACTATACAAACTGCAGCTTCCAATTCTTTTGGAGGAAGGGAGCCTTCCTGTGGCAGTTATGTGGGATATTACAGGATTATTTTCTAGTCACTCTCAGTCTTGGGAATGTTCTACCTGAACAAAGTCTTGGAGAGAGGCTTGCAACTCTCTGCAGATTTTTCACTGTGCAATCATGGATTTGAGATCCCTCCAGTGGTTAAAACTGGTCTCCAAGCAACAAGCACTAAAATGTTTTCATTTTTTAATTTTTATTTTTTTTTTTTAAACTTGACCCAGGATTTGTGCTGAGTTAGATGAGCAAATACTGGCATGATGTGACATTCTTGTTATTTATGTTACATCCAAATAAGTGGAAGATAACCTCGGCAAATTTCCATTATCTAATTATAAAAACCTCCTCGTATTCCCATGAAACTAATTTTAATTTGATGAAAAACAGGCAACTTGGAAATGGATTTCCTACGATTTGAGCGATAAGATTCTTTCTCAGTATGTTCTCAATTTACCAGAGACTCCAAAATTGGAGATCTCTATTAATAAACATTGCTGGTTGCTCATGCAGTGACTTTTTGTTATTACAAAAAAGGGGAGGGGGGAAGAAAAAGAAAAAAAAAGATTGCTAGATTTAGCAGCTTCTCTACTGCATTTGGAGAAAGAGAAAGGAATCACACTGTGCTTTATTTTCAAGAGGGAGAAGCAGCAGGCTGAGGTAGTCTAGCACGTCTGCAAAAGCCAGTGAAGATCCTGCTTTGTTAGAAGCTACCCTCACTATATGATGGTCACACGTGTTTAAAATCACAGAATCGCAACATGGTGGGGGTTGGAATGGACCTTTGGAGATCATCCAGTCCAGCCCCCCTGCTAAAAGAGGGTCACCCACAGGTTGCCCAGCACCACAATGTGTGTGTGGGTTTGGAAACTCTCCACAGAAGGAGACTCCATAACTTCTCTGGGCATTCTGCTCTGGGGCTCCAGCACCCTCACACCAAAGAAGTTTTCTTATCTTCAAGCAGAATCTTCCAGGTTCTAGCTTTTGTCCACTGCCCCTTGTCATAGAATCACAGAATCAACCAGGTTGGAAGAGACCTCCAAGATCATCCAGTCCAACCTATAACCCAACTCTAGCCAATCAACTAGACCATGGCACTAAGCATCTCATTCAGGCTTTTCTTGAACATCTCTAGGGACAGTGACTCCACCACCTCCCTGGGCAGCCCATTCCAATGCCAATCACTCTCTCTGTGAAGAACTTCCTCCTAACATCCAGCCTATACCTCCCCTGGCACAACTTGAGACTGTCCCCCCTTGTTCTTTTGCAGGTTGCCTCAGAGAAGAGACCGAACCTCCTTTCAGGTAGTTATAGAGACCAATGAGGTCACCCCTGAGCCTCCTCTTCTGCAGGCTGCACACCCCCAGCTCCCTCAGCCTCTCCTCACAGGGCTGTGCTCCAGGCCCCTCACCAGCTTTGTTGCCCTTCTTTGGACATGCTCCAGTACTTCAACATCTTTCTTGAGCGGGCCATAACTGGACATAGTACTCAAGATGTGGCCTGACCAGTGCTCAGTACAGGGGCAGAATAACCTCCTTTGTCCTACTGGCCACACTGTTTCTGATACAGACCAGGATGCCATTGGCTCTCCTGCCCACCTAGGCACACTGCTGGCTCATGTTCAGCTACTATTTACCAGTACCCCCAGGTCCCTTTCTGTCTGGCTGCTCTCCAGTCACTCTGTCTCCAGCCTGTAGCACTCGACACCACTGACAAGAGTCTGGCCCCACACCCCTCAGATATTAATCAGCACTGAGAAGATCCCCTCTCAGATTGCTCTTCTCCAGGCTAAACAACCCCAGGTCTCTCAGCCTTTCCTCTTCAAAAAGGTGCTCCCCTCAGAATCTTTGCAGTTCTTCACTGGGCTCTCTCCAGCAGCCCCTTGTCTCTCTTAAACTGGGAAGCCAAAAACTGGACCTAGTACTCCATCTGTGACCTCACTAGGACAGAGTAGAGAGGGAGAAGAACTTCCTTCAACCTGTTGGCCACACTCTTCTTAATGCACCTCAGGAGATCATTTGCCTTCTTGGGCATAAACATACTGCTGGCCAAGAATACTAATGAGAATTCAACAAAAAAACAGACACAAACTCTGCTTCAATGATTATTTCCTATCAAAGGGCATAACCTTACAACCCCTTACACATGAGAACGCCATAGCCGAATTCATTACATGAATAAAGGTTGTCAGAGCCTCCCAGAGCCTCCCTTGAAATTTCTGACGTGAGACAACGTGTGAAATAACCATAAATAAGGAACGAGAGAAACCTCAACTGATCTGCTGCTCTTCAGACTCAGGTTTGACCACTTTTCCTGAAAGCTAAGCCACACAGTCCCCCACTTTCCTGCGAAATCTAAGAGGAAGATCAATTTAACTAATGATGTGGGGGTTCTATGTCCCCATGGGCCTCACACATATTATTTATAGAATGCATTAATATTTCATTTTTCCCATCCCTAAACAGTCTTTGAGGGTGAAAAAAGAGATAACTTGAGACAGGTAACATTTTAATTGAAATTAATGGGATTGGTTTGATTTCACCTCTGAGAATATAAAAATCATTCATTTTTCTGTCATGAAAAGAATCTTTAAGTCTCACCAGTACCTTGACAAGCATGATGAACAGTGAGTCACAGTGAGAATCCACCTTCTGTCTCTCACTAGCCTGTTCTGCCCAGACCATCACCCTCTAGTTCATGAGAAAGCAGCATGAAAAATAATTATTGAATGACAGAGTTGTCTTGGCTGAAAGAGACCCTTAAAATCATTGAATCCAACCCTTAACCTTGCACTGTCAGGTTGCCTCTAAAGCATGTCCTTCAACACCATATCTACAAAGCTTTTTAATCCCTCCAAGGATGGGCACTCCACCATTTCCCTGGGCAGCCTGGTCCAGGGTTTGACAACCTTTTGGATGAAGAAAATGTTTCCAATGTCCAACCTAAACCTCTCTTGGGGAAACTTGGGGTGATTTCCTCTTGCACGGTCATTTGTTTCCTGGGAGAATAGACTGAACCCCACCTTGCTCCAACGTCATTTCAGGGAGATGGAGAGCCTGAAGGTCTCCCCTCAGCTTCCTTTTCTCCAGGAGCCCCACTTCTCTCTGACACTCTTCACAAGTTCTGCTGTCCAGACCATTCACCATTTTAATTGCCCTTCTCTGTACATGCTTCAGCCCTTCAGTGTTCTTCTTGTGGTGAAGGGCCCAAAAGAGAACCTAGTTTACAAGGTAGGGCCTCACCAGTGCCCAGCACAGGGAAACAATCACTTCCCTACTCCTACTGGCTATATCATTGCTGGCTCAATCCAAGATGTCGTTGACCTTGACCACACGGGCAACCTTTTGGTCATATTTTGCTGGCTAAGTATGCCCAGATCTCAAAAACCTCAAGATAAACCTCTGCTTTTATTTCATTCTTTAGTGTGGGTCATCACAGCAATACACTGTCCCTTGGCTCACTGGTGCACAGCATCTCTCTTCACCATCTTTTCAATGCTGCCTGTCAAGGACTCTAACCTCTGACCAGGAACAGTGAGTATAAGAAGTCTTTATGCTACCTCTGTGTTGAGCTAGATCTGGGCTACTAAACGTGCCAAAATCATGTGCTGTACAGACTGCTCATTCTCCAAAGGCTCTGCTGAAGCACTGTTGGACCATTTACAAGAGGTTTGCCAAATCACTGGAAAACTGAAGTATTACCAAACTGGAGAGTGCCGGCCAGCAGCAGCAATCATTTCATTACTGTCCTCTTAGTCATCTTCTAAATAGTTTCTTGCTGCCAAAGCTGCCACATGAACCTTGTTGCTTTAATTTATATATTTAGGTTGTTTTTTTCCTACAAGGTATAAGAATGGGATCATTCTCTGAAGGACCTAAGGTGCTCAGGAGCACCTTGCTTTTTTTTTTTTTTTTTGCTTTGACCTATTTTCTGTGATTTAAAAGCTGAATCAATGAACTTCATTCAGACTAGGTAGAAGGAAGAAATTCTGCAAGCTGAGGGTGGTGAGACCCTGGTCCAGGTTTCCCAGAGAGGTGGTAGAAGCCCCATCCCTAGAACTATTCCAGGTTGGGTTGCTTGAGTAATGTGCTCTAGTTGCAGATGTCCCTGCTAAGTGCAGGGGAATTGGACTAAATGACCTTTAAAGATCCTTTCCAACTCAAACTGTTCCATGAATCTGTGATTCTGTGACTAAATTCTTTCATAAGCTCAAAATGGAAAACAACTGGATCACCACCCAGGTTACCTCACACAATTTTCCTCCAAGTATCCTCCTTCTTGTTATCCCTTATGACAAAGTTTTGCTTCTTTCCTGACAATCTCTTCAGTGAAACATTCTTACCACACCTTTTACAACCACTACACATTCCACAGCCCCCAAGGCCAAAAGCTGCTTGGTGTCTTCACTGAGTTACAACCACACATGAATTCAATCTCAGCACTGAGGAAGGTCTTGAAATTATTTGTCTTCTACTGTGAATTTAAAATTATGTAGGGGGAAGTGAAATCCAACCCATAGACAGAAGTGAAGTGCAAGTAAAATCCCACAAAAGCTGCAACAAAGTAAGTGGACAAGTCAAACACAACATTCTCCCCTTAAAAAGGGCAAAGAAGGCTGCAAGATTTACTTAAAGTTTCGTTTTATTGTCAGCAAATGACACTGCATATAAAAAGGAATCCTATAGGATTTTCTGTTATCTTATTTAGAGAGTTTTTTTTTTAGGGAGGAAAGCCCTTGAAAAACATGTGAAATACTTCAGGAATTCTCTGTGAATAACAGCATTTGTTTTCTTCAGTCATAGAATCACAGACTCGTTTTGGTTAGAAGAGACCTTTAAAGGTCATCTAGTCCAGCCCCACAGCAGTCAACAAGGACATTTGCAACTAGAGCAGGTAGCTCAGAACCCCAAACAATCTGACCTGGAATGGTTCCAGGGGTGGATCACCTACCACCTCTCTGGGTAATCTGGACCAGGGTCTCACCACCCTCAGTGTCAAACATTTCTTCCTTCTATCTACTCTAAACCTCCCTCTTTGAGTTCAAACCACCATCCCTGGTCCTGTCACAGCAGGTCATGCTCAAAAGTCTGTTCCCAGCTTTCCAATTGGCCCCTTTAAATCCCAAGAAGCTGCCAGAAGGTCTCCCTGGAGCCCTCACTTCTCCAGGTTGAACAATCCCAACTCTGTCAGCCCGTCCTCTCAGCAGAGGTGTTCCAGCCCTCAGATCATTTTTTAAATCCTAACTGGGTTTATCAAAGTCAGACTAGCTCCAGGACACAGCTGGTGAAACACCCTGCCCATGGCCTCTTACACTAGAAATCAGAGGAAAATCATGCTGCGACGAGCCTTAGCATATTTATTTTCAATTCCAGGCCACAGATTAGATCAGGATAGTTCTTTTCAAGGAATTAATAGATAATAAGGAGATGCCTGAGTCTTACGAGGAAAAGTGACCTATATTTCAGGTAAGGAAATACTCATCCCAGTGACACACGGGACAATGCTGGCATGAAAAGCTCTGCTAATAGCTGTGGTTTATTATTTTTCATCTGGGTGCCCAAAGGATCTTCCTCTCCTATTCATGCCCAGTGCAAGGCCACCTTTTGTTCCAACATTACAATCTACTTAATATTTTTTTATCATTTCACAGCCACAGTAATTGCACCCTCAGGAGTAAAAAACCTCCTTCCTGCCTCTGCTTTCCAATATTATTGGCATCTTCCTCATTTGGGGACCTGAAATGATCTTTTTTGCATTTTCCCCGTGAAATAACAAACACGGATGGTTGTGGCTCAAGCACTCTTTGGAGCATGACCCCCTTGGCTCCTGGTGTTATCCAAATTAGATTTTGATCTTTGTCAATTAGGCTTTGCCACTGTGGACCTGCTGTGCCACTGTCAGGAGAATCACTGTCAGGGTCGGTAAGTCAGTGAACTTTGGAAGCCTTTCTCCACCTTCCAGGGATGCAGCATTTACTATTATTATTATTGCCTCTAGTAATAATAATAATAATAGCTAAATAAAATAAATATTTCTTTCCACAATCCTTATTTCTGGAAATTTTTGCACTGTTTATCCCTAAACCAAGAATCACTTGCAGCAAGGAGATCTCTGCCTTCCCAGGATAAAAGAAAAAGCAAAAGAGATCCTAATTTCTGCAAACAGTTTGTATTTCCTTTTGCTACTTTTAAATGTTCCTGTCTTTGCAATGGACCTTGCATCTCATTTGTCTGAGGGCAAGTTTTGCTTCTGGGGAAAGAAATAAGTGGCCAACCAAACAAAAAAGAGGAATGCCAGGAAATCTCCTCTGGTTGTTGCAGCACAGCTCTGTGACACTGCTTCAGCTCAAGCATTTTGTTGGCTGGTTGGTCTGGAGCATTTAAACTGGGCAAATATTGGGGGAATGTTCATAGACTCATAGAATCATTTTGGTTGGAAAACAGCTCTAAGGTCGCCTAACTCTCAGCACTGCCAGGGCACCACCAAACTATGTTCATCAGAACCACACATCAACACAGCTTTTCAATCCCTGCAGGGATGGTGACTCCACCACTGCCCTGGGCAGCCTGTTCCAGGGCTTGACACCCCTTTTGGGGAAGAAATTGTTTCTCATGTCCAACCTAAACCTCCCCTGAAGTGACTTGATTTCCTCTTGCCCTGTCATTTGTTACTTGGGAAAAGAGACTAATCCCCACCTGTCTCCAGCCTCCTTTCAGGGAGGTGAAGAGAATGAGGTGGTTTCCCCTCAGCCTTTTTATCCAGACTGAACTACCCCAAGTCCTTCAGCTGTACCTCAGGAGACTTGTTTCCTACACCCTTTATTAGCTTCATTGCCCTTCTCTGGACCCAGTCCAACACTTCAATCTCCTTCTTGTAGTTTCAGGCGTAAAACTGAACTCGGTATTCCAATATGCTGGTGCTGACATACCGACCTCTTGGCTAGTCATCTTCTCCTTTACCACATGCCCCAAGTGCCATCCCACTCCATGTAATCTTGCTGGCTGTCAAAAAACTTCCATTTCATTCTCTCTTTTAAGTCTGGCTTGGCATTCCAGCACAATTCACTTGTGGAGTTTCACAGAGTTGCACCGCTGCATAGTCCGAGGGGAAAGAAGAACCTTCCTTGCATAGAGAAAGAGTTTTACATGCTTCCCAAACCAGGATTTTCCATCGGGAGATGCTGTTTCATAAATGTTAAGGAAAAGAAGAGCCTCGATGGTCATCAAGTCTGACCCTGTGAACACTAAAGGTCAAGAGTTTTACTGAATTGGTGCCTGTCTGAAATACAGCATCTCTCAAAAAACTAGCTCTGAGCAAAACCTTTTCAGGGTGAAAAGTCCCATATCGACCTGCTCGTGGCTTGCAGCGGTAAAGACCACAGTACATTTAAAGGCTGCTCCTGTTGCCTTGTGGGCAAAGATTCCCCCACCTGTACCTCACTCTCTGCTTCAGACCCACTTCTTCTGCCTTGAAGGTATCCAGCACTCAGAGATGCAGCAAAGCCTCTGGACTCCTAAACTTGGCAGCTGCGCTTCCATATATTACCTCTGGAGAAACTGCTCTTTGGCATGCAACTGGAAGCTGGTACAGAGGCTGCCCAGTTCCTAAAATGCCAGAAGCAAAAGGCTAAACATAACAGATAGAAAAAATACTCAAAAGGGGAAATACATGGGACAAACATGGAATACAGGCAGTGAAAAGTGAAATCAGAAAAGTGCATTCAGAGAAAAAAAAAAAAAAAGGGTGGACATATCTGATTATGGAAAGGCAGGGAAAGGCACCACTAACACTTCAGAGGGCTGGAGCACCTCTCCTATGGGGCAAGGCTACAAGAGATGGGGCTGTTCAGCCTGGAGAAAAGAAGGTTCCAGGGAAACTATACAACCCCCCTGAAGTGGCCTACAAGAAAGTTTGGGAGAGACCTTTTACTAGGGCATGTAATGATAGGACAAGAGGGAATGAACTGAAGCTGAAAGAGGAGAGATTTAGCCTGGATGTTAGAAAGGAATTCGTTGCAATGAGGGTATTGAGACAGTGGAGCAGGTTGCCCAGGTAAGCGGCAGATGTTTCTTCCCTGGAAGTGTACAAGACCAAGGTGGACAAGGCCGTGAGCAACCTGGTCTAGTGGAAGATGTCCCTGGAAGGGGGGGTTGGAACCAGATGATCTTTAAGTTATCTACCGATTCAAACCATTTTATGATTCAACATGCAGAACACATCTCCAACAAGAGGAAAATCAGTAATTTTCATAGTCTGGGAAGATCTATGATGTTCCAAACTTAACAAACATACTGTGAAACACCAGGAAATATAGAAAACAGATATAGGAAAGTACATAAAACACTGCAGTATCACAAACACATAAACCAAATAAAAATAAACATGTCATATTACTATATTTACTTTCTTGTCCTTCTTACACTGGCTGGCAGAGTTATAAATTGAATATGGATGAAGGAGAAGGTAACATATCCTCGGATCTGAAACATAAATACATAGCTGTGAAAAAAAGAACAAACCACAAGCACACATGCGATCCACCTATCTTTGAGAAGTGAGTATGTCCTAGAAATATTTGGATGTTTAGAGACTGCAAGGGGAAATGTCCTGAGCTTGTGTTCTGGGAGCTGGTGCTAGCTTTGACAGAGCGGGACCCATGTAAGCATCCGTGTAAACAATTGGACTGAGCTCCTCACAGAGATCCTGAGTTCCTTTTCTACCATAAAGAACACGTTTTGGAGAAGGAGAAGTCATTCCCCAGCTCCATCCCTATGATCACACTCATGTTGGGTTATCATACCTCAGCACAATACCCAGGTGATGAAGCTTCCCCCAGTTGTTCAGTCTGGAGAAGAGGATGCTGAGGGGAGGTCTCCTTGTTCTTAACGACTACCTGAAGGGAGGTTGGAGTGAGATGGGGTTGTTCTTTTCTCCCTAGAATCAGATAATAGGATTAGAAGAAATGGCCTGAAATTGTGCCAGGGGAAGTTTAGGTTGGATATTAGGAAAAAAATTATTTACTGAAAAGCAAGCAGGTGTGGTGCTGAACATGGCTCAGTGGTGACCTAGCAGTGCTGGGTTATCAGATGGTCCTGAACTTAAAGTTTTTTTTTCCAGCAAAAATAATTCTATGATTCTCTGGCCAAATTTTGTTGGGTTTGGTCCCTTGCTGCCCCGTTAACAGACAACACCAGGAAACTAAGGGGAGTAGGTTGGGTTCTCATCTCACAGCTCCTCTGACCAGCATACACAAAATCTGTGAGAGCAGTGAGGCCAGGAGAGTTTCTGATATCTGTCAGTAGGGAATTAAATGTGGGAAGAGACGCAGGGGTCAACCTTCCAGCAAGCACTTATGTACAGGGAGGCTTTGGATAAACAATCAGATGAAAAGTCTGTTTGGGAAAATGGTTGCCACAAGCTGCCTTGGGTGGAAAGAATCGATTTTAGCAAGGCTATTTATAGAGGAGCTGGCAGGAACGGTTTGTGGTGGTTTGGGACATTATCACCTCTTTCTCAGCCATTTAATTTTTTTTGACCAAGCCAACTTACCCTAATTTTTTTTTTTTTCCTGTAGTTTGACTTCACTGTTACTCAGAACAAAACCTGTTAGGCACAAAGAGGAAGAAAATTATTATTTTTTTCCAAGTGATTTTTAATAATAAAAATCAACCTAGCAGTTCTGAAAGATCTGTGCTCTGGAAGGCAGAATATCAGCATCATAGCAAACCTCATCCAAAGAGTAAAGGCAAGGCCAGATTTTTGAAAAATAAACTGCTTTCTACTTGATCACCTTATTAGAGTTTGGTCCAGTGCACTTTGACTTTGAAAAGTTTTGGTCCAAGCCCTTAAAATATACACTGTTGATAGTTTTCTCATTCTCAGCTTATTCAGCATGTTTTAAAACATGTGCGTAGCTGGCTTGACTACAAATTAGCTAGATAGAGAAAGCCAGTACTAGATTTTGGGGATATTTTATTGTATAGCCTGTCTAAGGAGTGAGGCAGTAGTTATGAAGTTCATATAACATTTTGGAGGATTTATTTATTCTTTCTTGCCAACACAGCTCCGAAACCCAGAGGTCAAATCCTACAGATCTTACAGTCCATAGTTTTGCCACTGACTTCATTGATGGCATAATTTCAGGCATGAAGGTTAAGGTCTTGCTTGAGGTTTGTTTTCTTGTTTTAGCTTTTAAAACCCTTCCAAAAATATCATTTTTAAAAATTAATGAGTATTCATATAAATGGCAATCTCTACTCAAAAAACCAAACGGTCGTCCAAAATAAATGAAAGGAAAGAATGGTAGCATACATCCAGCCCTGACTTTGTCATCTCGTGCTCAAACTTTATAGCATGGTTTTCCAAATCACCTACTGAACTATCACAATGTGCTGCTGTACTCTGCATTCTTCAGCGGGTTTAGCTGCTCTTGATAATGTGTGATATTAATAATCATGCTGTAAGATTATACCACTGCAAATTAAATTCTGTCTTGCCTTCCTAGCTAGCTCCAGCCAACGCAAGCTGTTGGACAGGATGCCAACACAAGACTTTTGTCTTGCTTAAATTCTATGTAGGCCTCATATTACTTTCCAAAGTGACCAGTAGACTTTTTGCTGGCCCCATGCATAGGACCACCGTCACCTGGTGCAACTCCAGTTCAACATCCCAGCTACTACAACATTTATGGAGTGAATGCCTTTCCAGATATCGACATGGACAGATGAGAATAATAAATGTAGCATACAACTCATTAAACGTAAAGCTTATTTTCTCACACACCTGCAAATACTTGCGTGGATAAGTTCTGGAGAACAAAGCCAAGTTAAAGACAACTTCCAAATATCCAAGTGGAACTCATTAATGTGGAGGCCAAGACTTTGTGGATGGTATGGAAATTGAAAGAAAAGCACCTCATTTAATGGAAACGGCATTCTATTTTCATTTCACATGTGTTTAAGACATGTAGAGCTGAAAAGAAATTACACATCGCATAACACAAACTATTTTAATATCACAAAATTGAAATTGGAGGTCATTGGCTACTGTGGTTTCTCCTGAACCTCCTTCTGACTTGCTTTGATAAATGATGTAGGAAGTTCTTTTAATGAGGTTCGATCTTAGATATTGAAATAAACTCCATCTGAATCTCCCCAGTGTTCTGCATGCATATCCACACCTTCCTGCTGCAGAGAGTGAGGTGACGGCAATTTGCAAGGATAAATAGGTCTGTCCATATGCACATATCTGTAACTCCAGGGCAGGAGGCAAATGCTGTTATTATTTAAGTCTACCATAACTTCTATGCAATTCCACACTTGCTACAACAACTGAAGCTTTACAGTTGAATTCTACAAGAACGGCAATTTCCGACTGCAAATAAAACACAGTTGTTGTAGCAGGGCACTTTGGAACACCAGCACTGAGCAGTGAATGATGAGTGCAGAAACATTCAAAATCCCCTTTTCACTACTGCTGGCTCCAAGGGCAATCTCTTGTCTCTAGAGCTGGCAAAAACCAACTGTCATCAGCCTCTTATGTTGATCTGCCTCAGTTTACCCTTCTGTAAAATGGAGATTGTAAGACTTATATTCCTGAACATATATTCAGTCACAGAAGCATAGAACCGTTTTGGTGGGAGGAGACCTTCAAGATAATAACATCCAAATGTTAACCCAGCACTACCAGATCCCACTAAACCATGCCTTTCAACAACACATCTACAAGGCTTTCAAACCCTTCTCAAATGAGAAATCCACCACTGGCCTGGGCAGTTTGTTCCAGAGTTTGACAGCCCTCTCAGAGGAGAAATTTTCCCTGATGTCCAACCTAAATTGCCCCTGGTGTAACTTGAGGACATTTCCTCTTTTCCTGTCACTTGTTATTTAGCAGAAGAGACCAACAGCTACCTCACTACAACCTCCTTTCAGAATGCTTTGGATGTCAACTGATGTATGATTATGAACTTATAATTTTATAAAAGGCAAGGTGCTATAAATTTCATAGAATCATAGAATGGTTAAGTTGGAAGGGACCTCAAAGATCATGCAATTCCAACCCCCTGCCATAGGTAGAGACACCTCCCACTAGCACAGGTCACTCAAGGCCTCGTCCAAACTGGCCTTGAACACCTCCAGGGAGGGAGCAGCCACAACCTCCCTGGGCAACCTGCACCAGTCTCTCACCACCCTCACTGGAAAGAACTTCCTCCTAACATCCAATCCAAATCTGCCCTCTGCCAGTTTAAATCCATTGCCCCTTGTCCTGTCACTACAAGACCCTGGCAATAGTCACACTCCAGCCTTCCTGTAGGCCCCCTTCAGATACTGGAAGGCTACTCTAAGGTCTCCTCAAAGCCTTCTCTTCTCCAGGCTGAAGAGCTCCAACTCTCTCAGCCTGTCCTCGTAGGAGAGTTGCTCCAGTCCTCTGAGTGTTTTCGTGGCCCTCCTCTGGACTTGCTCCAACACTTCCATGTCCTTCCTGTGCTGGAGGCTCCAGAACTGCACACACTACTCCAGATGGGGTCTGATGAGAGCAGAGCTCTCTCTCTGCAGTTCTGGACCCACCCTGGCACAGGAAAGACATAGAAGTGTTGGAGTGGGTCCAGAGGAGG
>VWZE01012542.1:83512-116988 GCA_013396675.1 Eubucco bourcierii | reverse complement strand
GCCGTTGATCACCACTCTCTGTGTGCGACCATCCAGCCAATTCCTTATCCAGCGATGTTCCACCCATCAAGTCTATGTTTTTCCAGTTTGGTGCCCAGGATGTCACTTGAGAAAGAGTCAAATGCCTTACTCGGGTCCAGGTAGATGACATCAGTTGCCCTTCCCTTGTCCACTGTCACTGTGGCTTCATCACAAAAAGCCACTAAATTTGTCAGGCAAGATCTGTCCTTGGTGAAGCCATTGCTGGTTACCACCAACCACCTCTGCTTTGTTTTCAATTTGCCTTAGCAGAGCCTTCAGCAGGATCTGCTCCATGATCTTACCAGGCACAGAGGTGAGGCTGACTGGTCTGTAGTTGCCAGGGTCATCCTTTTTTCCCTTCTTGAAGATGGGTGTTATGTTTGCCCTTCTCCAGTCAGCAGGAACTTCACCAGTCTGT
Organism: Eubucco bourcierii; assembly: GCA_013396675.1. Taxonomy (NCBI): domain Eukaryota; kingdom Metazoa; phylum Chordata; class Aves; order Piciformes; family Ramphastidae; genus Eubucco; species Eubucco bourcierii. Next base: position 116,549 of record VWZE01012542.1, on the reverse strand, counting down.
CATGACCTTTCAAATATGATGGACAGTGGCTTGGCAACTTCATCTGTCAGTTCCCTCAGGATCCATGGGTGGATCTTGTCAGGCCACATGGACGTGTGCACATTCAGATTCCTTAGGTGCTTGCAAATTTACTTGAATCCCTGGTATAAGTAACAAAATGCCTCATTCCAGGGTGCTTCTGCACACGATAGATGCACACAAATTTATATTTGTTCACACAGACTGCATGTAGGTGTGTGTGCTCATAAAAACATGTTTAGACCATTTGTTCTGTATTTTGCTGATAAACAGGGTTCATGGAATCACAGAATAATTGAGATGGGAAGAAATATTCGAGTTTAGGTCTAACAGCTCACCTAGAGTTCACAGTCTCACCACTACTGCCACTAAACTGTGTCACTCACCACCATACCGTTGCTTGTTTTGAATACCTCCAGGGATGGTGACTCCACCACCTCCTTAGGTAGCCTATTCCAATGCCTGATAACCCGTTCTGGGAAGATTTTTTTTTTTTTTCTGAGAGTCAACCTGAGCCTCCCTTGGCACAACTTGAGGCTGTTTGTCCTGTCACTTGTTGCATGTAATGAAAAACCAACACCCACCTGGCTCCAATCTCATTTCTGGGAATCACAGAGTGCAATGAGGTCTCCATCTCCTCTTCTGAAAAATAAACAACCCCAGTTTCCTCAGATGTTCCTCTAAAGGCTTATGTTCAAAGCCCTTCACCTGCTTTCTTGCTCTTCTCTGGATCAGTTCCAGCACCTCAATGTCCTTCATTCAGTGAGAAGCCCAAGACTGAACAGAGTACTCTAGGTCTGACCTCACCGGTGAAGATCCATTTGTGTCTACTTGAACTCAATGGCAGGTGGGTAGCAAAACCAAATGCAACATCACAGGTTACAACAAAAATGAAACAGCCTAATCCTGCTCCTAGTAACATCAAAGGTCTGGATATTTATGGCAACATCTTGATCCACATTGGGTCGAAGGTGATTTTGCCATCGACTGCAATGAAACCGAGATTTGGACTATGGACCTGATCCTGCAACTAATCCCTGTGATCTACAGTGACAAACACCTCCTGAGCAGATACTAGAAATTAGTGGATCTGGCTACAAGTCAAATTCTGTGTAGTCTGATCTGACAGCATAATCAAAGCTACGTTAGCAAGCATGTAATAACACACAAATATATATATATTTTCTCAAATGACTCCACATAAACCCACAGGAAATTTTTTACTTAAATGAGAAGGAGAAAATCTATATCTTAGAGAGTGAAAAACAAATTAAAGGTTCTTGAAGGGTGTTTCTTAACATTTACCAGTGTTTTTCCCCGTGGAAAAGATGAAAAATTAGCTTGAACCCTAGAGCTTTTGGTCTTTTGTATTCTTTTCCTTTTTACTTTTTTTTTCTCCCACAATGAATATAGATTTTTTTTAATCCTATACGCAGACATTTCACATATTTAGATTGGAAAGCTTTCTCATTGTTATAAGAGATTGTTTGAAATTAAAAGTGCCCGTGGGACTTACCTGTACAACCAAAATATACCAGCATCCAGGCATAAACACCACACAAACCTGAGTAATTTTTGGACTGTGTTTTTAGAGTCTGTAGCAAAATAATCCTGGCATCAAGAGAAATACTGTGCTGTCAGGTTTCTCATGTTGAGATAAGAATCTCTGCCGTCTGTTTCTATTAGGCAACGTGCAGGAAAACATCAACAGTCATTAAGGAGAGCTTTGCCATCTCCCATCTGGGTCTCATCACTGCTCCACCTACCACACAGGACCCTAGAAAGTGCAAGGGAAAATAAAGTTTAGTATCTCAGGATCATCACTTTGAGTGGGAGGAGAGACACATTCCAGAATCCTGGAACGGTGGGGGTTGGAAGGGATATCTGGAGATCACCTAGTCCAAATCCTCTGCTAAAGCAGGGGCATCCACCACAGGTTGCCCAGGATCACAATGCCCAGGTGAGTTTGGAATCTTTCCAGAGAAGAAGATCCCACAGCCTCTCGGGGCAGCCTGCTCCAGGGCTCCAGCACCCTCACACCAAAGAAATTTCTCCTGTTCCCCTGGGTTCCAGTTTGTGCCCAAAATTTTGGAAATATTGTATTTCTTCATAACACCTTTTAAGGACACTGTCAGCCAAAGGACTTCTCAAGTGTGATCTTGAAGTGTTGAACAGAGAATCAAAAATCCTGGTTAAATTTCTTTGGCATGAATCACTTAATGTTTAAAACACTCTATTCTCTGTCCATGGGAGAATGTGGGTGGTATTATTTCCTCCCTCTCCCACCCTTCCCCTGAACTGCCTGTCCAAATGTGAAACTCCAGAGGAAGAACCTCCTCAGGCTCTACATTTATGAGACCTCATGTGTGGACAAAGACTTAAAGCCCAGGAACATAATATTACCAAGATAGACTTATGATGCACCTGATTACAAAAACAAAAAACCCAAACAAACAAACAAAAAAAGTTGCTTTGATTGCTTAAAACAACTTAAGTTATGAAACCACAATAGTTAAATCAGCTAAAAATAACAAAACCCTTACCTAGATTTCACTGTTTACTTTTGGACACATGTTTCAGGCCTGAGCTGCTATTGGAAGTGTACCTGCAACTACCTAGGTCTGGACTCTGACTGACTTCTCAAGATTGACCTTGGATCTGACCTTGAACTTGACCTTATAGTAAGTTTGTGTGAAAATTTGAACACTTAGCTCAATCTGATCACCATCTCTGAGCCTTCTCTTTCCATTTTGACTGGGTACTGTGGGCTAAAGACTTGGCTGGCAACCCTCTATCCTGCTGGCTGTGGTGTCTCACCTGGCTCCACATCTCTTAACAAGCACCAGGAACTTAGTTATTCCCAAGCTTCCAGCAGCCTCATGTGACTGAATCTTTGTGCTTTACTTTGAGATCACAGGATCACAGGATGTCAGAGGTTGGAAGTGACCCAAAGAGATCATCCAGTCCAATCCCCCTGCATAATCTAGCTCAAGTCACAGAGGAACACATCCAGACAAGCCTTGAAAGTCTCCAGAGAAGGAGACTCCACAACCTCTCTGGGGAGCCTGGTCCAGCACTCTGTGACCCTTACAGTAAAGAAGTTCCCCTTGTGTTGAGATGGAACCTCCTGTGTTGCAGCTTCCATTCATTGCTCCTTGTCCTATCCCAGGGAGCAAGTGAGCAGAGCCTGTCCCCAGCCTGCACCCCCCCTCCCCGGGCCCACCACCCAGCCCCCTGATATTTATAAACATTTGTTAAATCCCCTCTCAGTCTTCTCTTTTCCAGACTAAAAAGCCCCATGTCCCTTAGACTCTCCTCATCATGCAGTGTTCCAGTCCCCTAAACCTCCTCATAGCCCTCTCCATCAGATCCCTGTCCCTCTTAAACTGGGGAGCCCAAAACTGAATGCAGTACTCAAGATGAGGTCTCACCAGGGCAGAGTAGAGGGGGAGGAGATCCTCCCTTGATGTGCTGGACACACTCTTCCTAGTACACCCCAGGATCCCACTGGCCTTCTTGGCTGGTAAGCACAGAACATATTTCCTCATGTAGAAATAACTTATTTCTGCTGATAATAAGAGTGATACAGCTGACTTGTGAGTACAGATTAGCCAGATGTACTTTTACTGTTGGATACCATTAGAGGTGAAGTTTGAGTGACACTTTTGGAGGTCTTAGAGGTATAGAAGAAAAAGAAAAAGTGGTGAGGATAACTAACAGTTGTTACAGCTGAGAAATTGCATAACAATTATGGACACTGATGAACCGCTTAAAAGGTGCTGACTTGTTTCAAAAGGTTTCCTTCTCACCAATATCTCTCATTGGTCAGGCACTGGAACCATAGAATCACAGAATCATTGAATCACAGGACGATGTGAACGGTTAAGGGACCTCTAGAGGTCATCTGGTTTACCCATCCTGCAGTAACCAGGGGCATCCCCAATTGGATCAGGTTGCTCAGAATCCCATCAAGCCTGTCCTTAAATGTCTCCAGTTACGAGGCCCCCAGCACCTCACTAGTTAACCTGACAACAGGCTGCCCAGGGAGGTAGTAGAGTCAACATCCCTGGAGATGTTCAAAAACCTTGTAAACATGGCCCTTCAGGCCATGGTTTAATGGTCATTGTAGTGTGGGGCTTGATGATCTTACAGATCTTTTCCAACCAAAATGACTCTGTGATCTGTACCTTCACACAGCCCTTGAATTCATTTTTATTGTTTAAAGGTTTGTGTGCTCTCACAATTCTGATAGTGACTCACCAGTGCCAGGATTTGGCACTACTCACCTCGGTCACCGGGAGCGCTTCTCCACGGTCAGGATGATATAGTGGGTAGAAAGTACCTTGGGACCATTCGGTGACATTGAAAGAGATGTAAGCTGAGACCTGGATGAAAACAAAGTGGAATTTTTTCAGGATTTTTCATGCATTATAAAAATTGAGGTTTTAAAAATTAAAACTTGATTTTTTTTTCCCCCCTTTAAAAAATGCAACAGATGTGCAGGAAGACAAAGCTGGTTCCTGCACTACCTCGTGGAAGTCGCTTTATCGTTATGTGAAGCAGTTACTGAAGGGGAGCACAGCAGAATGACTGCATGTATCTCTCATATGTTAATTAGGAGAATCAGTACAGAGCCAAGTTTTATAACCTTGTTCAATTTTAAGAGGTTTTTACAGTTACTGAATGCATTAAGAACCAGAGAAATGTTGTGGGGGTTGTCCATTGAGTTCTAGACACTGGAAAGCTCACTTGTTGTGTCTACAGGGAGAGGTGACATAGTTTTTGCTCTACAGTCATACAAATGCAACAAACACGACAAGGGTATAAACCAGAGCATATCAGATTTGGTGTAAACCACAAGACACTCGGCAATAAACATTAATTTCACTGCACAAAGCAATTGATATAAGAGAGCTCTTGAACTTCTCTGGTTCCTCTAATCATACCTAATTATGGATAGATAAGTTCCGTGTGTAGAGCATCAGGAGAGACATTGCATGTTCTTGAGCAGGGTTAGGGAATGCTGAAACCCTCACACAAGTAAAAGCCCACTTTAAAGCCTCAGGACTGCAAGACTGACACCAAGAAAAAAAGAGATTTTGGTGAAATGCCTTAGAGTGCCCTGAAAACAACAGTAGCGGATTAAAACATGCTGTGTTTTTCCTCTGGTGGTTTGGTGGCTACAGCAGAGATGACCACATCCACTTTATTTTATTCATAGGAGGCATCTAATTAGCTTCAGTGGAGCTACTGGAAAGTGGAAACCCTCTCTCTTCTGTCTGAGCCCTTTCTCCCTGCAAAGGGCAGAGAGGAGCCATCACCACTACAACCACACAGAGCAGGTGATCCCCTGAGCACTGCTGGATAGTGCCCCCTCCCCCTCCACCCCCGCCTCTCCCCAATAGCAGTGAAGGTTCCTGGCAGTGGCTGGAGAGATTTGTCCTCTGCTCTTTCACCACCAAGCATCCATAATGATCATTTGGTTCCCACCTGGAAACTGTTTGAGATTTTGCAAGGAAACTGCAGATCAAGGCAGAGGCAGGACCTTCTGCCCAGGATTGACTTCAGGATGCTCTGACAAGCTGCTCAGGGACAGTGAAAGGGGACTCTCCTGGGTCTCTTTGGCCAAGAAAGCTGGAGGAGGCAAGAAGCAGCAGAAAGGAGAAGGTTAAACTTTAGGATTCATCATCCACACCCAAAGAGTACCCAGAAGTGTGGGGTGAGGGACAGCACACACCACCAGCAAGGAAGGAAACATCCACAGTGTGAATTATCACAGCATTAATTCCCAGACAAATTTAATAAAGCTGTGGCCTAATTAAACCCCATCCTTTGCTCCCTCCCCTTCTCTTTAAGACAGTATGAATCAACGCAGTGCTTTGACTTCTGGAAAGGGAATCCTGGAACCTTTTGTCTTTTTACACACACACACAACACACACACAGACACACAAAAGATCCTACTAAAATATTTTTGTGTTTCTGTAAGCCGGACCCTGCAAGACATCAGGTGAAATGGCCTGAATGAGTGGAGAGGATAACATCAAGCAAAGTTAATACAGGATACAACATTTTTGTCACAATTATTCAGCTATTTTATCAGCAATGGGCAAATTAACTCCACCAAAACTCATCAGACCAGAGGGACAAATGAGATATGAATCAGCATACCCTTTAAAATGCACTGGGTTGAAAGAAACAAAGCAAGGATCTGCTATGGAAATTTCATACATCTGAAATATATCCACACAACCAACACAATCAAGATTTGACACACCACCCTTATTTCAGAAGATTAAAAAACCTAACAGGAACAAATAACATGTTTTCCACAAGAAAAATGTGAATCAGCCGCTTGAGCTGTTCCCAGTTTTGAGAAGCAAAGCCCTGTCTATTATAATCTTGTTTTTCTCAGCCATAAACAAAGTGTGAAAAGGAAAAAAAAAAAAAAAAAGAAAGAAAAAAAATTTATGTTGAATATGGTTATAGTTATTATTTCACTTCTGGGGATTTATTAAGCATGTGTTAGGAGTTTAGATATAAAATGAAATTGTTTTCTCACTACATGGATGTCTTCTGTGACTATCTGTAAAATTTCATTAAGGTGTTAGACTTGATATTGCAGATCAAAGTAATCCCAAGAGATTAAGGAGACCCTGCTAATTGACTAAGGTCATGTACTGCACTTCCCACTGGCACTTTGGCCTACATTGACAACAGAGGAGCAGCCCCATCTCAAAGGACCATTCTATAAAAATACCATTTTCTTTATCTCTGGTCCAGTTTTCACACCGCCCTGATAACAAGGGATTTCATAAATCCAGGAGGACTGATTAGAGTTTTGAGTATGTAACTTTCTGAGGAAAAAAAAATATACATGATACTTTGGAACAATTTTTGACATTTTATCTTACCCTTTAAAACTCACGGGAACATCTTGCACGTCAGGTGTTTAAGAATAAAAAGTGTCAGCATATATAGCAAGTTCCATCATTCAAACTTGGCACTAAAGAGGATGTTGAAAGCGTTGCTGCAGACCATTAAAACCAGCTAATTTACAACCAAAGACATTGTTGCATGAAGTGCCAACTTGGTCAATAATTAGAGCTTGGATTTTATATGGCTAGATAGATATATCTCCAGCTCTGACAACAGAAAGGTCCTAAAAACCTTTCCCTGTTGATCAAAGCACACAACATATTACTCTCAATTGGACAGCCTCTGTTAGCTCCAGATTGTGATATTATTGAAAATTATGGACTATGGAGGAGGTGTGGTGAGGAATTATTGCTTCTGCCAGCAAGATTTGTGAACCCACCGTTGAGATATGTGGTCTCCTTCTTGGATTCTTCGAAATGTGGATGCAGGAAAAACTGGAGGGAATTCAGAAAAGAACTACAGAAATGAAGTACGGTTTGGAAAATATGGCTTTTTTCTGTCTTCATCTTGGGAGAAGTAGGGAACTCATAGCCCATTGACCAGAAGTTTAAGGGCAAGATTTACAGTTGCATGGAAATAAACAGGGGAGCTCAGATCATACAGCTCATTAATTCAACAGACTATGAATAAGGAAAAGTCACAACAGCTAGCTGAGGGAGAAAGGTGCAAATTAGAAATTAGCTGACATTTTTACCTCAGTAAATTACATACTAAGTGATATTTTAAAACTAAAAGTCTTCAAAGTACTTTTTTTTTAAAAGACTAGAAGCCTTAAAAAACATTATTTCCCCCCCTACAAAATGTGATGCTTCAAAAAGTTTTTTTCAGATCTGATTCGCTGATTGATCATCCCTAGGTTTATCCAAGTTCTTCTTGAAGGGATGATTCAAACTTGAGACAATGTCACAAACAATGGGTTTACTGGGTACATTTTAATGACGTTAATGGATGTAGCAACCACCCTTCCATTCACCGGATGAAATCCCCATCTAAGCAGAAGGATAGTAGAAGCCTTATGACATACATAAAATGTGTGTCGTTTGCATGGAGATGAATTTCAGACTTTAGAAGCCAACAGAATCACATTTTCCATTATGTTCACCCAGCAGAACGGATTTCATTAATCAGCCTATCATCAAGGGCTCAGTCCTACCACATTACTCACGCTAAGTAATACCTAAGATGCAAATAGGTCCACTAAAGCAAAGGACGCATCTGGAGAAGTTGTGTCGTTCTAGAAGTAAAGGTGCTTTAATGGACTTTGAGAAATCCCTAGTTTCACAAATGAAATTCTCATACCCTTTCAGTTCTTCAGAAAGGTCTTGAATAAATAAGTGATTCAACAGAAGCAGTTAATCGCCTTTAGCGGTGGAGAACTACGAGAAAAGTTAAAGTGTTGAATGATATACTCGCTGAAAACAGGTAACATTTACTAGATGTGCTTCTTTAGCTCAGATGGGCAGCTTGAAATCCCTTTTCATTCAGCAATTCAGGTACTCACCATTTTAGGTAAGACACAAGGGCCTTTACATCTTAACAACAGAGGGAAAAAATGATGATGAGGCTTACTTTGCTCTGACAGTACTTTAAACTTTCCACATACAGAATCACAAAATGGTGGGCATTAGAAGAGACCTCTGGACATCATCTAATCAAACCCCCCTGCTAAAGCAGAGTCATCCATAGCAGGTTGCCCAGAAGGTTGTAGTGAGCTGGAGTCCTATCTCTTCCCTAGTAACAAGTGGTAGGATAAGAGGAAATGGCCTTGGTTGCAACAGAGATTTAAATTGGATAATAGGAGAAACTTCTTCACTGAAAGAGCTATCAAAAACTGGAACAGGGAGATGGGTGAATCCCTGGAGGTGTTTAAAAGATGCAGAGATCTGCTAAGGGACATGGTTTAGCATCAGACTTGGTAGCTATATAATGATTGAACTTGATGATCTTAAAGGTCTTTTCCAACCAAAACAATTCTGTGATCACATCCAGGAAAGGTTTGGAATGTCTCAAGAGGAGGAGACTCCACAACCTCTTCAGGAAATGTGCTCCAGGGCTCCAGCACCCTCACAGTTTAGGAGGAAGTTTCCTATATAACCATCTTCATTTAACCCATTTAACCTTCTGGTTACTTGAGATGGCTCACTTTATCCATGATAAGTAATATCCATCTCTGAATGAAACGTTTCTTTTCTGCCCCATTAATATTTTCCTGTAGTTGGCTGGATGTTACGTTTTCCTTACTTTATGTTCTAGAAGTCTGAATGACCAAACTGAACAAGGAACCAAGCATGAGAAATCCCAACTTTTATATTGACATTGCATCACCCTTTGGCTAATCCCATGAAGTTCTTTGACTTTCCTTTTCTCCAAATGCAAATGAATAGGGAGGGAAAAAAATATTTTTCCCACTGAATTGAATATTTCTGTACCATTCCTTGCAAAATGCCTAGTAGATGTTAGGTGGTTTTTGTACCTTTGCATACAGCTAGCTGTCTCCTATTGTGATCAGTGGTATGTGAATCCTTTGAAAGACTCTTTGGGATAAAATGAGGAAAAAGAATCATGTATTTGTTAATTGTTCTGGCTGTTCTTGCTATGATCTTTGGCAACACCTGCTGGTGGTAGCTTGCAGTGCTCAGTGTAGAGTAGCCACTCTACATATATGTCTTCAATGTATAGACCTTCAACTGGCCACACAGTCCAACATCACAGACTCAGTCTGCAGGTTTAAATACATCAATCTAAGCTAGTGAAAGTGTTTGAATACACCTTCCAACCTCAAAAACTCTTTCATACTAAAAAGAGCCTCATTTTGCTTACCAGTGTATCCACTGTGATTCATCAAAGTTGCAATTTTATGGTAACTTAAACCCAAAGAGAAATTGGTACCAAGGATCTTCTGCAGGCTTTCTAATAACAAGTTATTTTTTTGAGCAGCAAGATAAATAACATATAGGCATCTACTAAAAACTGTCTGGGCTTTGTTGGGTTGTGGGGTTTTTTTGGTCTCAAATCCTCTCTTTTTTTTCTTTTTTTTTTTCTTTTTTTTACATACTACAGCAGCAAAGCCTTGCATTGTAGGTGAAAGTCTGTAAATTTGCAGGAACTGAAAAATAACAGAAGGCGCAGCAGCATTCTTTATGTTAGTCTATATTGATCGGCTCTAATGAGCACCAGTGGAGCTGTAGCTAATGGTGGTATGTCTGGTGTTAAGGGCAAATGTGGGAGAAGATTATCAACCCAAGGGGTTTAACAGTTGCTGGACTGCCCTCAGCCCTCAGGGCAATGATGCACTTGAGAGGTCACTGTATCAAATGAGGGAAAAGATTCAGCTTGTGCTGCTGGAAGAAATGCAGCAGGAGCTGTATTTTAGCCGAGACTACAGGCATCAACAAACCAGTTCCTCTCTCCTGTTTGTTTCTTCCCCTCTCCTTCCCCTCCATCATCCTCTACCCAGCATTGTATTTCTAATTAAGAATCATAACACCAGTGAGCAGGGAAGGGATTGCACAGAATTAGCCAACCTTGAACATCTACATGCACTTTGGCAGCATCACTGAAAGGGACTCACACGAACGTCGAGGAGAATGACAAGTTATGGTGCAGAAGGCTTTTACACCTGATGCCTCTTTATTACCTGGGGGGGTCACACTGCCATTTGATGTGAATTTGCTTGATATTTCATTCACTATGTTTCTTGCCACCCCCTTCCGAGATCTGAGAGGAGCAAGATGAGTGACCACCAGAGCAGAGAAGGCCACCAGGCTTCAAGGGAAAGTTAACTGGCAGATACAAGAGAGTGCTTGCAGTAAAATGTGAGTGCAGAAAGGAAGCTACAGGTATTCAAAAAAGATAAAACTGAACTGAGAAATGCCTTGAGGTGCATGGCATATTGCACATTCAATGCTTTAATAGCCTAATTGAATTATTTTAACTGTGTGAGGCTCCAAAACACACCAAGAAAGTCTGTTGAGATGCAAACAGTGAGATTTCAAATGTTTATCACAATAAATACTGATATACCTTCTTTTAAAAAAGAAAGAAAGAAAGATAGAAAGAAAGAAAGATAGAAAGAAAGAAAGAAAGAAAGAAAGAAAGAAAGAAAGAAAGAAAGAAAGAAAGAAAGAAAGAAAGAAAGAAAGAAAGAAGAAACAGAATATTTTACTTAATGTTGTAAATAAGCAAACTAAATATTGCCTTAGCTCCATTATGCCATGGTGCCCTGTGGTTATGGCAAATTATTTATTATGTCTTTAAAAATTCTAAGACATGGATTCTTCTTGCTCCTCAGAGACTAACGATGGGTCAGATTATCAAAAAAATGTCTTCACAGTTCTAATTTTTTTGCAGTGTTAATATGCAATAAGGCTGAATCTTAGCATTCTTTGTTTAAATCAGGGATTTTCCAAACAGAGTTTTACCTGAACAAGAAGGAAGTGGTCAGGATTTGGTCAAAGATGAAGAATATTTCCTACCACTGTCAGAAAAAAAAAAGAAAAAAAAAAAAAAAGGCGGTTTTAGGTTGTTAGTGGGATGTTGACACAAAAATACCTGAAATAAGTGGAGCAGGCACTAAAGTTGGCATGCACACTCACGGGGAGCAACGAGGCTGGAGACGATAAGAAATATTTTCTGCACAGAAGCAGGAGCTGACACATCCAACGCTTGCTGCCTGATGGGCTCCAGCTCAGGGGGTTTGCATCTGCCATCTCCCACCACTGTCCATTAGACAGGTGCCCACACCACGGATGCTACAGCCACAAGTGACACTAATGTGCTCAACTGTTGACACTGGGGAACCCACAGAAAAAAATGTGTTTGTACCTGTGGTTGCATGCACAGTTAAAAAGCAACCCAGGCTGGCAAAACAGAGAGAGGGAGTTTGCATCCTCACCATGTCATCTGTCCCCATCTTCTTGTCTTCTTAATGTTGAAAGTTCCCGATATCCTAGGGGGAAAAAATAGAAAAAAAATAAACCAACACACAAAATAAACCCCAAAATCAAACCAAGCAAACCCCAAACAAACAAACAAACAAAACCAGGCATTATTTCTAAAGTACACCCCAAGAAGTACTTATGCATTTCCTGCTGTGGTTTCAATTCATACTTGGTTTAGGTAACACCATGCTGTTTCTTTACAATATCAACCTCTGAGAAGATTATGTGGCAAATTCATGACACTTATTTTATACAGACTTTATTTCAGAAGCAGCTTGAGTAGGTTTTCTAATTTATACTGTTACTGAGATTTCACAGACTCACAGAATAGTAGGGGTTGGAAGGGATTTTTGGAGATCAACCAATTCAATACCCCTGCTAAAGCAGGGTCACCCACAGCAGCTTGCTCAGAACCAGTGTCCAGACAGGTTTGGAATCTCTCCAGAGGTGGAGACTCCACAACCTCTCTGGGCAGCCTACTCTGTGCCTCCAGCACCCTCACCTCAAAGAAGTTTGTTCTTAAGTTTCGGTGGAACTTCCTTATTGGTGGTTTGTGCCTATTCCCCCTTTTTTCTGTCACTGGGCACCGCTGAAAAGATATTGGCCCCATTTCTTCCAATCAGAAGCTCTTTGTGCAACACAAGTAGAAGACAATCATGTCCATTGGGCCTGTAGAAATGTTATGGTAATACTGACTTGTTGACAAGGCCAAGACTGGACTTAGAAGTTTCGGAGAGAGAACAAGTTTCCCAGCTCAAGATGAATAAATGGCCTCAAGCTGCATCAGGTGAGGTTTAGACTGAGCATTAGGAATAGAAATTTTAAAAAACACTGAAAGGGTTATCAGGCTTTGGAACAGGCTGCCAAGGGAGGTGGTGGAGTCTTCATCTCTGAATGTGTTCAGAAACCATGTAGATGTGGTCCTTGTTGTTAATGGTTGGACTCGGTGATCTCGACAGTCTTTTCTGATCTGAACAATTCCGTGGTTCTGTGATGCAATGAAACAAAGAGCTAGTCAACATGTTTCAGGTGAGCATTCTTCTTCTCCAAATGCTGTTTACATCAAGATATGTGGGTCTTATCCAGACCCTGGGAATCTGGGATTCTGTGTTTAAGGAGGTGTTTTTCTGCTCTTCATATTTCAGTTTTAAAAGCTCAGTTACTCACATAGATTTGGACACAAAGAGCTGCTCAAGTTTGGGAGGTGGGACCTTGTTTTCATTCATGGATTCCTCTAATACTCTAAACCACTACTACATTCTTTGTCATTCAGTTTTAGTTTTGGACATATTTGATCTTAAGAAGGTCATAGAAACCTTTTCTTTCCTGATGGCAGAAGCCACAATCAGATTATTGCAGTAGCAAGTTCCATAGTACAGAAGGACCAGCTTGAAAAACAGATTAACAAATATGTACACATGTGCACTTAAGTGAAAATTTTTGGCAAAACATTGCTCTGAAAAGATCTTGTCAACAGTAGAATAACAACAGCTCTATGATGACTCTTTTCTTAAGGAGACTTTACAGTTCTGTAATGCATTATTTAATTTATTTCATACCTTCATGCTCTATCTCTGGATAGATGAATGTCTGGGATCTGGGATTGCCTTTTACTGGTTTAGCAGAACTGGCAAGTAACATCCAGGTAAGAAACAAGCGTGGTTGAATTGTTTGATGTTCTCTTTCCACAGCTGTATCTCTTTGGTTTGAGGTAAGCACCACATGTGCGTTGGAGACTTCATCAGAGCCTGCAAAAGAATGAAGTGGAAACACACATGGCAGCCCTGGCAGGACACTGAGTCTATACTGAGCTTATTTGTGACCCTGCTATATTTACCCATATCATGAATCTTAACTCCAAAATTTAATTAGCCCAGAATGCCCCTTCCAAGGCAAATAGAAAAATGTAATCGAGCACAAACTTCAATGTTACCAAAAAGCTAAAACAAATAACTCTGTGATCATAATGACATTTAGACAGCAGCTCTAGGAGTGATTGCTTTATTCAGATCTTTTCACTGTGACAGGTGTATAGGGGTAGGATCTTCGCTCCTCAACATCTGCAACAAAACTCCCTCTGAGTTTAATGATGTGGGAGCCCAGCTAGGAGACCTATCTTTCTTTTATTATTTTATTTAATAGTTGGTATTGACTAGTCATTTTGAAATGTTTGCCTTGAAAAGGACATGCTATTTATTTTTTCTTTCCATTTAAATATCAAAAATAAAAGATCTTCCTCTAGCTCAGAATAATAATCCATACGATGAATAACCAGTGGCATAAGAAGTTTCTTCACTCAAATGAAGAAATATTTTCAGCTCTGGAGATTAAATAGCCATGAAGTCTACCCCTTTTACCCATCAGTCTCCAAAATTCCTACCAAGTCATTATAACTGAGGCAGTAAATAAAATTATTGTATATATATATATATATATATATATATACTTTTTCCATATACATTTCACTACTTAGATGAAATGCAGCTGTTTCAGGGGTTTGTAGGAAATGCACCTCATTTTCTTTGTGCTGTAGGTTTTCACTTTACAGTACCCTAGCCTCCACCACTTAAACATTGCTAACTGCCACAAGTGATCCCAGGATGCTGCTGCAATGAAACATCAAGTGCTGCTGCACAAGGACTTCAAGTCTTGCCAGGTTGTGAGCAGAACCCAGAACTGAAGCCTTGTACATTTTAAAGAGGGAGGGAAAAAACAGAGGAAAACTATTCCAAAAGAACAACAAATGTGTTAATTTAAAGCCACTTCAGAAATCACTCTGTGTTGCAGGGTCATAGAATCACAGAATGGTTTGATTTGGAAATAGCCTTAAAGGTCATCTAGTCCCAAAACCTCTGCTTTGGGCATGGACACCTACTACACCAGATCCCAACCAACCTGGCCTTGAACAATTCGAGGCTTGGATTGTCCACAACTTCTCTAGGCAACCTGTTTCAACATCTCACCACCTTCACACAAAAGAGCTGTTTATCATAAAGTCTGTTTCACGTCTATCAGTTACATGGAAATCCGCTCTTCAGGAAACAACCCCTTTCCCAGTTACCAACCTCCTCTCAGATAGCGTTAGTTCTGCTCTCTGCGTCATCTTCTCAACACACCCTGGGGAATCCAACCACAAGAACCCTCCCATACACTTCCACCATTATGGAAATACATCCATAATCCACATCAGCCATGGTGAGACCTGCCAGATTTTCAGCCATTGTGATGTCCATCCACAATCCATGTCAGCCAAGGTTTCTTGGTCCTAACTGCCCTGTTTGGAGTGTCTTGCTGATGATTTAAAACAGGAAAAGTGCCAATTAAAGCATTCAAAATCAAACCAATCCAACTGTTCACAATTTCAGGACATGGCTTATGGGGCATGGTGGTTGCTGGTTGGATTTGATGATCTCAGAGATATTTTCCAACGTCAATGATTCTAAGATTCTTAAGAAAGCGGATGGGTCATTTGTTGCAATAGCAGCTTGTCTGAACTTCCAGCACAATTCTGCTATCATAAAGTTATCTGAGAGAACCTGGAAAGCTTTGGATCTCAAAAGGGTCTTACAGGTCATTTGATGAATATTTAATTTCCAAACTAGTTATTTCTTCTTTTTGGGGGGAGTGAATAATCTCTACAGTGCCTTTCTCTGTGTCCACATCAACTCCATTTCTGTTTCTACTCTCTCCTTTTGTCCTCTGTCATCATCTTCTCAGTGAATAGCCCTCCAATAAAAATCTGCCAGCATTTCTTGCAGGTTTCTTAATTTCCAGGTGCCATATTTAAAATCCCTAATGGTTTCACCCTCAGTTAGCTTAGTCATTAGGTTACTGAGTTCAATCATCCTTTAATTCATATTTTTTCCTCTTATCCCAGAGAAAGAGCAGAATAAAAAAAAATGTTTCTTTCAAAAAATAATTTCACAACACACAAACATGGACTTGGTGACTTCCCAGAACAGACACCTGGATCCCCAGTATAGAAATAATGCTATGCCTAAAATTGAACGGAGATCATTTCATTCTTAGAGAATTATTGAAAGTACCACCACCGATAGTACCTTGAACACAGAAAACAGCAAAATCTAACTCAGTATTAAAAAAAATCCCAACTTTGTTAACTGAAAACCAAAGAAATATATGATTTTGTTACCTGATCATATAAAATCATTAGCCGTAGAAGGATAGCAAGGAGAGAAAAATCAAGTGCTGAATCATGAAAAGAGTCAGCAGATGAAGACCTTTCTCCTAAAAAATCTTTATCAGGGAAAAGAAGAAACAGTGGATATTATTTCCAATTATTTCTCAAATTGGAACAGAGAAAGGAAAATAAAAAAAAAAAAAAAAAAAAAAAACATACACACACAAAAATAAAAAATCCCTGAGTTGGTGCTACTGGAGTTTGTAGCTGGAAGGAAAGTCCTTGCTTATATTGAAGTAAAGTTCTGAAAATAAGCAAAGAACAGATTTATTGATTTTTGGTGAAGTCTGGGTGTAAAAAAGAGAAAGAATAAAGAAGTGCTCTTTGCCCGCTATGTCCAAATGACATCCCCAGTGGCCTTCTTAATGGTGGGGGAGGGGAGGGGGCAGGTGCCTACCCCGGCACATGGACACAACTGCCCTTAGGCTAGGGCTAATGGTATTGGCTGAGCCTGCTGTAAGCCTCTCTTTTCTAATAGCCAACTTTCTCTGTGCGAGAAGACAGACAGATATTGATTGGTCCAAATGCCCTTGAGTTGACAACATCTGAAATGAAAATCCACAAGGCTAGCACAAACTTTCTGCAAGTTCAATTTCTAGAATCTGATTATGAGGCTGGACTGCGAAACCGTTCAGAGATGTAAAAGGTCTCCTTTTGTCGCCAGCTTCATACGCGTAATTATCGAGAAGGGAAACCACTTGGTCAGATTTGCTAGACAAACGGTGGTTTTTAAGAGGCAATTTAAGGCTAACAGTGATTTGATTAAAGGAACCAAGCAAAGTCATGGGTGTTGTGAAGTTTAACGACAAAGGGTCTGATTTCCAAAGACACAGGTCGCACTTCTCAGCTCTAAGCAATAATTAGGCATAAATAAATGAAATATGCATTCTCTTTTCATCCGCTGCTACAAGGGGCGCTTTCAAAAGTTACCAAATGCTGACAAAGCCCTGCAATTTAAAGAGTTCACCTTTCAAGGAACTTACTTCATCCATTAAAAGTCTAAGGTTCAAACTAATGTTGACTACCAGCAAATCCAGTTTTATTTGCTAATGACTTTCGTTTCCCAGAATTAAAATGTTGACGTTACCAGTTTGCAAATGTTAAGGATGGGGAATGAAGAAAGCTGGAGGAGTTTATCTCTACCTTATTAAGCATTCTTTTTTTATTCCACAAATTCCTCCTAAATCAATACATTGACTGCTGTATAAACCTTAAATAAAGGATTATTAAAGTGGAAGCAGTGTTCCAGTCTTACTGGGTTATTTAGAAGCATAAAAGATACACTCTTAAGAATCAGCCTCATGCCAGGTAAAGTACAGCTGGAATACACATTAAATTTATTCAGTCATTGATTTGTAATGTTGATCCTCCATGGCTTCATGTTTCTTTTCTCATTAATCTTAGTTAACCCTCTCAAAACAATGCCAATGTTGGCGTTTGATGTATTGAAGATCCAACACACAGAGGATGTTTCTTCCTAGGCTGTGACTCCTACCATCATTAGGGCTAAAGCCACAGAACCAAAGAATCTTGTTTTCTTGGTTTTGACTTAACAATGGAAAAGAAAGTTTTCTCTCAGAGGGAGAAACAAAGAAGGAAAACAGGAGATCTGAATGATTTGACTGTAGAGTGTTACTAGATCTACTGGAGGTCTTCTATGGGGCAAGAAGCAAACTTCTCAGATATTTCCACTAATAAAGAGCACTGCAAAGAAGGCAAAAAGCTGCAAAGGGCAATCTGATTTAGAAATTAAGGTGTCTGTCTATAAAGTACCATTACCTATTTTAACTTGAGATTCTTCTTATTTCTGTCTTCTGGCTGCAGCTCCTTTCAATCTACTTGATATGTTGCTTTGGTCAGGAAGCTAACTGAAAACTAAGAGGATCCAATAGCAAATATACACAAGTGTGTGGCTGCTCAGAAGCCTAGCTCTCACAGATTGAGTTGAATCTGCTGTTGTTATTCATATTATGCTACATGCATGACAGGCTAAAAAATGAAAGTGCTGGCTGGAGCAAAGTATTATGGGGCTTGAAGTTCAGGTTGTAACATGGGAGGTTTCCTATTCCAGTTGCTGCTTCTGGTTTCTGGGTTCTTGGGTGTTGTTATTTTCTGCTGGGATGGAGGTGGGACAAAAGGAGGGATGGAAGAGTAGTTTTCTGGCTTGGGCTATTGGCTTTCTCGCTTCTGCTTGCTACTGCTTTGCTCTGTGCTTTTTATGCAAATAGGCTAAGGTAATTATTTATTTTGTATCATGTTTAGCTGATTTTGATCTGTAAACTCTATTCTTATTTCACTTTTGTTTGTTTGTTTGTGGTTTGTTTGTGTTGTCTGTGTCTCAACCCAGAGTTTGTGGGTGTTACTTATCCCTCACTTCTGTGTTGAGAAAACTGACAGCTTAACTCACTGGTTCAGTTTGATCCATTTTGTTCTGATTCAAACCGTTACACTCACACGTGTACCACAATGCAGGAGGTGGCACATTGGCCTTTCCTGCGTGGAATGAATTGGGCTCAATACACCATTCCCACGCTGGGTGTGCAGAAACTGAACTTTTTCTGAATATCTTGCCTGATCACTTCTTGGCAAGTATGGGTAGTGACACATTCATCATCATAGAATCATAGAGTTGTTTCAGTTGGAAAAGGTCTTTGACATCATTGAGCCCAAGCGTTTTCTGACTCAACCAAATCTGGTGCTAAACTATGTCCCTCAGCACCACATCTCTGCCATTGAACACAACAGTTGTTCAGCCAAAATAGTGTGTTTCTATCACATCTTTCTGTGCAACACATAACTAGGTTCACAGCACTTCCTGAAGGGGTGAGTTATTTTGTTAAGGATCAGCTCTATGGGTTTTGATTTTATCATCTATCTTTATTTAAAATTATCATGTCCAAACTTCCCCACCTGATTTTTTAACAACTGTTGAATCCCAACAATATATTATCAATCCAGGACAAAAATGGAAAAAATATCCCCAAGCTTCCATTTTGCCTGTAATTATTGTAGGAGATGAAGACAGAGATGAAGAACGGACATCACCTTTCACATTCATAGAAGTTACAACCAGCATCAAGGGGAAAAAGTTTTAGCTGAAGATAGACTATGAAGTGAGCATTAGCAGCAAAACTGAGTATTGCTTTTGGTAAATCCAGAATTCTGTCTTCCTTCAGTACCAAATAATTTCATCCTCCCAAATATCTGTGGTAATATTAAAACCATGCTTCACAGCAAACAGCATTTCTGGGATTTTCCTAAGAGATGTGACTTTGGGTAAGAAAAGTGCAATTGAGTTAAAGCAGTAGGAGACTCTGGAGTCAGTGGGGTTTGTTGTGATCAGTTGACCACTTCCCAGTAGGCATCTCTGCAATCGCTGAGAATTACTAAACACCATTTCAAGGAATATAGGTAATTCAGTCAACCAAAAAACCAAATGAAATAAGCCCAGCATAAAACACATTCTAAAAAACCTTACTAGCATCTGAAAAGCAGAAATACATTAAGCCTGCTTTGAGTTATTCCCGGTGTACTTCGCTAAGTGAAAAATCAGACGGGCAAAATTTCTTAGTGTGCACGCAGATTAGAAAACAGATATTTCTGCAACCCCTGAAATTATTTGGAGATGGAGCAAGGACAAAGCTGGCTTTTTTTCTCAATGCTTGCTACACATCACATCTCTCATGAAAGTACATCACAGCAATTCAAAGAGTAAATAAGAATCCACTGACACACTCTGCACTAGTGCAGTCACATCTAGGTCAAGAGTCCAGCTCTGGGATACCCAGTTCAAGAGAGACAGGGAACTGCTGGAGAGAGTCCAGAGAGGAGGAGGAAAGGCTGAGAGTCCTGGGACTGTTTATCCTGGAGAAGAGCAGGCTGAGAGGAGGATTGATCAATGTTTGTCAATATCCAAGGGGTAGGTTTTGGGTGGGTTTTTTTTTCCAGTTGGTTAGTTGGTTGGTTTTTTTCATTTGTTTGTTTGTTTTGGTTTTTTAATTGTGAAGAAGAAAGTCATCCTATATTTGGTGAAAAAACAAACAAGCAAACAAAAAAAACCCACTAAAACCCAACAAAAACATCATGCAGTGAACTATATGGCTTTGACAGAACTTAAACTACAAAAAGAAGCTGAGATATGCATATTTACAAAGACGCCGAGGAGACACAAGCATTTCTGTGAGGATGAAAGTCTGAGAGACTCAATAGCTAAAGAGTGGGCATCAAAAGCATGAGGCCAGACTCTTCTGTGGTGCTCAAAGACAGGACAAGGGGCAATGGGCACAAACTGGAACCCAGAAGGTTCTATTTGAACATGAGGAAAAGCTTTGGTGTAAGGCAAAGGAGCAGGGTGCCCAGAGAGATTGTGGTCTCCTCTGGAGAGATTCAACCTACCTAGATATTGTGATCCCAGGCAAGCTGCTGTGGGTGACCCTCCTTTAGCAAGGGGTTTGGACTGCATGATCTTCAGAGGTTCCTTCCAATCCCCACCATGTTGTGATTCTGTGAACCTGTGATACAACAATTTAGAGAAGATATTACATCAGAAGAAGTTCCTTGCTGTCAGATCAAAGCGTGTCAGGTTTGCCCTGCACTAAACATGGCTTTCTATGGCCCAGACATGATTTTTGCTGGAGTGTCTAGGAAAAACCCTTATAATCTCTGTCATCTTTCCTCATAGTTTTCATGGTGAATTGAAGGTGATTGCTAACAGCCAGGATGAACAGCTGAGGAGCACTCAGGCACTGCTCACGCAATTCTCAGGCTCCGTGTCTTTTCTTTTAGAGTTTCTGATCTATCATCACAAATATTCTGTAAAAATATTCTCAGTCAGACTTTCCCAACCACGACTGACAAGGAAACACATATCTGTGTGTCCATACAGATGTCACACACTTCTCTGAAATGCCAGCACATGCAAAATTGAATGAGCAATATCTGCTCGTATTTTATCATTATTGCACTTCTAAGACAATACTCTGCTACCTCTATAAAGAATGATAGGACAGGCAGGCTGGAGTAGCTGCGGGGGATGCTGTGCCTGTTGACTGCCAAAGCTGCTTACTACTTAACAACTGATCAACTGGCCCCTAAGGCAACAGCTTAACAAGTCCCAGTAGAAGTGGACTCAAGATTTCTTCCACAGCAAAGAAAATGAAACCATTTACCAGGTATGACCAATATCTAGAAATCAAGGGTAGCAGCTCCCCAGCTCTTTGGAAATAGCAGAGTATTTTTAGGCTGAAGTCCTAAAGTCAAGCACAGCTTACTAATATTGGAATAAGAGAGGGGAGTGTGGTGCAGGGCTGCTTTGTAGACAGAGCTTGGCTTGCCGAACATTTCATGCTTACTGCTGGAGAGAAAAGATGCTCCTGGGTGCTCTGGGGCAATACTGTGTCATACATGTGTGAG
Source organism: Eubucco bourcierii (assembly GCA_013396675.1). NCBI lineage: Eukaryota > Metazoa > Chordata > Aves > Piciformes > Ramphastidae > Eubucco > Eubucco bourcierii. The sequence continues at coordinate 95,040 of VWZE01012542.1, read as the reverse complement.
AGAGAAAGAGAGAACTTCAGTACCAAAATGCAGCAATTCCTCTGGGGTGAGATGTGGCAGCTGTTTACCAGCACAAAGCAATTCTGTACAGCACTTTCGAAGAGGAAATGAAGAACACTGTACTGGGCTGGAACTACAGGGGGGATTTTAGGAAGGCAGAATTTAATTACCCAAGCTGGAATTTAGCCAGGACACCAGGGTTCACACCTCTACTCTCCTGAAAAATGCCAAGGAGTCTTTAATGGTAATAAGTGGTCAAAATTTTGGGGTGAGTGTTTTGGGTTAAATGACAATGCCTTCAATAACTGTTTGCTTCTTAACAGAGTGTTAACAAAACTTTATCCCCGAGTCCTTGGGTCTGCAGCAGAGTTGCCATGAAGAACAGTTTTTCTCATGAAGTTTCTGTTTATCTCAGGATCATCAAGAAAAGGCTAACTCATAACACATCTTCAAGTCCACTGCAGGAAATTAAAGGAATATTTGCCATTTTTAGGCAGGGTAGACCATAGAGACTGCCACCTAATATATCCAGATTAGCTGAATCAGCTTCATAACCTACCAATTGCCTGACACATTCCCTAGAGCATCTGCAAGCTTGTTCTTCCATCCCTCGAGTCAGCAATGTTCTTCTTAGAAGGTTTAAATTTTTTGTTTAGCAATTTTTCAAAAGGAAGCTTGAAAACAGAAGGAGGGTTGGCATTTTCCCATTTGTTTCTGTGACTTGCTGGTTTATCGTTTCAGTCCTGCAGCCATCAGGAGAGATGTGAAGAAAACCTTCAAGGACAAATCTGAGTTGAAAATTGGAACAATCTGTTGACAAGTCCCCTTCCTGGACACAGATTTATAAGCAAATGTTACTTGGTCTGTTTAATGGGGTGTGTTGTTTGGGCGAGCTTCTTCCACTTCATCTTTCTCCTCTGTTTTCTTTTCAGCCATTTCTTCCTCAGTCAGAGTCTCCACATTTACCTTCTTCAATGCTGTCTGATTCATGTCTCCAAGACATCTCTAGACCATTGTTTAGCCTGAAGAAGAGGAGGCTGAGAGGAAACCTTATCGTTCTTTACAGTTGCCTGAAAGGAAGTTGTAGTTAGGCTAGTGTTGGCCCTTTCTCCCAAGTAACTAACAACAGGTCAAGAGGAAATGGCCTCAAGCAGTGACAAGGAAACTTTAGATTGGATACCAGGTAGAATTTCTTTACTGCAAGAGTGGTCAGTCATTGAAACAGGCTGCCAAAAACAAGTAGACATTGGACTTTGGGACATGGTCTAGTGGTCATGGGGGTGTTGAGTGGAAAGTTGGACTCAATCTTAGATGTCTTTTCAAATTTTAGTGATTCTGTGATTCTATTCTACAATTATCCATTTTCTCCCTTTATCAGTATACTAAAGAACTTGAAAATAATGAGGCTATATGTGATGGTTTGGAAGTTCCCCGCCCCCCACACTTTGTAAAATCACCCAGACTAGACTCAGCCAGCTGGAACTTAAAGATTGAAACTCTATTTACAGCTCAGCACAATATACAAGCAGATATATACACAATATACAGGAGTATTTACAGAAATAAACAAGTTAAAGGTAATACAGAAACACAACACCCCTCCCAGAAATCAGAGACCCTAGGAGGGGCTCCCAACCACCCTTCCACCTTCTTCCAACTGCTATACCTTACCCCAAGGTTTGCCTTACACACAAGGTGAGTTTGGAGGATCGGCCAGGGCAGTTAGAAGAAAAGTGGTTAGTTGGGTTACTCGGTAGAGAGGAGAAAGCCAGAAGCTGCTAGACAGCCCAAGAGTGTCTGCAAGTCTGAGTGTCTTATCTTTGTTTTGTATTCTTTTCTTAAACATCTCAGCAAGCCTATGAGTGAAGTAGACATCACCATTGTTTTCCTTTTGCAGCCTATAATATAATTTTCTCCATTAAAATATTCCAATTAGCCTCAAACCAGCACACTACAGAATGCTGGAACTACCATGTATACAATGATAATAACCAGTATCACATCACTTCATTGTGTTTTCTACTTGTAATAGTCTCTTTATGCTTATGTTGGAACAAGAGCTGTTTCCTGCTCTATGCCTCTACACTGTTCTCTGTAGAAGGGCTCATCAACATTTTTGTAACGGCTAATTTACTGTTATTAATGACCATGATATTAACTCTGAAAGCCAACTAAGTGTCCAGACACATTGTCATTTGCAAAAGCCTCTTGGAAAAAGTGAAGGCTCAAAAACCCTGGCTAACTCTAAATTGTTTGTGATGACTTCTGAGAGGGTCAGAATCCTCAGAAAGATAAAATTGTACAACCTTGAGGTCCGAAGTCTTTGGAAGAGTTATGTCAGACCTTATCATAGAATTATAGAATTGTTTTGTTTGGAAGAGATCTTTAAGATTATCGAGTCCAAGGTCACCACTAAACCATGTCACTCAGTACCATATCTACACAGGTTTGAAATTCCTCCGGTGATGGGGACTCCACCACTGCCCTGGGCAATCAGTTCCAGGGCTTGACAACCTTTCTGGGGAAGAAATTGTTCCTCATGCCCAACCTAAACCTTACCTGGTACCATATCCCATGGTCTTGTTAGATCAGAGGCAGATTTTGGGTTCACTAACAAGCTCCAGCTTTGTTCAGTGTGCTCAAGTATATTAATTGCAATCAAGTTTGTAAGTATTAGTCTGCCACACAGTACAGCACTCCCAGTGTGTGGAGGGAAGGATGGCCTTTAGGATACAAGTCAGTGGGGTTCAGTAAGCAGAGATCAAGCATCAAAGTAAGCAACCAGTATAATGCCCATACCCAGTATCATATAGCACACGTGAGAAAACAGATGACATGTCATGCACATGTGACATGAGCTTGGTACAATAACCCAAGCACAAAAAGAAAAATAACTAAACAGTGTCTATTTACTCAACAAAAACATGAACAAAAACTTTAACTCAAAATTCCAGGCATGACTGCTCTTGCAACGCTCCAACTGTATGTGAAATGTGAGCTCCATGCCTGCCAGCACCAAGAGGATTTCAATATCACAAGTGCTAATGATTTCTACCGCCTCATTGTAGCATCCGCTGAAACACAACATTGGACTGGATCAATGTAGTCATTGACTGACTCAGCGTATGGATAACTGATGCACATTTATAGAGCCTACATTCAACTGGAGTGTTCTTCAGCATTACAACTGAAGGTATAACAATGTAATCTTCAACCTGAGCAACAGCTGAATTGAGTTTCCCAGCTCTCTTTTCAAGCAGGCACTGCTAGGTCCATTGCAAGCCCCCAAGTACCCTCCATGAACAGCAGAGTAGTGTTAGCTGAATTAACCCTCAAACACAAACCATCATAGCAGACATCTGCACCATTTAAAAGCACTTTTCTCTTCTAAAGCATACTGATCTGTAGGTGCTTTATATATACTCCTAAAAACCTCGCAGGAGATGGTGAGAGGCGAGAATCAATATTCACATTTTATAGATGAGCAGCCAGATTAAACAACATACCAAAGGCTACATAAATTTTTGTGCCATGTGTTCATAAACTACTATTATTTTGTGTTGCTGAGATGCATACAGGATTTTCTCCTAAGCTGTAGAACTCCTCCACTCCAAACTTGCCTGTAGCGAGTAACTATTCTGCAATGTTACAGCTTCCTTTTTTTCCCCCCTTTTCATCTATTTGTTTGCTTTACTGACCCAGTATCACCTCTGTAACACAAAAAAACCCAGCCAAACCATCAAACCCTGCTTCCTGACATAGCAGAGCAAGGGGATTAGAGAATAACAGTTCAGCCTGTAAAATTAAATTACATCTAGTGTACATGCCACCCCCATTTTTTATGTGCCACAGAAGAGATCCTGTTGATGCAGCTGAGGTCTGAGCTGGGTCCTGGGTGTTACTTTCTTTATTTCAATGGAAAAGTGACCAGGAGGAAATCCCTGTGATCAATAAAATTAACACTGCACTTCACCGGTACCCAGAGACCAATAGTACACCATAGATTTGGGATGTTTTGGGAGGATGAATACCTAGCAACCAATAAGTCATCCAGCTGGGAGATTTATTCAGAGTAAACAAATAAAGAGTTAGAGGTTTTTAAAAATACAAGTTTTACAAGAAATGAAACCTTACATGTGTTAGGATCAGAGGATAATTAAAGACCTCCAAGATCATAAAATTCAACCCGGAACCCAGCAGTCAGGTTACTAAACTGCATCTACACATCTTTTAAGCCCTTCCAGGGGTGAGGACTCCACTGCTGCCCTGGGGACCCTGTTCCAGGCCTTGACAGCCTTTTGGGGGAAGAAATTGTTTCTCATGCCCAACCTAAACCTCCTTTAGTACAGCTTCAGGCCATCTCCTCTCATTGTGTCATTTGTTCCTTGGGAAAAGAAACCAACTCACCTACCTGTTTCCAGCCTCCTTTCAGGGCATTGTACAGAACAGTGAGGTCTCCTCAGCCTCCTCTCCTCTGATCATCTTCGTGGACCACCTCTGGACCCGCTCCAACAATTCCATGTCCTTCCTGTGCTGAGGGTTCGAGAACTGCACACAGTACTCCAGGTAGGGTCTGATGAGAGCAGAGTAAAGGGGCAGAATCCCCTCCCTTGCCTTGCTGGCCACACTGCTCTTGATGCAGCCCAGAAAATCTTCTTTTCTAATGAATTGAGAGAGTAAATTAGCAGTCATATGAAATGTGATTACTTCAAGAAGAGGAAGCAGAATTTCTGCAATGTGTCATACCCAGCATGGACTAGATCTAAATTTAAATCAGGGAGATGATGAGGTTTTTTTTATGCCACACAAAGTCTACCAAGTTTAAGCAAGAATATAACACACAACTGTGAAGTAAAAGGCCCTTTCCCTGTGTTAACTTGTTTAACATACAGTCGTCACAACTCTTTGGGGAATTGTGTTTTCATGTAGGTACCTTCAGCCAGAGATTCATCAAGTAACAGAATACCCACAGTATGAACTTCACCTCCATTATTCTTTCAAAGGAATGCTGAGAAATAATTTATTATGATCTCAGTTGTATGATTTACTTCTTTAAAAACTCTTCTCACACCCCTTAATTTTCTACTTGATGTAATTTCAGAAGTTCTTGGCAACCATTTCCCAGTTATTAGCAATAGTTAGTCAAAATCCTATCACACCTATAAAACCGTGGTATCTTCAAGACTAAAATAATAGCTAAAAATCATGCACTTAAAGTTCAATACCTGACAATTTATAGATATACGTGGATGGTTGCTTCTGTAACTTCCTTCACAAGAAAATAAAAAAACAACTCATATTAAATGTTTCAAAGTGGTCTAGCCAGATGTTAAATGTGTTGCAAAGTTTCTAAAAATATTAATTCCAATCACTAAAATAAAGAAACAAAAATCACAAAAAACCCCAAAACAAAACAACCAAAAAAAACACCCAACCAACAAGCCCCTAAACAAAAACCCCAAAATAACCCACACAAACATTTAAAAAAAAACAAACAAAAAAACCCACTTAATGAATATTTTCATATAGTCTATAGTCTAAGAGTACCAACAATTTTTCTTTTCCAGTGAAAGAATTTTGTTTAACATCATGGGTCAATCAAGTGTTTCAGTCTCGGGAGAAAGTGAAAGAAATCGCTTGAAAATGGTTGGAAAAAATCTTAGTTCCAGAAGGAGTTTAGGAAAGGTGGACTCAAGGTCAGTAAAGTGCTAAATGCTGTTCCTGACTCTTGCCAATCCCTTGGTGATCCAGTTCATGCAGCAAGTTGATTAGGACAGGCAGAGCTGCCTGCCTTAAAGATGCCTTGTAGTTGACCATGGTGCATCTGTTCAGCTTGTAAAAATAAGATATATTTTAGGGTAAGCCAAAGCATCCTTGTTTACACATCTTAGAAGAGGAAGAACAGATGCTCCATGCCTTAAAAGATATAAATACATACGCTGTGATTTAAGTCATAAAGAGGCATAAACACCTATTTTTCAAAGTCATTCTCAGTCTCCCCTAAAGATCTGAAGAAATGTGCATCTTTAATGTCTAATCGAAGCAGATAGCAGCCTTTATATCATAAAACTCTTTCAGAACACAACATAATCAGACAGCAAAAAAACCAAAAACATTTCCAAGTTGGATTTGTCCTGAAGCCTAAGTTCATAAAGCACAATGATCAAAATAATGAATGCCATAGTGTTTTGGAGGTGACTCTTCTATCTAAAGAACGAATGCTGCTATTGACCTGAATCCAAATAAACTTACGTTATTATGTGCCAGCTGGTCATTTTTGTATTAAGAATAAGCTAGTACATGAAGAATTGATTATAAAAGCTAAATGCTCTTGGAATCCCCTACATTGATATTAAGCTCACCAAGGTCCAAGGGAAGCTGAGTAAACTTATTGAGCTTAGTTTAGACTAGAGGTACTGAAAGCAAACCAAAAAAGGAAGAGCAAACTTTAAGATTTCAAAGTAGAGCTTCCTAAAACATCATCTCACTTACGGAAGCAGCTGCTGGATTCCTAAGCTAGAAAGAGAATTATTTCCCACCCCCCACCTCCTCCTTATCTGTATATTTACTCATTTGACCTATTTAGAGCCAGCTTAGAACATTTCAGACTGCAGGAGATGATGTGGCAATCAACTGACTGAACTAAGTCTCTGATTTTAGTATCAATCCCTTGTTTAACCTCAAGGACACTGCTTTTTACATCTGAGGATCATCAAAGGTGAACTCACATCCATGAGATGATTAGATAGAAGAGGTGAAATTTCTACACTACAGTACCATAATGTTTTATGACAGTTATATTAGGGGAGAAATCAGCATCTTTTCATTTACATGCATTCATAGCTATGTTTTCTAGACACAATATCTGTGTAGCTTGCAAGGACAATTCAGATATTTTTGCCACTAATAACTCCAGAATTATTCCATGATAAAGTTTTGAAATACAAGAATCCAGATCAAATAAAACTATTTTTTTACCAATGTTGCATCAGCGCAAGGAAAATTTATGGCTTAGCCAACTGGAGTCACTGCAATTTATCACATGAAAAATAGGGTGTTTTGTCAAAACAATAAATTAACACCACTGTATTCTGTAATTACTAATTTGGATTTAACGGTAATTAAGTCAAATTATTTACCCTACATTGTAACACAAGTGTCTGACAAAGAACAAATTTCCATTTCAAGTAAATTCCGTGGCTGACATAGGGTAAAAATAAGACAGCGGAGGTAACACCACATTGGGTGAATAAGCAAAACAGAATATGGGCTTGAAAACCAAGTTCACTTTTATAACTATATCAGAATTGCACAGAAAGCCTTATTTTGACCCAAACAGGAAAGATATCTTGATGCTTTCCATTTCAGCAGCACTGAAAATCACTTCAACAGAACTGTAAAGCTTTAGCAATAGCTCCAGAAGACCTGTACCTGTGTAAACCTCATCTTTCTATGCTCACCTAAAGCAAATCTGTATTTCTACAGATTTTCTATGTTATATTGAAGGCAACAAAGTCACTGTAAACTTTAACATTTCTATGGATTTCTTCTAAAAATAATGGTTGAATGCAAGAGTTACTTGGTGGAATTCCATGACTGCTTCTCCAGAAGACCAGACTGGATGACCATAATTGTCCCTGTTGGTCTTAAAATGCATGAGTCAATTAATATATAAATCTGGTATAATTCAGAGGTTTGTTTTCTTGGATCCACATGAGATTAAATATAAATAGCTAAGCTTTAATTATTCTAACATCTGATATTTGTCAAGCAAATTACTTCGAAATCAAACCATGACTTTCCGTCCTGGTGAAAACATTTAATTACACTAACTACTGGTGAAATTAGTTCAGTCTGGTCTCAGATGCTTTTGCTTAGTGTTAAATACTGACATGTCTATTTATCATCCCTCCAGGTACTAGTGCTCAGTAACATTTCCCAGTTCCACCAAAGCAAATGGTCATGCATTCACCTGCAACAGAGGCAACAAAAGCAACCACCTGTGACTGTGATCTAGTAAAGTGTTTCCAATGAGCTGGAAAGTAATGAAAACCATTCTTATGAAAGCAGAAACTTTTCAGAAGAGTTAAACCCACAGATTTTTGTGTAAGAATCATAAAACTGTTGAGATTGGAAGAGACCTTTAAGACTAAAGTCCAACTGCTCACCTAGAGATCACAGTACTACTGCTACTCCTAAGCCACTATCACAAAATCACACCTGGAAGCACCACATCCACGCTTAAGTTTGCAAACATTTTGTTAAAGACCCTCAAAACAGTCACTCGAGGTCAACAAAACATGAGAGTGGCAAGATACTTGCAAAGCCAGCTCTTCCATTCCAACTAGTAATGTCATAGAATTGCAGCATGGGTTGGGTTGGAAGAGACCTGTAAATACCATCTAGTTCACCCTCCATGCAGTCAGTAGGGACATCTGCAACTAGAGCAGGTTGCCTAGAGCACCAAAAATATGACCTGGAGTTGTTCCAGGGAGGGGTCGTCTACCACCTATCTAGGCAACTTGGGCCAGTGTTTCACCAACCTCCCTGTAGAAAAATGTCTTCTTCCTAGCTAGTCTAAATCTCCTTCTTTTGGTTTAAAACCATAAAACTTTATTTTAGGTTGCATTTGACCAAAACCATTATGAGATAACTCAATTTAGGATTTTATAGGTGTATTAAAATATATACTGGAAGAGTGAGGGTTGCACACACAAACTTACCTTGAGAAGACTTCAGCAGAAGCTTTTGCTAACACCATAGTTTTTCCTTTTTCTAGGTCAATACATATGCAGTTGCGGAAAGGTGTAGTCAAATGCAAAATGTACTTCAGGCTGATAGTCCTGATCTCCTTTAATCTTCCTCTCTTGATTAACAGTAAGGGCTTCCGTGAAGGACAATTGATGTGGTGCAATAGGTCACTTTCCGGTCTCAACCTTGGCACTGTAATCAGATACACGGCATGCTTAATAGAGGTCACTTAATGCAAAGATTAAAATTAACTGGAAGTCAATAAGGGAATAATAAAGGGAAATGATCACCCTGTTGCTCCTACTTGGTAAGAGTAAACCTCACATTGCAGGCCAGAAGGAAGAGAACATTTTAGTTGCAAGCGATCCAATAGGTCTTCATAAGCCCTCCAGCAAACAATTTAATGATTTCAGGTACCCTTTAAACTAAGTGGCCAATCACTGGGAAATCCTTTGGTATTCATTGTAATAACATTGATCATGATGAACTCTTTTGGTATTAATGTGGATGTAATATATACCTTTTTAATTATAGAACAAGAAAATCCAATTACCCCTTTGCCTCATCAAAGTTCTTTGCGAGCCGCAACTATTTAAACATACATTATGGAACGTTCAAACCTAAAGAGAATTTTTTTTCCTCATGTGTGTGCAAAGAAAGGGACAAATCCTGCCAGACGCTGGCTACACTCAACTCACAAGAATCAGGGAAGAAAGGGAGTGCACTGAGCACCTCCAAGGAAGCTTTTTGCAGGGTCAGGCCTTGATAGCACTTGGGAAGTAGAAGAGATAGTCATTAGCTTCAGGAAGTACCTTGTTAAAAAGGCAGAAAGCCTTTTTATATAATATATAAAGCCTGTTTATATAATAGGGTGGAGTCTTTTATGAACAGTTAACCTGATGAGCAGTTGGAACACAACTTCCTCTCTAGAAATGGGATGGAAAAATTATGAAAATATGATCATCTGGACATGATCCTGTGCAATCAGTTTTAGGTGAACCTGCTTTAGCAGGTGGGTTGGACTAGGTGATCTAGAGGTTCCTTCCAGCCCCCATCATGCTGTGATACTATTATGAGCTCAGGAAACTTATTTGGTTTTATTATATGCGCCACCAGCTGAACTCTCAACATTGTTTGACCTGGCTCCAGTAAACAAGTTTCATTCCAGCCTAAGTCAACTGGAAGCAGAAGCTCACATCCTCTGACGCCACTAGACAGCCCAGATGAACAAATATATTTTCAGATGACAGAGCACTGGAGCAGACCTCCCAGAGAGGTTGTGGAGTCTCCTTCTCTAGAGACATTCCAAACACAGATGGGCATTGTGACCCTGGGCAGCATGGATAACCCTCTTTTAGCAAGAGATTTGGACTAGGTGATCTCCAAAGGTCCCTTCCAATCCCCACCATGCTGCGATTCTGGGACCTCTATGGTCTTTTCCACCTGAGTAGAGCTGTGGTCCCCACTCACTAAGCTGTTGTGGGCAGAGACAATTCACACAAGTAAGACCACCAGGATTTTACTCTGCATCAAAACCTAGAAAGAATTATCTGTAAGAGAAAAAAAAATTAGTCTTCCCAAGAGATCAAATCCTGCTTTTTTATTCAGTCTCTACTTTGAGAAAACTCTGACAAGCTGAATCTAGAATTCAAAATTTAACTATTAGGAGATAAACTAAAAGAAAGAAAGAAAGAAAATAAGTTCTGGAATTAAGTTGCCCCTCTTGAGCTGATCATCTGCTGTAAATCAAACTGGCCTCAGAAATGTTTAATTGCACCTTATGAGTCAGGTTCCCATATGCAGTGGGAGTCAACCATTTTGAAGAATGAGATAAGCTCAGGCCTGATGATGACACTTAATCAAAAATGGGGAGGAATGCTCAAAATCTTTTATTGCTGTCCCTTTGGCCAAGCAAACCTCACAGCAGAAATTTAATTTCTTTTTATTTTTCTTGGCCACCCTGTTAGTTCAGTCCCATAAAAGCAATATTTGCAGGAACTGCTCCAGCAGAACTTCATAACGTCACCACAAACACAAAATATTGCAGAATCCTGCTATTGAAGGGAATCTATTAGGTATTTTCTCTTGTTCCTGTTGAAAATTACTACCAAAATCACACACAAAAGAAAATTTTAATGACACCTCCAGTAGATTAATCTAGGCATAGTTGTCCCAGATGGCAAGCTATAAGGGAAGTAGCATGGCACACTGCTTGCAGGTAGGTGTAGTGCCTGACAAGGGATCAGGGGAATTATGTACTGCTACAATATATAAATATACTTAAACAATACATGCTCTTTTTTACAGCAAAATGGCACTGTAATCATGTCAGGCTGCAATTTGTAAGATCTCGCTGAACATTTACGAGATAATTGCTGGGTGTCTACAGCTCCACTACAACTAGAACCTGTTAATCTCCAAAGTCACATTCCCAAAGAACAATGCTAAATTTTCCCAATGCTTTACTGCTACATGAGGCGGGGGTGGGATAAATAAAGATGTTTTCAACGTGTTAAATATCACTGTCCCTTTAAAACTCACAAAACAAAAACTCCCGTTCTTAAACATTATTTGAATAGAGCCTCATTACTTACAGTCCAAAGAAGTTCGTTAGGAGAAGATCACTTTGGAAAGCATTCAACTAACTAGCCTTTCTTCTCAGCAGTGAATTACATTAGCTACTTCCTAGTTATTTAAATCTTGAAATAAAAGATGTAAACGCTACAGTGACATCTTAAGATCATTGGTAAGGCAGGTCTTGCATGCACCAAAAAAAA
>VWZE01012542.1:71807-83462 GCA_013396675.1 Eubucco bourcierii | reverse complement strand
AAAAAAAAAATGCCCAGCTGGTCCGGAGATAAAACAGATTGATAATTAGTTGCAAAATGTAACATTTCATCAGGAATATTTTGAATAATCCAATTTATCTTTGTCAGATATGCGGCACATATTTTTTTTTTTTTTTCCTTTGGAGGCTCTTTGTTCTTTAACATAATATTATAATTTCAGCCTCCTAATTAAAGCGCCGGTCGGTCGGACCTGCCTTGATGTCGTGCGGCGGATCGGAGGCTGACGGCTCAGCGCGGAGATAAGGTGCCTGCCCTAAGCCACACGCCACCGCTAACTACCGCGGCGCCTGCTGCCTCCCACCATCCTACTGAGGCTGCGACTGGTTTGATACAGGGGAGATCAAAGCCAGACGGTTTGAAGGGAGGAGGGCCTGACTCTGCCGGCTGGTCTGTGCAAGCAGGGCCCGCGTTCGGCAGCTGGGACCGTGTTGCTGTGCACTCTGAAAGCAGCCCAGCAATGTGGGCTCCCACTGCTCGGCTCTCTCATTAGCTGGTAAAAAATCTCCTGTCCCACCTTGCTGACCCAGACAGCTCCCACAGCCATCTCGTACCCGCTTCCTGCTTTTCGTAGATTCAGGGTTGGAAGGGACCTTAAAGATCATTTAGTTCCAACCCCATTGCCATGGACTTTCACTAGACCAGGTTGCTCAAAGCCCCATCCAATCTGGCCTTGAACACTTCCAGTGAGGAGGCATCTACAACCTCCCTCGCAGCCTGTTCCAGTGTCTCACCACTCTCGCTGTGAAGAATTTCTTTCTAATACCCAGCCTAAATCTACTCTCAAGTCTCAATCCATTGCCCCTCATCTTACCAACTACACTCTCTTTTAAAAAGCCCCTCCCCAGCTTTCTTGTAAGTCCACTTCTGGTACTGCAAGGTCTCTATAAAATCTCCCCAGAGCCTTTTTTGATTCGGGCTGAACATCAAGGCAGTGGAGCTGTGTTCACCCCCAAAGAAATGGTTGGAAGTGTGAGGGCAGGCTGAGAGGCACAGGAGGGTATGTGAACATATTTGATGGTGCTGCTAATGACATCTTCACCAGTGTCCCCATGGTACAAGGTGGTTTATGTGCTGGCATCACCCTTCCTCCTGTAACCTCAAGCATTGCCTGATGGAAAAGGAGATTCTGTGTTTGAATGGCTTAACATATCATAGAATTGTTCTCGTTGGAGAAGCCTTTGAAGATCATCAAGCCCAACTGTTAACCCAGCACTGCCAGGTCACCACTAAACCATGTCCCTCAGCATCACATCTGTCTTTGAAATCCCCCCTGGGCAACTTGTTCCAGGGCTCGAAAACCCTTTCCATGAAGAAATTGTTCCTAACATCCAGCCTCAACCTTCCCGGGTGCAACTTGAAGCAACTTAAATTTCTTGTCCTATCATTTTTTCCTTGGGAGAAGGGACTGACACCAACATCGCTCCAATCTTCTTTCAGGCAGTTATAGAGACCAAGGTCTCTCCTTGGACATTTGTGATGGGAAAGGTGATGCTTGTCACTGGAGTATCTTCAAAAACAAGCTACAGATAGACCAGGTGGTGGCAAGCAACCTGGCTCAGGGCAGAAAGGAAGTGAAAATCAGCCAAACTTCTCAAAGCCTTTTTCTCAGGAGCAACATAACACCCAAATACCTTGCCTGGCAGGGATAAGGCTGAAAAGTTTTCCATTAGCTGCTGCAGAATAACAGTCCTGTTTCTCCTCTGCCTTGCAGTTCAAGTGCTTATTTGCACTTGTGGGAAGCAGGGGCAAAGTGCTCCATGGCCAGCATGGCTTTGCCTTACACCATCAGAGGCTAAAAACCCATTTGTGATCTGCAACAACAATTCAGGCCCACCACATGTGCTTTAAAATTTCCATCACGCTATGGGCTATAACTTGTGCAATGCACTAAATAAGACTCACTGAGTTACTGACTGCTATGAGTTGGAAGAAACCTTAAAGATAATCTAATTCCAATACCTTGCTACGAGCAGGGACACTTCTTGCTAGTCCAGGTTGCTCCTGGCTCCATTAAGGCTGGCTTTGAACACTTTCCATTTTGGAGCCTCCACGATATCTCAAAGCTGGTGCAGTTCTGCTTGTAAGAAGGATTCTCTTCTAAATGGCATCATTTCCATAGGGATTAAAAAAAAAAAAATTAAAGTAGATGGCCTCACATTCTTGCTTAGACAGCTGTAGTAATGGTTCAGGTGATAGTGAGATATTTTAAATTTCATAACTGTATACTCAGGTTTTTCAAAACAAACCAGCCCAAACACAAATCTGCATGTTTTAAACAAGCACTTCTTCACATGCAAATATTTTGACTTTCCTAATTGCAGACAATATTTGTGAAAATAAAAATATGAAAAATTATCAAGAAAAAAGGAAAAAAATTGGGAGACCTAGATTAAAGTTCTGTGCTAGTTCTTTGCCAAACTATCTTCAATAAGAGATGGAAGTCATGTAGCCTTATCAGCCTGCACCTCTGATATGATAGTGATATCTGTACCGCCCAGAAAGTAGGTCACAGTAATTCTTCATAGCAGTTTTTGTAACCTACTCAGGGACTACAAGGCCAGCTATTTTAAAGATAATTCAGAATTCCTTTAATAAGATTTTATTGGATTCAGATAATTGATCCGATTATTGAAACCTGGGGAAAGTGCTATTGACCTGAATATATACAACAGCAATTCTCTTTTTGACGTGAATTTAGGTCATTGCAAACTTATTGTCTCTGCTTAATGTCAGGCAAGGTGTTCACCATGGGCCTGACAAGTAGTTGTGGGCCCTGTACTTGTGTACCTTGCCCTCTGTCTGTACACACTTTCCAATCTCCATGATCAGCTCCTTCCTCCTATTGGGAGACTTGCAGTTTGAGTAGCAGAATCACACAGAATCCCAGTATGATAGCAGCTGGAAGGCACCAGTTCAATCCCCTTGCCAAAGCAAGTTCACCTAAAGAGGGTTAGACAAAAACGCTTCCAGGCAGGTTTTAAATGTCTCCAGAGATCCACCAACTCTCTGGGCAGCCTGTTCCAGTGCTCAATCACTCTTAAATTAAAGAAGTTCCTTCTCATGTTTAGATGGAACTTCTTATGTTCAGTTTTGTGCCTGAGCCAAGCACATTAATACTGGTTTCACCTGGACATGGAGAATCATGCTCTTTTCCTTCCTTTACTTACCCTCCAAACCAAAGAGCATTAGGTGAAGGGAGTGTACTTAACCTCTGCAGTGGTAATTCCAGCTCCAGAGTCCTCAATGCAAGAGAGACCTGGACCTGCTGAAACAGGATCAGAGGATACCACAGCAGTGATGGGGTGGTTGGAAGCCCTCTGCTGCGAGGCCAGGCTGAGATTGCTGGGGTTGTTTAGTCTGGAGAGGAGAAGGCTCCGAGAAGACCTTCTTGAGGCACTTCAGCATTTAATAGGGCAAATAAGAAAGATGGGGCCAATGTTTCTAGCAGAGCCTGTTGTGACAGGACAAGGGGGGTGGTTTTAAACTAAAAGAGGGGAGATTTAGATTGCATAGAAGGAAAACTTTTTTTTTACATTGAGGGTGATAAGACACTGGAACATGTTGCACACAGAATCTGGGGAAGGCACCTCTCTGAATGTTCAAAGCCAGGCTGGACAGGGCTTTGCGTAACATGATCTAGCACAAGATGTCCTTGTTCATGGCAGGGATAATGGACTAGATGACCTAAAAGGTCACATCCAACCCAAACCATTCTTTCATTCTATAATGTAAAATTATTTCTGTAGAACTTAGCCCAACAATCCCTCCTAAACTTCTCCTCTCAGAGGAGGAAAATTTTGAAAGTCATTTCTCACTATATCTCGTAGTCCTTCTTTCTGTTACCTTCCCTGCTACTCAATCTCCTACAGCACGGTTGAGAGGATACATCAGCTCCACCACATGGTCTTTTCAAAGGCCCAGCAGATGTTCCTATGAGATGATGGAGTCGTTTCAAATCAGGAGTTCCATCATGATCCTTCCTGCCCAGGTGGGTGGGAAAGCTCTGGTTGTCCTCCTTTTCCCCATCTATTTGATGCTGGGAGGCCTCACGCATGCACACAGATAAAGGCTTTACCTAGGAGGGGAATAAAAGTGCCATTACTCCACTCCTTGCAGTTTATCAAACCTCAGCTGAGGGTGGCCAGGCTGCTCTGATTGCCTGGGTATGCCCCACTGGTTGGGCTATTGCTCACCCTATTTCCTTGCTTTAATGCAATGCACTTGATTAGATCTCACACCCCAGAGATGGGCATGATAGAAATACGCACAGAGACAGAAAGCTGGAGCAGCCTCATTCCCACCGGTCATATGTAATGTTACTGAAATTATTTGTACAGCCATGGCGTGGACCTACCTCTATCATCTTGCATCAGTTCCTGATGACTGACCTTCCACAGAAGCTGCATGTTACATTCAGAAGGAGTTAGCAGGGGGGAAAAGCAAAAAATGGGATTTTGTCATTTTATGTCACACTTCTCAGCTGTACAGCTCTCAAAACAAAACTTTTCCTTGACCTTAATAGCTTCACTTTTGATGATGCAGAGTAGGTTTTTTTTTCTTTTTACTTGGATTTTGCTTTTTCACAAGTATCTTTATCTTTCTTTTGTACAAATTCCAAGTCCTCCTCTTGCTACTGTAAGTATTTTTTCTTCTGATACTTTCTGTCCTGAAGCAAAAGACTTTGTCCAAACACTATTATTCCATCCTTTTAGCAGATCCAAGTTGGTGGCTGTACTGTTCGTTCTTCTCCAATCAACCTCTTTGAATTACTTGAAACTCTGACACAGCAGGAAGGCTTCACCTACATCAGTATCCACACCAAGGTTGAATCACAGAACAGCAACATAGTGGGCACTGTCAGTGACCTCCAGAGATCATCTAGTCCAACACCACTGTCAAAGCAGGGACATGCAGAGCAGGTTTCCCAGGATCACAGGTGTGTTTGAATCTCTCCAGAGAAGAAGACTCCACAATCTCTCCAGGCAGCCTGCTCTAGGGCTCTGGAATCTGGAAAATAAGGAAGTGGAGTAGTTTTTCCTCAAAAGTATTAAGTATTTAATGATTACAAAGTTCAAATAAAGGTAACTATCAAGTCTTACATTGCAAACCATTGGATGACACTCTATAAAATATGTTCCTCTCAACAATCTCTCAGATTGTTCAGGAGCTTCTCTTTAAGCTGAATTCAGTTGTGGTGGTAGAGGAAACCTCTGCACAGGATTCAGGTACGTGAGCAGGAGATGCCAGGTCCCATCCATGAAACAGACTAGGTGGTGACTGGCAGCTGCTGAGCTAAAATCATCCTGAGCTCATAGCCTTGAAGGTCCACCAAATCCCTACTCTAGCTCCTGATTACCAGCCTACTCAGTGGTCAGATTCAATGACCTTAAAGGTCTTTTCCAACCAAAATGGTTCTGTGATTCTGTTTTGCTGTACTTATCTGTGATTTGTTTTCCCCCTTTGTTGCTTATTTTTATTTCTCTTTGTGTTGTTGTGGAATTCCATGTTCTAATTATGTAAATAAACAGCCAGAAACTAAACCAAATCACTGTGAGTCCTGAGAGGCTTCCCTTCCCTGCAGACACACTGCCCATTTTCAGGTTCCCACTATTTTCACTTTTCTCCTTTTTTTTTTTTTTTTTTTTTTTTTTTTTTTTTTTTTTTTTTTTTTTAATCTTTTCTTCCTTTTTGTGCTGCCCAGAGGGGAAAATTTGTCACTAAGCAAGAGCAAGTCCCTCAAACTTCTAAGAAAATCATAAGCAGACTGCAGTCCCTTATGAAAGCCAGGAAAACAAATGTGTGAAAGGCAAAAATCAACTATCTTTAATTTATTTATCATTGAAAAGCTAATTACATTCCTTCTCAGAAGCATCAAAAAGCCTCAAAGTGGTGCAAAACACACGAGCATTTAGGTCATCCCCTGGGATTACTCCAGCTGGTTTCTGCAACCCTCCATCTGATCCTGAAGGAGATGGCTCGGGAGGTTTCATCCCCTCCAAAATCCTCTGCCTGGAGTGCAGCTCCCCATTCCCATTAGGCTAGGGAGTGGCAAAGGCTGTGTTCCTCACTAAGTTCCCATAAATACTAATTTATTTATTCTATCTTCTCCCCACAACATTGTTAGGTTAGATGTGAAAAAAAGTCTTCAGCATTATGAGAAGGACTGAGATTTTTTTTCCCAAACCCCTTAAAGAATTCAATCTGCCCTTGGAGTGGTCCTGTAGTATTCAACAGGTGCAGCTCTTGGAATTCCCTAAATAAAAATAGTTCCTTAGAAGAAGAAGAGAACATAAATGGTAATGTTACCTGGGTTTTTTAGAAAAAACAAATTTCTACAGCAAGATAAAACCCTCAATTAAATTTTATAGTCTGGTATAAAAAGTGCTGTATAAAGGTTGTTATTTTCCATTAACAGGAAGGTTTTCCTTTAAGGTTCTCAGGTAGCTCAGCAGACTTTTTCTCAGCCCTGATTTAAGACAGTTAGACCTGAGAATGAACCAGAAAGGTGAATTTTCCTGAGAGTCAAGTGAAACATCATAGAATCTTAGAATTATTTTGGCTGGAGAGACCTTAAAGATCATCAAGCCCAACCATTAACCCAACACTGCCATGTCACTGCTAAAGCATATCTACATAGTTTTTAAATCCCTCCAGAGATGCTGACTCTACCAGGTCAGCAAAGCATTCATAGAATTGTTCAGGTTGGACCTTCAAGATCATCAAGTTCAACTATTAACCCTACTCTACCAATTCCACCACCAAGCACCACATCTATATGTTTTTTTAAAAAACCTTCCAGTGATGGGGACTCCAACACCTCCCTGTGCAGCCTGTTCCAATGCATGACCACTCTTTCAGTAGAGAATTTTTCTAATACTCAACCTAAACCTCCCCTGGCACAATCTGGAGCCATCTCCTCAAATGAAAGAAGTTTCTCCTACAGATGGAAATATAATAAGTATTCAATTGAGTATCCAGCTATGAAGATTTTGGGGAGCACTGCAAATGTATGGACCTTTTTTTTCTTTGCAGTTTGGTAGTAATTAAATGTTACAGTAATGCTAAGACAAAGCAACATTTAATCAAATTACAGGATCACAGGGTCACAGTATGTTAGGGGTTGTAAGAGACCCAAAGAGATCCTCAAGTCCAACCTCCCTGCCAGAGCAGGACCATACAATCTATCTTAGGTCACAGAGGGATGTGTTCAAACAGGCCTTGAAAGTCTCCAGAGAAGGAGACTCCACAACCTCTCTGGGGAGCCTGTTCCAGTGCTCTGTGACTCTTACAGTAAAGAAGTTTCCCCTTGTGTTGAGGTGGAATCTCTTGTGTTGCAACATACATCCATTGCTCCTTGTCCTATCCCAGGGACTAAGTAAGCAGACCCCGCCCACCCTTGACCCCCAGCCCTCAGATATTTATAAGCATTTATTAAACCCCCACTCAGTCTTCTCTTTACCAGACTAAAAAGCCCCAGGTCCCTCAGGCTCTCCTCATAAGGCAGTGCTCCAGTCCCCTAATCATCCTTGTAACCCTCCATTTGACTCTCTTCAGCAGATCCCTGTCCCTCTTAAACTGAGAAGTCCAAAACTGAACACAGCACTCAAGATAAGGTCTCACCAGGAGAGAGTAGAGGGGGAGGAGAACCTCCCTTGATCTGCTGGACACACTCTTCTTAATGCACCCCAGGATCCCATTGGCCCTCTTGGCCACCAGGGCACATTGCTGTCCCATGGATGTTATCCACCAGCACTCCCAGGTCCCTCTCCACAGGGTTGCTCTCCAGCAGTTCACCTCCTAGTTGCCCAGGGAAGTGATGAAATTCCCATCCCTGGAGGGATTTCAAAACCATGTAGATATGCTGCTGAGAGACATTGTTTAGCGGTGACCTGGCAGCGCTGGGTTACTGGCTGGGTTCAATGGTCTTAAAAGTCTTTTCCAACCAAAATAATTTTATGCTGCTAAAATTAGCATGGAAATCCTTCGGTTTTTGTTTAATTTATGCACTATTTTACTGTAGACTCACAAGAAAGGTATCTATAAATCTCTACATCTGAAACTCGGGGGTTGGTTTTCTTTTTGTTGAACTTTTCCAGTGAAACAATTGCAGGTACAGTTAGTTTGTGTATAATCAATATCCTTCTGCCAGTGCTAATGGTACATGTGATAACATGAAGATAGTCTCTCACCAAAACAAATTACTGACACTCACTATTCATCATTTCTGAAGGGTTGCTCTGTTTTGTTTTTTATCTCCAAACCAAAGGCAAGTAAGGGGTATGTTCTTTGTAAGCACAATCATAAAGGGAGTTGTAGATGATCTGTGTATAACACAATCCTTCATCACAGGTTAATGTTGGATGGGCTACAACCCCTTATGTAAACTGTAAATGGTGGAAAACTCAGCTGCACCCTGAGACACAATGTTGAGAATGTAAATTAAAGAAGTAAATGTGTGTGTAGAGGGAAATATCTCTTTTTCACCAAGTAGAAGCCATCCCCTTTTCTCAGGCTCAATAATTATGTCATTAGCAGTCTGAAACCTGTCAGGATGATTAGGGGTCTGAAGCACCTGCTCTGTGAGGAGAGACTGAGGGACCTGAGGTTTTTTGGTCTGTTGAAGAGAAGAATTAGAGGGGATCTAATCAATGTTTATAAATGTCTGAGGGCTTGGTGTCAAAAGGGAGGGAATAGGCTCTTCTCAGTTGTGCCCTCTGATAGGGCAAGGGGCAGTGGATGTAAACTACAGCACAAGAAGTTCCACCTCAACATGAGGAAGAACTTCTTTACTGTAAGGGTCACAGAGCACTGGAATAGGCTCTCCAGGGAGGTTGTGGAGTCTGCTGATTTGGAGACTTCCAAGGCCCATCTGGATGCATTCCTGTGTAACCTGCACTAGACTGTATGGTCCTGCTCTGGCAGGGGGGGGCTTGGACTTGATGAGTCCAGAGGTCACTTCCAACCCCAAACATCCCGTGGTCCTGTGATTTTAGTGAATTCTCAGAGCACAAATACAAGATACCCTTAAAAACAAAATCCATACCATTGAGATAGATCAACAATACTCTTTTAAAACCTTTTAAAACTTTTTTTTTTCCCATAGTAAAAAAGTTTTGTAGATTCATAGAATTGTTTGGGTTGGAAGAGACCTTAAATATCGCCTAGTTATACCACCCCCACCATGGGCAGGGACACCTTCTACTTGATCATGTTCCTCAAGGCCCCATCCAACCCAGCCTTGAACACTTTCAGGGAGGGGAGATCCAAAACTTTCCTGAGCAAACTCTTCCAGTGCCTCAATACCCTCACTGTAAAGAATTTTTTCCTAATATCCAGTCTAAATCTCCACTCTTCCAACTCAAAGCTGTTCCTCCTCATTCTATCACAAGTCCTTGTAGAAACTCCCTCTGCAGCTTTCTTGTAGGTCCCCTTCATGTACTAGAAGGCCTCTATAAAGTCTCCCTGGAGCCTTCTCCAGGCTGAACTACCCAAGCTCTCTCAGCCTGTCCCCATAGGAGAGATGCTCCAGCCCTCTGATCATCTTTGTGTCTTCCTTTGGACCTGCTTGACGTCCTTCTTGTGTTGAGGGCCCCAAAATTGAACACAACGTTTACTTCACTAAATGTTTCAGCTACATCACTAAAATCCATTTTAGTTCTTCTATTTAAGAAACAGGAAAACAGATATGATTTATGCTGGAGGGAGCCAAGATAGACACCACGACACACTAAACTTGGAGTCTTGAGTTAATCACAAAGCCAAGTGAAAGTCTGTGAAAAGGATAAAAAAAAAAAAAAGGTAAGAAAGAAATCAACAGCTAAATTAAAGAACCCTTTCTCTCCAACAGTTTGGTCAGCAGCTCTGCCTGTCATCAGGGGATAAATCAATTTGTAGCAGCTGTGGACAGCTATTTAAGCACCAGCCCTGAATAGCTTAATTGGGGAAGAGTGTTAAAAGTTGAAGGAGTAGAGTCACATGAAGCTCAAGGCAGACGTGCAGGCATGTGTCTGTCTGTGTGTATGTGGTTCTTGAGGAAGCCTCTCAGTCTGAATTCCTGGAGTCTGCACTTATGATACACTTGTCTCAGTTCATAGACTCACAGACTGGTTTGAGCTAGAAGGGACCTTTTTTGCAAGTCTCCTAGCCCAACACTCCTGCAGTCAGCAGAGACATCTGCAACTACAGCAGGTTGCTCAGAGCTCCAAACAGCCTGACCTGGAATGGTTCTAGGGATGGAGCATCTAGCACTTCTTTGGGCAGCCTGGGCCAACCTCTTACCACTTGGCTTAAAATGTTTCTTCTTTACATCTGGTCTAAATCTACTCTCAATGAAGCTCTCAAGCATCGCTATTGCCTGATTTGCAGAACTTGCTTAAATAGAAGAGAAACAGTGATCATAGAAACTTAGAAAATAGAGCCATTTATGGTAGAAAACACCTTTAAGATCATAAAGTCCAACTGTTAACCCAACACTGACAGGTCAGCACTGAACCACATCCCTCAGCACCATGTCTGTATGGGTTTGAAACTCCTCAAGGGGTGGAAACTTCATCACTGCCATGGACAGCCTGCTCCAGGGCTTGACAGCCCTTTTGGGGAAGAAATTGCTCCTAATGTCTGAAATAAACCTCTTCTGGCACAACTTGAGGCCATTTTCTCTTGTCCTATCACTTTTTACCCAGGAAAAGAAACCTACCTCCACCAATCATGTAAGAAGGGGCTATGAAAATTATCTAAAGTTAAAATTTAATTTTTCAACAGAGCTGAGCATGTTTTTCTCCATTGAGTATGGCAGTAGTGGAGATGAGTGGGCTAGTGGTAGGAACACATCCAATTCTGACAACAACTTCCCAAAGCCTCAGAAAAGGTTCAAGAACTACTGTAAAGTAATGATGCAACCCTGGTAAAGACCTTCCTCAGTTCCAGCAGCAAGTGGGCAATGAGATAACACATCCCTTAGCTTCAACTCTAATGCAAAATCCAATCCAAATCTTTGCTCGTTTTTTTAAACCCCTCAAAGTCCCCAAACTCTCGGGGCAATGAATCCCAATTCCCACCTGCAAAAGGTTTGTCTGTTGTCATCAGCAAGAGATGAGGTCTATGCCNGGGGGGTTGGGTAGGGAAGGGGAAAAAGTGCCCTCAACGATTTCCTGAGTGCTACTCTTTAGTTGATTCCTCTCTACCGTTTTCATTCTTGTTAGCCACAAAATTCATCTTCCAACCTTGACAAGCTTTTGTCACACACGAATCTTAGTCATCTGTCTAATCATTCCCATCAACCATCTATGAACTTTTTATATTCAGCTGTACCTTTTTTGAAATGGAAATGAATACAATGTTCAAGGCAAAGACACATCACCCCTTTATGTAACAGTATTCAAATACTTCAGTGCTATTTTCTCTCCTGGATTTGCATACATCCTGTGCTGTGGCTTGCTTTTTATTGGTGGTGTTGCATAGGGAAAATGGTTTAGATAAAAGGAGCATAATGTGATGCCCTTAAGTTTGACTTGGTGGAAAGAATCCCAGAATGGCTTGAGTTGGGAAGGACCTTAAAGATCATAGAATCATAGAATGGTAAGGTTGGAAGGGAACTCAAGGATCATCTAGTTCCAATCCCCTGCCACAGGCAAGG
>VWZE01012542.1:55782-67406 GCA_013396675.1 Eubucco bourcierii | reverse complement strand
TCAGTTGAACAAAATCACTGTTCAGTTGCTTGAAAGTATGAAAAGGCTGATGCTAATGATTCATTTCTGTCATAATTGCAGCAAGCTGTCATCAACAAGAAGCTGCAGCTCAAGCCCCGTGCTGGCAGAACTCTGGGGAAGTACAGCAAAGGAGTAAAATCCTCCGTGTCAAACTTCTGCAGATGGTGCAGATTTATGCTCTCTATTAGACTCCAATATAACATGCTTTCTTTCACCCTCTTTTTTTTTTTTATTAGCATTATTATTTTAAAAAAAAAAAAAGGAGGAAAAAAGCTATTATTAATAATCTCCTTGGCATTTACCACTCTGTGATTTGCTTTTTAAAATGATGACTCTAACTGAAGTTTTTAGCACCATAAATAAGCTAAATCCTTTATGCTCCCAGAATGGTTGTGAGGAGCTCTCCCTTTCTTCTTGTCTTTTGCTTCTTGTGGAAAAAGCCTTGAACACACCATCTCAGACTTTCAAATGAGATACAACAGATCTATTTTTAAGTATCTATTTTCAGATGCAGAAATAAACTCCTTATTCTTGTTTTATTACTCTTTATATATATATATATATATAGATAGATAGATAGATAGATAGATATAGATATAGATATATATATAATGGGAAAATGCCTGATATTTCATTCCCTTCATTCTCAGCCCTCTCAGCCAACTTGTTTGCTTGTTCATACTACAGACACTGAAAACTCTGAACGTGCCATGAGAGCTCATCAAGCTCAAAGTTCAATGACTATCTGCCTTCAAGAATTAGAGACTGAAAATTGGGCTTTGTGACACATAGTCCTTGAGAATCACTGTGTTATAGGTGCCACAGTTCTACAAAGCACCCTTTCTGTATCTCCTTTCTTTATAAAATTGATGGGTTCATTAAGAAGAGTGTGGGCAGCAGATCAAGGGTGGTTCTCCTATCCTGCTCCAGCCTAGTGAGGCCATATATGGATTACTGGGTCCAGATCTGGGGTTCCCTGTTCAAGAGAGACAAGGGTAAAACTACTGGAGAAAGTTCACTGGAGGCTACCAAGATGCTGACAGGTTGGAGCATCTCTGTGGGGATGAAAGGCTGAGAGACCTTGGAGTTGTTTAGCCTGGAGAACAGTAGCCTGAGAAGGGGTCTTCTCAGTGCCCAGCAAGAGCTAAAGAGTGGGACTAGCAGTAGGATGGGACTTGATTCTTTCCAGTGGTGCCCAGACAAGACAAAGACAAGACAAAGACAATAGACACAAACTGGGACCCTAGAGGTTCCATTTGAACATGAAGAACTACTTCTGTGGTGTCAGGGTGCTGGAGTCCAGCAACTACTTCTGTCAAGTGAGGGTGCTGAAGCCCTGCAGCAGGCTGCCCAGAGAGGCTGTGGAGTGTCCTTTTCTGGAGAGATTACAAAGCCACCTGCATATTGTGATCCTGGGCAGGCTGCTGTGGGTTACCCTGCTTTAGCAAGGGGGTTGGACTAGATGATCCCCAGAGGTCCCTTCCAACCCCCACTTTGCTGGAATTTTGGGGCGTAAAAAGTGGACCCTCAAACTCCTTTGTAATTCAGTTTAGCAGCTAATAAAATACAAATATTTCCATAATCCAAGTATGAATTAAAAGACAAATTACTTTATGGATTTATTTATATTTGTGCACAAGGGACTTCATCAAAACAAAGACCTCCAGAACTGAAAAACACTTTTTCTTTTTTTTTTTTTTTTTTCCTTTAGCACAGCTTTTCTCTTTCAATGTTGGGTTAACAGGTTCATCTTTGTGATATTGCAAAGCCAAAAGGGGGAAAGGAACTGTACTCTGTGAATTTAATGAATCCACTCCTCATGCTACAAGGCATCGAGCTGCATGTGAAAGAAGCGTGAACATGTTACAACAGCATTTTAGTGAAAACGCTCTTCTCAGAGTCATCTGGACAAGTGTGGAGGTGAGATTTGCATGTGGCTATGTCATACATCCCAGTAAAACCCAGTGGCCATACATACACCTAGAAGAGCTTGGTCCCAGCACCACAGAGACGTGTTCCCAAGGTGTTCCCCTTCTCTACTGCATAACGATGAAACTACCTTTAATTGTAGATTTGTGATGAGTTTGCTATTTTTGTTTTTTCTTCTAGTATCTTGCATTTCACATTTGGGGGAATTTAGTCTTTTAACTTCTTAAAATTTGAGATTCTGAAAATATAAAATTAAAAAAGAAATATATATAGTGACCTTTTGATGCAGGCTACAAAGTACTCCCACTAAACAGGCAATAAGTGAATCTAATAGACACCCCAACCCACGCCAAGTCCCATAAAATCAGGGTGTGAAGCATAAGGGAGAGAGGGATTCATATTAATAATTCATTCCAAGCAACCCCCTGGAGCAGTTTTACTATGATATGCTATGCAGAATGCTTCAACACACTAATTAATATTTTCAAAGTGTTCCTCGAGCCCCTTTTAAAAGCACTTTTGCCACTCATTGAGCATTCTGCATTTTAGAAGGGGAAGGGCGGGGGGGGAGAGAGGAAAGAAGAGTTGTTCTGCCCCCCAAACCAACTGAGAAACTGTCCCCTCCAACCCAGCCTCGCTGAGCAGAGGGAAGCTTTGCAACCACCAACACACCCACCACACATTCCACGTTTGCCAGATTAATAGCCTGAGCATTTTTGCTCCTCAAACCCAAAATTAACTGGAATAAATTATGCTCCCTTTACGATCCATGTAACCGAAAACGCAGGTGACCTCAAGAGATGTCTTGTAATTGCAAGTGAAGAGTCCCTGCCACATTCCCTTTCCTAGTTAAGGAAAAAAAAAAAAAACCAAACAAAAACCAAACCAAAAAACAAACCTGTAAATAACTTGGTATTGCTACACCACCAACTTCTTATGCACACATCTATTGTTCCTTCCAATCAGTTAAAGCGTATCTACTCCTTGTTTATGAACCAGCCTAAATTCTTAGTTCAGTTCACAAGAAAACATAAAAAGGTTGTATGCAGCAATGAAAGAAAAGTGGAGTTTTACCACAGTTTTAGCTCAGTGTTTGCACCTCAGCAGAAAAATACATTTCTAGCAATACTTCAGCACAAGTCTCTTAATCATATTCCTGTTAAATGCAATATAACACTTAAACTCACCCCCAAAAAAACAAAACAAACAAACAAACCAGGGAAATGCATGACCTGCTCATGCTCCATAACCCTAACAAAAGAATTTGAGTAAAACTGAGGTAGAACAAACCAAGTGAGCAAACTCTGCCAAAACAATTGTTTTCTGCTTTGTACAAATAATCTCTCTTCTAATTAAGCACAAAGAACCCAAGGAGAGTATAATTTTNTGGGGGTGGGGGGTGGGAATGTTTCTGAAAAAAAAAGAACTGAGACCAAGCTTCTGCTTGACTTTTCTAAGTTGACTGTTTTTAGATGGAACAGATAGAGAATTAAGCTGCCTATGGTAGCTAGGAGTGCAGGAACTAATTTTTCACATCCATCTAAACTTCAAGTCCTCCTTGTCCTTTGCCGATCCCATTTTTTGCAGGCTATCTCACAGAGGGCTCACTGCATCTCATTTTTGGGGCGAATGTCAGGATTTGACCCCCAGAAGAGGTGCTGTCAGCCAGCTGCTAATACAGATTGCACATTCAACTATCCTGACATTTATGAAAAAAAGCAAGAAAAATAAGATCATCCACCATGTAGATGGATTAGCTGCTACTCAACAGGCTCCGCAGACGTGCGGCAGTGAGTGGTGGAGGGTCTGTGTTTTTCCACGCAGATCCACAGTAGTTCTGCCAATGCAAATATTAACAATCAAGATAATCACGTTGATTTTGGACACTCCCTTGAGAACACCCTCTAACCCCATCTTGGTAATTTTGGAAAGGTGGAATCTAGTGCAGCTCCAAAACCTCCAAACCAAAACCAAAATCTCTCCAAAAGTGCCCCCCGTGGGTACTGGGTGATGTTAAAACAAGACCCTGCAGCCCATAAGCACCTAGAAAGCAGCAGAAACCATCAGTGAGAAACTAAGGACAGATAAGAAACTGTTGCCTCCAGCTCCTGCCCTGCCCCAAACCACGCTACTTCCCATCCCCAGCCTGTCTCTCACTGCTGCCCCAGTATTCACCAGCATACCAGGCAGCCCACCATCAGAAAGGGAGGTCATCTCTTTGCAGAGATCTCAGCCTGGTGTCAGAACCTCTCCTAACATATTGGTATCTTTAGGATGTGCACTACTCTGGTACCCTTAAGATGTGTATTACACTGATAACTTCAGGGTATGGATTATCCTGGTACCTTTAGGATGTGGATTATTCTGGTATCTTTAGGATGTGCATTATTCTGGTATCTTTAGGATGTGCCTTATGCTGGTACCTTTAGAATGCGAAATATCCTGGTGCCTTCAGGATGTGCCTTACTTTAACTCCTTTAGGATGCGCACTATTCTGGTACATTAAGGATGTGGATTATCCTAGCACCTTTAGGATGTGCATTGTGCTGGGCACTGAGAAGCATCCCGGCAAAGGGCTCATTTAGTGTGCAGGGAGTCAAAACTCTGTCCTCACAGCATGTGCTGTGGCTGCCCATGATTTTGTGACACAGTGACCCACTGCTACTTAGCTTTTACTGAAGGGTTACACACGGTTTTGCAGGATTAAATCCAGCTCCAGTAGTATGGGCTGGTTGACGTGAGGACATCTGACACTGGGTCTGTGCTGAAGGGCCTTGGAGCTTCACTTGTGGGCCAGCTGTTGCTCTGCTTAGTGACGAAATTGTGATGCAAAGCTCTCTTCCCTTGAAAAATGGTCTTGCATACGCTGTCCTAACAGGAGCAGTGCCATCAAGTGCTGGCAGTCAAGATCTGATGGAGAAGTTCGAAGCTCTGTATCCAATACGTAGATGAGAACTTCAGGTGAAGGAGGGAACAAAGGCGCAAGAGCTCTTTTTTTTTCCCTGCCAGGAAAACACACCAGGTCAGCAACCTGCACACAAATCCAGGGCAAGCTGCTGTCTATGCAAGCACCATGTACCATGAGCCTAACCGCAATATCCAAACCCATGAGAAATGGAGAAAGCAGAAATTGCTTCCATGGCTGTGCTGGTGTGCAGTGATTTGCTGACTTTTCCAGCAGGCACTCACATACCTCCCAGACAGGGTGATACAACCATCCCAAGACATGCACTGCAAAGGACAGGATCAGCCCCACTCCCCCTCACCTTCCTTCCCTCCCACACAGGCTCTAATATGGAGTAAATTTAGTGCACCTAGGAGTTGCCAGACAGATAGCAAAGAAGGTTTGTTCTTAAAACACACTTAAGAGCTAAAACTGCTCGAGACAACAGTCCATGCTCCTGACACTAGCACAGCTTCAGCTCTGCAGAATAAGCTGCAAAACACATTTGACCTTTTCCCCGCATTGATGTCCCAACACAAGCTTAGGTTTGGGCTGCAGCACCCAAAAACAAGCCTTCTTGTGGCTTTCTTGTCATGCACAAATGCTGTTTAAAATGCATTTTTGGTGCACCTAAAATAGTATTTCCAGCTGCTCTCCACTGACATTCAGCCACCCAAGGGACTGAGCCCTCTCCATGCAGAACAGGGAGTTGTGGTGGGTGCCCTGACCGTCTCCAGGTCTGGCCCACAGTGGTGCTGGGGCCACTTGAGATGCAGCCCACAAGGTCATGGCATGGAGAAGGCTGGGGACAACCTGGGACATCTGGATTCCAAGGGAGATTTCCAAGTTTTATGTGCTCTGTGTGGCCCCCGCCTTCCAACCCCTCCTGTACTTTCGGCAGGGGAAAAAATAGGTTTCACATAAAATGCTGCGAGTGAGATGGAATTGTTTGGAAGCTTAAGAGTGCCATCGTGTGGATAAGGAACTCGGTGTCCCCGTTCCAGAGGCTGGGATAGAGTGGAATCCGAGTTCCCCTGCAGCCCACCATTCCCTGTGTGACCAGAGCCCCATGTCACAGAGCAACCCCTAGTCAGGGCTGGCATGTCATGTCCCCAAAAGGTGAAGGATTCAAACCCTAGCTACTCCTACATGGGGATGTTCTTCTTGTGGAAAAACCAAAACATTTCTTGGTTTTCTGGGTAGTCCTACAGAGAGCCCTGTATCTTGGGGGTAGTGAAATTTGGCAGTGGCCAAAAATCTGACCAAGGCTTGAAACCAAACAGCTGGAGCATGGGATAAACCTACTGAAACACTCAAGTGAATTCTGAGCACAAATACCAGCAGCTCCCAAAAAAACCCAGGAAACAAATGGTTCTGAAGCCTAATATATTTCCCTACCTAATATAATTATCTTTTATTCCTTAATTATTGTCTTTCAGGATCCCACTGACTCACCCACTCTGTAGTTGCAATATTCTCCACCCCCTTTTTCATTTTTTTTTTAATCATCTTTTGGGTTTTTTTATCATCATTATTTTTTATTATGATTGCAATTCACTATTGGTTTAACCTTTTCCTTTTTTGTTTTCGTTGGTTTGCTTTGGGAGCATATTGGTTTGGGTTTGGTTTTTTGGTTTTTTTTATATAGAACACACTTTGTCCTCACACAAATCATGTGAAACTAAATAAACCATATTACAGGGAAGCAAGAAGAAAATAAATGTCTCCATTCCAAAAACATTTCCTTTGTGCTTTTGGACTACTTGCATCTCAGAATTCCATGTTTCACTTGATTTAAATCAACAAATTTAAAAAAAAAAAAAAGAAACTGCTATTTGTACCTCTTTAAAATATGGGAAGGGTTTTATACCTAATAATAATTTTTTAAAAACCCAAAACTATAAGGTTTTTAATTCCATATATATGGATTTTTTTTTTAACTGAAAAATTAGAAGATATTACCTAAAGCTATATTTTTACCAGGAAACAACAGGTAATAATTTCTTTTTCCTTCAGATTTGAGTGGTCACGGGCAAAGACATTTTCTTTTTTGTTCAAGGAACTGATGTTAATTAATGAAATACTGTTAACAAGCTATTTAAAGGCACGGAACTGATCCTTCTCTGAACTTGATGGCCTAATTCCTTTCTCAGTGCAGTAGGTCTAGGCTAAATATCTGGGGGTTTGTTGTCACAGAGTTTTTAATCCATTGAAATCAACGGAATGACTCACATTTGCCTTGACGAGGGTGGCATCAAGCCCCCAGAGAACTTCTTGTCCTTATATATCCATTATTAAACAATTCAGGCCCCAAATTTGACCTGCCTTGCCTCGAAATCATTATGTTCTGCTAAAGAGCAGCCTCCAGATCTTGAGGATTTGCTTCTTTCTTTTTTTTTTTTTTTTTTAAGGGAACTTCTGATTTCAAACACCATAGGGGAGGTAATACTCTTATTAAAAAAAACCCACTCAATGTCATACTAAGGAAGAAAAAAAAAAAAAAAGCAGGATTTTACCAAAAATGTTGGTGGTTTCTCCTAAGCATGAAATAGGAGTTCCACAGCTTCCTTACCAGGGCAGGTGAGACTTGTGGACCTGTGTATTACAATAAATATGAAGCAAAACAGACTATGAGAGTATCAGGACAGAGAAGAAAAAAAAAATTACATCTAATTTGTTTTAAATTCACAGAAGTCTTAATCTTTTGGGACGTATTTTTACTTCACATATTTGTTAATGCGAAATGTTTCTCGTTGCCAGATACACTTAATATGCAAGTGGAAAGCGATTCTGTTTTTGCCTCCTCACTCTGTCTCAACCAGAAATAAAGCTGCTTTTTGCCTTGCACAGATTTCCCTCATACAGCCATTCTTTTATAATGCCAGCTGAGAAAGTATAAGCACAAATGTCACTGAGAAGGTGGGATTTTCCTCTGTGGTATTAAAAAAAATAAAGGAAAAAAAAAAGGAGAAAAAAAATAAAATACATTGTGTCAGAAAACTCCTGCTTTTCTTCCCAGATATTGTTGTGGATTTGGGAGAATAATGCAAAGCTTTGAAGGCAGGGCACATTTATTTCGAATGTTAAACCCCAGCAACTGGAAATGGCTCTTAGAAACTTCATTTTAAAAGCAGACTAGACGTGGGCTATTACAGCCCTGAAATTGAATAATTCATATTATTTGCCATCATTTAGGAAAGCTGCTGAACACAAACGAATAAATATTTTGAAAACTACTGAAATCTGTCCTTCAACAACAGGGGAAAAGAGCTGTGCCGGCAGCCAGGAAGAAAAGCATCTGTGTCAAACAAATGCATTCTGGTTTAAAGAACTGGTTTAAAGAAATTATTTAAAGGACTGGATTAAAGATCACCTGTCTGGCTCTGCCTAATAAAAGTCCAGCAGGAAATCCTCTCTGAACGATCTTAAATGAGCTTTCCCACTATGTTGGGTGTGAATCAAGGAAGGAAATGCACAAGCAAGGAGGAAACCCAAGCAAGGAAAAGCAAAAGCAAGGGAAGTGCACAAGTAGGGAAGAGCACAAGCAAGGAAATGAAAAGGCAAGGAAAAACAAAAACAAGAGAAAAGAAAAAGCAGGGGGAAAGAAAAGCAAGAGGAAAACAAGTGCAAAGAAAAAGCAGTGGAAAAGCAAAATTATGGGAAAGTAAAAGCATAAGGAAGAGCAAAAGTGAGGACAAGAAGAACAGCAAGGGAAATGCACAAGCAAGGAAAAGCAAAAGCAGAGAAAAGCCCAAGCACAGGAAAAGCAAAAACAGAGGAAAAGGAAAAGCAAAAGGGTTGGAAAATCAAAAGCAAGAGAAAACTGCAAGCACAGAAAAACAAAAGCAAAGGAAAACTAAAAGCAAGGAAAAATCCCAAGCAAGGAAAAAGGCTTTCCCAACAACCAACCCAAAATGTCCTAGTGACCTCCCTCCTCCCCAATAAAGCTTTAGCTGCGCAGCCTGGTCCAAAGCACAAAGCTATTTGGGGTCTGGAACAAGCCCTCTCTAATCGGCATTACTTCTATTACTGCCTTTGTCATCAGTCATATGATGGTAATAAAATCTGTAACTGTTTCACTTACACTGGTGCTGCGATTTACCTAGTCTAATAGACAATGCAAATGCTAAAAGGCACATATACATCTTCATTATATAAGCTGGTGCCTGAGTCATTTTCCTCCAGAGACAGTTTTATTCATTTTTATACAATTTGCCTACTGTACAGTGCAGATGGTTTCTATTAAGTAAAATATCTGTTTGCTTCCAAATTTTTTAGTTTTCGTGATTAAATTACTCGAAAATGATGGTACGTTGTATTATCCTCTTTCATGACTTAATTTAGGTGCAATAGGGCAAATAGAAACTCTAAACCCCAGTTTCATCCACTCAGAAAATGGGTATTTTGACCACATGCTGAGAATTTCCCAGCTCTGCTCTAAACGTGCCGCAGCATTTTCCCCCTAAACCTTGCTAACCAGAATTATTTACTAAATATATGTCTTAGCAAGGGAGTTGAACAAAAGTGCTGGACAACATAATGGGAATAAAGGGGGGAAAAAATTAAGTGGAATTAATTTTGGATTGAGGAAAACCCGTTCGTAAGTGAACTGGTGAGGCCATGGCAGAGGCAGGGCTGTGAGCTGTGACATCCATAGCAGTGCTGCCATCGGGTGGATGGCTCAGAACGTTGCATGTTCCAATAAGGCGGACTGCAAGGACCTCCACTTCCCCATACAGCTCTGCAACAACTCTCCCGTCCTCGAGAAAGAGCAGCAGAAATAGAGACCTTCCTCAATTTATCTATGTGGCCACCCAAATAATAATGACACTGAATCACAGAATGGTTTGGGTGGGAAGATGCCTTTAACGGTTATCTAGTCCAACCTCCCTGTACTCAGCAGGGACATCTGCAAATAGTGCAGGTTGCTCAGAGTCCCCAGCAATCTGACATGGAATGTTTCCAGGGCTGCAGCATCTACCACCACTCCAAGCAACCCTCACCATAGAGGTTTCTTTCGTCTTTCCAGTTTCAGTATGCTTATTTACTTTAAAGCCTTTACCTCTTGTCCTTTCAGACTCTTGCTAGAAAATTTGTCCCCGTCTCAAAGTACTGAAAGGTTACAAGATGCCCCCAGAGCCTTCTCTTCTCTGGAGTAAATAACCCAAACTCTCTCAGCCTGGTCTCACAGCAGAGGGGTTTTAATCCTTTCATGGTTTCTGTCATACACAGGTCACATCTTGGTGCCAAGGCATCCCCGTAATGAAATCCCGAATGAATCTTTGCCACATGAGCAACAATCTCTGCACCCAGGTCTGTTTTGAAAAGACCTTAAAGTACATGACAAGTCCTATCACTCAGGTTTCTTCCAGGTCTCCTAAGCAACTTCACCACTAAAACAAAACCACGTTTGGGTGCCCATACAGCAGCAAAGCCTACACATGAGAGTTTACCACTAATGGTCAGATCCTGCTGGCATGTGTATAAAGTGAATCATTTGCCCCTGCCAAGCTCTGTTATATAAAAAGCAACCCTGGGAGGTAGGTCTGAACACATTTCACTGCTTTTGAAACTCATAGAAGTAGGAAGAGGTGCAAAACCCAACTGTGGGATGAGAAAGAGCTATGCACTGGCCAGCATCCATTCTCTTGGCAAGTATCACTGGGTTGGTTTTGGGGACATCCAAAAAAATCTGCTAGCACAAAAATATGAATAGAAACAAGCTACAGGGTGTTTCTTAGCCAGTGTTTGATAGCAGACATGACCTAAAAACGCAATGCAATCAAGGCAAACTGGTAAGGATCCAGTGGTACGATCTGGAATGGCAATAGAAGTTTCCTCCCAGGGAGTGGAGGAGAAAAGCAAATCCTTTACAAGTGGAAAACTCAAGGAAAGCTGATACAGTCCTGGTGGCTCATGCAAATGGTAGCATAAACCCTTTCTGTTCTCTTCCCAAGATGACAGTCATGTCTGCCAGGATGTACAAATCTTCTGGAGGAAGATAAGAGAAAGAAGCACACATCTGTAACAAGTCTCCACAACATCAAGGAAAAATCCATTATCAGCCCAGATAATCCACTGACAATGGCATCACAGCCCTATCAATCAGAGAAAGCAAAATATTGCTTTCATATCCATTTGAGATGCTCAGGGAAATAAGGATCCCATCTCTTCA
Organism: Eubucco bourcierii; assembly: GCA_013396675.1. Taxonomy (NCBI): domain Eukaryota; kingdom Metazoa; phylum Chordata; class Aves; order Piciformes; family Ramphastidae; genus Eubucco; species Eubucco bourcierii. The sequence continues at coordinate 56,337 of VWZE01012542.1, read as the reverse complement.
GCTGACACAAAAATTATCTGCTACCTCAGAAAAGGTGGATATTGAATGTCAGCAAAAGCAACAAGAACATTTGTTACGTTCAGCTTGTCCATTGCCTTTGTCCTCAACAGAGGTTGGTGGAGAGAACCTTAAAACAACTAAGAGCATCTTCTGCTGCAGTCAGAGAGGGACACAGGTGACAGACATCTCACTAGAAAACTTCTTTGAACATCCATTTTACATCCTCAAACACCATCCTGAAGGAGACAGGAGCATCTTGACACCACCAGCAAACCACTGATCTGAAACATCAATAGCAGCCAGAATACAAGGTGCCACAGAAGACCAAAACTGGAAGTTAAACGTTCAAGCCCTCACCTATATTTCCAAACTGGTAGGAGAAAAAGAATGATGAAAATGATGAATGAAAATGATTAAAAGACCATCTAGTTCCAACGCCCTGCCATAGGCAGGGACACCTCCCACTAGTACAGCTCACTCAAGGCCTCATCCAACCTGGCCTTGAACACCTCCAGGGAGGGAGCAGCAACAACCTCCCTGGGTAACCTGTTCCAG
>VWZE01012542.1:33943-55025 GCA_013396675.1 Eubucco bourcierii | reverse complement strand
GGGGGGGGGAAGCAATATAGTAATTTTAAAAGTTACATTGGTTTTCAGATAACCAGTAAAAATGTGATGAGAGATAGAATCATGACTATTAAAAAAATGGAGAAGGTGTAAGATGGCCATCCATAGGGTTTCAGCTCTTCCACTAGCCCAACACTGGTAGAGTCCCTGGGTAATGAATACCACAGAAACCAGACCAGTTAATACAAATGCTGACAGGTGGTTCATCTAGGAAAGAAATATCATTTGTGTTCTAGAGTCAACTTGAAAACAAGAGTACAGAATAAAACCTGATGATAAAACAGAATAAAGCTATCAAAACTATGGGAAAGGCATAACACACATATCCCTGTCATTTCCCTTCCCACACAGAGAGGACAGGATGTCAGAAACTGGGACAGAAACAAGTTCTAACCTTGTGTGCTGTTTTGAGGCTAATTGGAATATTTTTATGGAATATTTTTATGGAAAAAAAATTATATAATAGGTTGTGAAAAGAAAAACAATTATGATGTCTATTTCACTCATAGGCTTGCTGAGATGTATAAGAACAAGGACACGAATATAAATAAGACACTCACACAGAGAATCTTGTTCTCTCTAGCTGCTGACTTGGTCCGGATCTCGCTGCTAACCTAACTAACCACTTTCCTTCTAACCGCCTTGGCTGATCCTCCAAAGTCACCTTGCATGTAAGGCAGACCCTGGGGTAAGGTAGAGGGGTGGGAAGACAATGGAAGGGTGGTTGGGAGTCCCTCCTGGGGACTCTGATTTCTGGGAGAGGTATTGTGTTTCTGCATTACCTTTAACTTGTATATCTCTGTAAATATTCATGTATATTGTGTAACTTGTATATTTCTGTAAATACTCCTGCGTATTTTGTATATATCTGCTTGTCTATTGTGCTAAGCTATAAATAGAGCTTCAGTCCTTAACTTCCAGCTGACTGAGTCTAGTATGGGTGATTTTACAAAGCAAAGGGGTGGGGGGGGGGGGCAAGGAACTCCCAAACCATCACACCTTGAGAGCACAGCGAGGTTCTGAGCTGCCCCAAGCCCAGAAAGACCATAAGACAGAAAGACAGTATCCAGTTGAGCTTCTAAGGAATCCTGACTAAAGCTAAAATGCTCTCTCCTGCTTAGTTCAAAGGGTAGAGAATGACATGATGGGCTAAGTGCTAGTGACAGAAACTACAGACACACCAACAAAACCTTTTACCAAGAGAAACACTGTGCACACAGTTGCCTTCATGGTTGCTGTCACTTCATCTGAAGTGGGTTTAATGCACAATGATTACTTGTACTTCCATGGAACAGGAAAGAGAGGAGTGTTGGGATTTAATACTGTTGCCTATTGATCATGTCAGAGTAAACGTCTGTCTTCAAGTGAAGAACAAACACTTGTCCCAAAAAAAATGTTTTGTGGCACAGACTTCCCATGGTGCCACGTCATGGGACTTCGTGGCATTGAAATCAACAATCTTGAAGATCTTTCCCAGCCTAAATGATTCTGTGATGAAGGTTTGCAGTAATAATGCAGAAACCAGGAAGTAAATGCAGTTAGAATCACAGAATGGCAGGCTTTGGAAGGGACCACTGGAGATGATCAAGTCCAAGCCCTCTGCTAAAGCAGTCACCCACAGCAGGCTGCCCAGGATCATAATGTCTAGGTGGGTTCAAAATCTTTTCAGAGAAGCAGACTTCACAACCTCTCTGGGAAGCCTGCTTCAGTGCTCCACCACCCTCAAAATAAAGACATTTTCAGAACTAACAAAGTAAAGAAGGTTTAAAAACCTATTTTACTAAAGTGTCAACGCTACTAAAGGAGCATTTTACAACACCTAACTGTAGGAAGGTCTAAAAATTAACACCATCACATATGGTGAGGTAGTGAATCAAACCCTAGTTTGAAAAAAATAGTGTCTAACCTCAGCAAGACCATTCACATACCTTTGGGACCAATTTCTTGAAGGAAAATTAAGTCTTGATCTTTAAGTTATCAGAGGTCAGAAACATATCTTCCAGACTCTAGTTCAACACAGACTTCTTTGATGTCCTAGGCAAGCTGCTCATGCCGTTTGCACATCATTTACAATCTTACAGGAGGATATCTTGCTTCTGTGTTTGAACACAAAACCTTAGAAGTACTAAGACGGTAATTTTTTAAGGCATGTGATGTATGGAGATCCAATTATGATTGAAACTACAGTGCAAATAATAGCTGCTCATAGACATCCATGAATCAGTATGGTCTAATAGTCAGAAGACCATTAGACCATTAGAGTTTAGAACAATAGAATTACAGCAGTCTACAACTACCTGAAAGGAGGTTGTGGCTGGGTGTGGTTGGTCTCTTCTCCCAAGCAACCAGTGACAGAACAAGAGGACACAGTCTGAAGCTGCACCAGACCAGGTTTAGGCTGGATGTTAGGAAGAAGTTCTTCACGGAAAAAGTGATTGGCGTTGGAATGGGCTGCCTGGGGAGGTGGTGGAGTTGCTGTTCCTGAAAGTGTTTAAAAAGAGCCTGCATGGTGCCATGATTTAGTTGCTTAGATAATGTTGGGTGATAGGTTGGACTTCATGATCTCAAAGATCTTTTCCAACCCGGTTAATTCTGTGGTTAAGCCTGGAAATGACCTCCAAGATCATCAAGTTCAACAATAAACACAACACCACTAGTCCTGGTACAACATCCAGAAAAGTAGATACGCACCTTTGTTCACTGAAGTTAATCCAGATTTATATCTCCTTTAATCAAAACCATGATTTTAGCTTCATCCAGGTGGCCAGTCCAGCCAGCACATTTTCTCTCCCTTGCATGGCAGAAGACTTTAAACCTGGTGATGGACTAACAGCTCCAACAATGAAGAACTTGCCCCATCTGCTGAGTATGTCAGTTTGTAGTAAAACAAGTGGATCCATCCTGGCTGCAGGCCAGCGGAGAAGTAGAAAGATTTATGAAAACTCTCAAGAAAACATTTCAAACAGCTGTAGTAGAAAGGAAATCCATGCAACATCTGAACCGCAGAATTATTACCCTACCACTCCATACAGTGTTACTGGGGTCCCTCCAGCAACTACATTATTTAATAGACCATTTAATAGACTATTACAAATCCAGTTGTCTTCATTACAGCAAACAGGCAAACACACGGATAATGGAGCTATTTTGTGAGTGGAACAACTGCTGGGAACAAAAGGTGAAACAACACACTGATGAACAGAGAAGCCTCACAACTGGTTGAAGTAAGAGTGTGTTTTATGGCCTGGGAATCTGGAAAAAAAAATCAGGAACTAAACAGCTTAATTCTTAGCAAGAGAAAATAAATAAATCAATAAATATGAATGGGAGGGACGGTAGAAATCATGTGGTGCTAATTACCTGATATATATCACAATTTAAAGTGCTTGCACAGATGTTGAACATTTTTTAGGATGAGTGAAAACTGTTTCTTCAGGACAATCCCAACATCTGCAAACAATCATGATGGAGACAAGGTCCAGCATTTCCCATCGTTCTTCCAGAACATGGTGATTTAGTACTTGTAGGGTCATGATTCAATTCCAAACCAGGCTGAATGTAGATGAGCCACACCATGTCTGATCTAAGGAGGTATGGAAGAGATGAAAGAGAACAGAGAAAAGCATGTTCAGGAATATGCAGGAGTGCTCAGCACATTACAGCATCAGTTAGTTCCTAAATCAGCCCTACCCACAACCTCACTGAAACATCACTAGATTCAGTATTTGGAAATAGCCATGAAAAACTGATTAAAGCAATGCTGAACCAAAGTGGTCTGATAAAGCAAGGAGCTAGGGTGGGCTGAAAATAGTTTTCCATTATTCAAAACACCTCTCCTCCCCCTCCCCTCCCATCCCTTCCCCTCACCTCTCTTCTCTTCTCCTCTCATCCATCCTCTCTTCTCATGTTTTTTCAGATATTAGATTTGCAGCACTTTTCACAGAGAGAATTTTAAAGCCACCAGTTGAGAAAATATGTAATAAAATATAAATTTGCAAATAACTTCCTCCTTCCCAGTTTCCCACACATAATGACTTAGTAAATGATGCCAAGTTGGGAGCAGCTGTCCCAGAGCCAGGATCTCAGAACGGGAAGACATTTCCTGCCTCCTCTTTGGGATAATATAGGGGAAAAGAGTTCTCACTTGGTTTGAAGCAATAAATTTCTTCTCCATAATATCTACCAAGGTCACAGAGCAGCTGGAACAAGTGTCAAGGGTCTTGCAAGAGATCCCAGGAGGAAATATCAGGTATTACTTCTCTTCCCCTTCACTCCTTTGAGTGGACAGATCAAAACTGTGACAGCAGTTCATCTCAGAATCACAGAACTCTTGAGGCTGGAAGAGACCTTTGAGGTCATCAAGTTCCAGTGCTCACCTAGAGCTCATAATCCCACCAGTACTGCTAAACTACTACCGCTAAACCATATCCCTCAACACCACATCCACACATCTTTTAAATATCTCCAGGGACAGAGACTCCACCACCTCCTTCAGCAGCCTGTTCCACTACCTGAGAACACTTTCCCAGCAGAACTTTTTCCTAATATCCAACCTACACCTCTCTTGGCACTTGAGATGGTCTGCCCTTGTCCTGCCACTCGTTCCATGTGCTCTTGCTCATGCTGATGTGGTTGCACATCCCTTCCTTGATGTTCAGATCTTGGGTATCCTGCAAAGCTGCTTCCTGACACAGGTATTAATTGGCAATTTACCAATCATTACAGTAATTCACTCAATATTTTAGTATTACATAAAGAAAATTTGAACTTACTTATTTTTTTTCAACTTTTTAATGGAGCAAAATTCAGATAACTTCAATAACTTACTTGTTTCTATAACAAACAACTTCTTTTTCTGCTTTTGAAACATCTACACACTTTAAGTCTGCACTCTAAATCTCTCCAAGTCCAGAAGTGACTGCTGGGTCTAACTAGGATCTATCACTTGGAATTTCATAGTGAGGTTCATGATAGGTGCACAACCATGACCAAATGTCCTGGGGCTACTATCAGTAGGGATCCCACACTTTTAGGGGGAAAAAAAAAGTAGGATTTGTTTGTTGTTGCTTTTAAAGACAGCATTTTCAGAGTGTTCAAAATGTTCATGTAGTGCTACAATAAAATTATCCATTTCTTCTTGCATTTTCACTCTCTGTGGTGTAAATTAAACCTGCTGGAAGAGCCTTACTTCACAAAGACTACTGGTGGTAGTAACAAGCCATTTACAGGCTTGACCCTGAAATAAACAATTTGGACATTTTGATTCTCCACACACTTCAGCTTGAAAGGAAAGTAAAATAAACATGTGGACTTGCAGCTCTGCCCATGTGGAAACAATTTTAAAGACAATTGACCTTTCAGTTAGGAGACTAAAATACATCATGATGTTAGCACGAGCTCCTGTGCCTGCTTGGGATACGCCACATCCAGTAGCGTTTATTTCTGGACATAAATGAATATTAGGAAGAATTTCTTTGCTGAGAGATTGGTCAGGCATTGGAACAGGCTGCCCAGGGAGGTGATGGAGTTACCATCACTGTAGGTGTTCAAAAAACATATAGATATGACACTTTGAGACATTGTTTAATGGTCATGGTGGTGTTAGGTCACTTTGAGACATTGTTTAATGGTCACAGTGGTGAACAGTTGGTCCTGATGATCATAGAATCACAGAATATTCTGGGTTGGAAGGGACCTTAAACATCACATAGCTCCAAACCCCTCACCAGGGGCAGAGACACCTTCCACTAGACTATGTTGCTCAAGGCCCTGTCCGACATGGCCTTGAACACCTCCAGGAAGAGGGTAATGAGCTTAGAAGTCTTTTCTAACCAAAACAATTCTATGATTCTGATTCTATAACTTTGAGAAAAAGCAAGTCCAGAGATCCTGTAGTAGCTTGAAACAAACAGGAATCCATTATGATCCACATTAAATATGCTAATATAATCCACAGGGGAAAATTGGATCCCTAGGAAAAATACATTCATCTAGGAAAATTTTACCAGAGCCATCATTAACGCAGATCAGGATGTCTAATGTAAAGTATGTGCTCCAGTGGTCTTAAATTGAAGGGGGAAAAAAGTATGTCTTGGTAAATTAGTTCTCTGGAGGCCAAAGTTGAGAATGGAATAAGAGCATATCTTCATTTTCAGCAAATATCAATTCTTTTTCATGGTAATATCATTAAACAATCCTGGCAGTGCAAAATTTCACTGGGAGTCTTCCAGGACAAAAGTATTTTTTCCTCCAGGGTTTTCGTCACACCAAGTAATCAATATTTTAGCAATGCTTCACCCATTTAAACACAAAACTTGCAGCACCAGAAAGAAGAGAACATATTAATTCCTGGCATTTCCAGCATGGATTACTGGGTGGGTCACTGAGATGGGGGCACAGGGTTTAGCTTTTACTTTGTCACCTGGTGTTAACACAGGGTAGGGTATCAAATTATGTATCTAATGCACAGGGATTTTTTTTTTTTTCCTAAAAAAATTTCAACTCCATCAGTTTCCCTGGAAGGACTGAGCTAAATGGTCAGTTTCTGCTTCAGCGTTTGAAGCTAGATCTCACCATCAAACCAAGAAGGTATATTCTCATAGGGATATTGAACAAGGAAGTAGACCTCTGTCTTGAATTAAATTAACATCCAGAATTGCTGCACCAAGCAAGTTAACAAAAGTTTGCTCTTTCTAGCTTTGGAGAACATCAAAACAAAGAACCTGTGCATGTGGTGCTGAGGGACATGGTTTAGTGGTGGACTTGGCTGTGCTGGGTTAACCTTGGACTTAAACATCTCAAAGGTCTTTTCCAACCAAAGTAATTCTATTAAGTCTAAAAAATTATTTGAATTGTCAATGCAAAATTGTCACCTACTCTAGACAAAGCCATGTATTTTCCTAGAGAAAAGAATATTTTTCACCCAAACTGACAACTTGGCAAGTATTAAGTTTCTATGAGCTTTGTACCACAGTCCTGAGTGCTGACACTGCTTTGTAGAGAGGAGAAAAGAGGGAGAAATTGCGAGGTTTCTTACTTTGCATCTTGGCTTCAGTTTTCACAAGTTGAAACCTTCTTCAAGACCATTTCAAGATAAAATAATTTCAAGAGATGAGCTTGGGGAAAGAAAAATAAATTAGCTGGTGTCACCACCTCTGCATAACTAAAGGAACTTGCTTACCTCCTGGTACCCATTAAATATGAAAACCTTGGGGTTTATAGGTCCATGAAGTGCTGCCGCCTTTCTTCCACATCCGGAACTCATCTCTCCTGATGACTCAGTGGGCTGCAGCCATGTTGAGGCACAGATGTGTCACACAGCCTTAGCAAAGGAGGTAAATAAAAAAGTATGTGTTAACAATTCAGGGGCTAAGCATAGGCAGTCCAGGGGGTGGAGGAAGAAGCAAGAAGGTAGCCAGTGAAAAAGGGCAGTCAAGAGCAAATGGGCCTGATTTTCTGCCTGATTGTCTGACTTAGGTGTGGTTACTAGACTGGGTCTTGCTCAAACTAATGGCCTTCATATTAGGGAAAGAAGCAGCTCAAGCTCTCAATATCTGGGAGGTGGTGGAGTCATTGTTCTGTGGAGGTGTTCAAGAAATATGTGGACATGGCACTTGAGGACACAGTTTAATGGCCATGGTGGTTGTGTTGAAGGTTGAAGTTGGTCTTAAAGGCCTTTTCCAACAAAAACAATTCTACAATTCTATCTTCTTCTGTCTCCACTGCTTGTGGTGCACTTAGGGTAAGGCTGACGATGGGATGGATGTTTAGAAGACATTTCTCCCTACAATATTCAAAGACCCGTCAGTCAAACCTTTCTGCTTAAAGAAAAACCAGGTTTTTTTCCAAAAGTGCTTTGCTAATAGAAATTGGACTTTGTCAGAGACATGCATCTTTAAACCACGCCAGCAGAGAAAAGCTCTTTCAACAAGTACCACTTTGATAATAAATACAAGGAGATTCACAACCAGAAAGGAAATTGTATTTAGGAATAAATTTGTGTTAGGATTTTATTACTAATTCATTACATTCTTAATCTGAAAAATCCTGAAGCAGCACAACTACTTTAGAATTATCATTAATAATTACATTGATACTGAATTCCTTTATGCAAATAGTACAGTAGACTCACAGATAGGACTCTTTGTAAACCTCCTGAGTCTTTGCAGGAAGTTTAATTCATTTCATATCTCCTTTAGTTTGCAAATGAGGTGTGAAACAATTGTCTGCTTCTAGAAGGTGTCGGCGTTCAAGTGCCACACATGGCGCGGTACGTGGCTCTGCTGAGTTAATGGATTGGTGTCTAGTCAGCCAATATATCCAGTGTCATGCTGCCAGTGAGTGAGGTCAACCAGATACTATTAATTATTACAATTTATGGAGTGCTGACAGTGTGCTGGGCACTGTATTGGGTATCTGAGGTCTGCAGTTCCCCAGGAGCAAAGGTGACGTGCAAGATCCCTGCAGGGATACGGGGCTGGGCTACAGCCAGGCACGACACCAGGGCCCACCTAATAACACAGGGAAAATCTCCAATCCATCATCAGGAAATCTTTTGACTTCCCCAAGGAGGGAAGAGCTCCTGAGCACATAAACTTCAGGACGGCTGATTAATAAGATGCTGTAACCTCCCAGATACTTTATTTTCTAAGGAAAGGCATGCCACTGCCAAATATTTCTGTGAAGGAAGCAAAACAATTTTGCTAAAGAGATTTCATTTGAATATGTTGTGTCTGAGCCTCATCCTGGAGCATCTTCACTTTCCTATCAGTCTCTGCTAATGAGTTTAGCTCCCTGGGTAGTATGTGTCTGGTAAATTTTTCAAGAACTGATCATTAGTGATGTTTTGTATATTTTATTTTCTTGTTTTCACTGTCTATAGAGTTGTCATTTTTAATTCATTGCCCACTGGAATTTTATGAAGGGAAACTTACATTCTCTTAAAAATAATACCAGCATGCTGGTACAGATTTTAATAGATGCACACTATGCTGCAGGTGAAATTTGCCAACTTGAATCCAAGCACATAAGAAACAAGGCAACACGGACCATGGTGAGAAAGCCCAGTGCTTCTGGAGATAAGAAACTTGCTCTTCCCATGGTGGGAGGAAGAGTGCACTGGTAGTTTAGAAAATAAAGCCCTGATTCTTCCGTGTACATAATATGGTGGTTGCTGTTTCTGAAGTGCATTGCTCCTTCTGGCCTCTGGCTTGAGATTAGAGAATCCGAGCTCAGCAAGTGAGGGCGGGGGGTGTGTGTGGTGTGTGTGTTTCCTGGCATAAGAAGCTGAAAACATAACTTTAATCCTGACTTATAGGGAAGGGGTAAACATAATCTTCTTACTTTACAGCATTTTAAAGCACACAACAGAATCAAGTGGTTTAGCCTAATTTGACTAGGTTTTAGTATGAGGGTGGTGAGACACTAGAACGGGTTACCCAGAGAAGTTGTGGATACCTCATCCCTGGAAGTGTTTAAGACCAGGCTAGATGAGGCTTTGAGCAACTTGTCCTAGTAGGAGGTGTCCCTGCCCATGGCAGAGGGGGTGTTGGAACCAGAAGTTCTTTAAGGTCCCTTCAAACTCAAGCTATTCTATCAGATTTCAAAACCAAGATGAACTAAAATTAGTGTGCTCATGCACAGACCTTCTTCTCACAATGGATTGAGAAACTGTGGCAAAGAATTGCAGAATCAAAGAACTGTTTGGTTTAGAAAAGACCTCCAAGATCATTTAGTCCAACCGTGACAGCCTAAGACCACTATGGCCATTAAAACACATTCCCAGAACCTGTGACTACATGTTCCTTAAACACCTCCATGGATGGTGGCTCCACCACCTCTCTGGGCAGCCAGTTCCAATGCCTGACCACTCTTGCAGTAAGGTTTTTTACATAATATCTTATCAAATGAATCCTAGTAATAACTGAGGACGACAAACTTTTCCTCTAGCAGATCTGTCATTTCAGGTCAGGCTTAAAACAAGACAGTTTTCCAAAGGCTGTTGATGTCTGTAATGGGAAGCTTTCCTCTCCTCTATGCTTCCTTCACCCATTTTGCTAAGATCCATGAAAGCATGAAGCACTTCAAATTTCTTATCACGGTGCAGAAGATCAGAGAAAAGTCCTGCTAACGAACTCCATGTTGACAAAGCTCAGAAGCTGGTGAGACTCAGCCATTTCTTCTTTCTTCTGAAATAAAGCTCATAACCAAAAATCTCAGAGTCTCCTCCCAAGACAAAGAGCTTCTTTCATGGGGAGTGAAGATTCCTACTGTAAAAACTGACCTAGGAAACGTACTGACATTACACCCCAGTAACAAGTGACAGAACCAGAATTAATGGCCTCAAATTGTACCAGAAGAGGCTTAGGTTGGATGTTAGAAGACACTTCTTCCCTAAAAGGATTCTCAAACATTGGAACAGGCTCTCCATGGAGATGGTTGAATCCCCACCCCTGGAGGTTCTTAAAAGACACTGAGATGTGCTGCTGAAGGACATGGTTTAGCATTAGGCTTAGCAGAGTTCAGAAATAGTTGGACTCAAGGATCTTAAAGGTCTTTTCCAGCCAAAGTGATTCTATGATTCCAAAAGTGAGTGGGTTACCAGACACTGCTGAATTTGGAATCAATGTAGAAACCATTTTATCTCCACACAGCATGAGAGAGGACAGGTTGGCCATGGGATGTTGTTATCAATAGCTCTCTTAGAACACCAAGTTACAAGAGCCAGTCTGCTCTTACCACATCCCATTTAAATGTCTTCCCAGTGTAAAGAATTTGGGGTTTGTATCTCTCAAAGTGTTACAAGTTAAAAGAAAGGTGACCACAACTTCATGCAGAGCGTATTAAACATAAGGAGAAACTTCACTGTGAGTGTGCTGGAGACCTGGACCAGGCTGCTCAGAGAGGCTGTGAAATCTCCTCTGGAGAGTTTCCAAACCCACCTCAACAATGTGATGCTGGGCAACCCACTATGAGTGACCCTTCTTTAGAAAGGAGTTTAGACTAGATTATCTTCAGAGGTCACTTCCAATACCCACCATGCTGGTATTCTGTGATTTCCTGCCTTCCTCCTTGAAATCACAAATGAGTTTGCTGTGACACTCATTGATCACGAGGCCAAGCACTGAAAATATCGCAACAAAACATACTGACAAGTCTGGTGTCTCTCAAGGAACACAGAGAGTGGAAGAATAAGGACATTTTGCAGAAAGCTGTGCCTATTAAATGACAGCAAACTTATCTGCTTATGTTCAGCCTTTGAAAGCACATTTTACTGTGAGTAAAGAAGATGGATGGGCAAAATAAGTTCCCGGGTAACTAAAGCCCAGATAGCAGAGGACAAGGAACTATTTGACATCTTAGTGGTAATTTTTAATCAGAGAACCTGCATATGACATGGTAAAAAAAAAAAAAAATTAAAAAAAAAAAAAAAAAAAAAAAAAAAAAAGCTAATACATAATAAAATGATTCCACAGGAGAAAAATGCATGACTTCAGCCTTACCCATAACTTTCTAAATGGATTTTGTCAGCTTGCAGTCTTACAAGGCTCGTTGATAGTAAATTAAATTTGGTCAGTTTATAAAGGTATTGCTTTCATGTTTCTCTCATAAGATCTTACATTCCTCTGAGGTTTGGAATCACCTTGCTTCTCCTAGCTTGTCTTCTGTCTTCTATTCTTCATTACACAACAGATGACCTATCAGATATTCTTCTTCTACTCCAACAGCTTACCCGTTGCCAGCCTTCAATGAGAATAAAGCCTGCAAGCCTTTTTATCTTCATTCCACTGCTGCTTCCATCGGGTGGGTTGTTGGTTTTGTTTTGTTTTTTTCCTAAAGATCGTTTGCCAGCATTGCTTTCTCCTTTTTTTACCCAGTGGAACAAGCAATGTCTTCTGAACTGACAATTCTGACTTTTTGCTGCTTGTGATTTTTCTAAAGCATGACAACTACTCTCATGAAGACATGGCAAACCTTTTCAGATAAGGAACTCATAAAAAAAAGAACGGCCTTTCAAAGAACAGGAGTAGTTACTACAGAACAAAACAGGTCTCCTATGTATTCATTTCATGCAGCCCTACCTTTTTCACAGCAAGAACAATTAGAATCAGGACTTTTTAACACATTAATCATCTTTTTAAAGAAAAAGTGTCTTAGTACAGAGAAAAAAATCCTTTTTTTTTTTTCTTTTCCTAGTTGCAAAAAAAAACCCCTAACTTACTAATCTTTGATACATTTTATTCTGGATGAGAAATATAAACAGAAACAGGTAAGAAGTGGAACACTGACACTCTGCAAGTACAAGTAGCTCCAAGGTAATATTTTAAAATTAGATATTTTTAAATGAAATCTTCCACTTTGCAAATTAGTTACCATTTTAATGAAGGTAGGCATAAGAGAGGATGTATGTATGTATGTAATATTTGATAGTGTGTATTTTTGCTAACTGAATGAAGAAGTTTTGACAAAGACCCAGCAGTATGTCTCAGGCTGAGGGGAGATGTTACTGCTCTCCTCCTGAAAGGTGGTTGTATTGTTGTGCGTATTGGTCTCTTCTCCCTGGTAACTAGTGATAAAATGAGAGGAAATGGCTTCAAGTTGCACTAGGGGAGGTTTAGGTTGGATATTTGGAACAAAAATCCTTATTGAAAGAGTGGTCAAGCTTTGGAATAGGCTGCCCAGACAGGTGGTGGAGTCACCATTCCTGGAGGTGTTCAAAAAATACGTAGACATGGCACTGTGGGATGTGGTTTAGTGTCCGTGGTGGTGTTAGGTTGAAGGTTGGACTCGATGATCTTAGAGGTCTTTTCCAACTAAAATAATTCCCGGATTCTACCAGATGAAGGAATGGGTGAAAAAGTAGTACATGTCCACCTTCATGCACTGGCTTTTCTCTTGTGGTACACTCTTACTCTTGACTGCCCTGTAAGGGTGGTCACATGGGTTGAAATGGAGGCACAATCAACACTTCTGCATGCACTATGGCAGAACATACTTAGTTTGATATTCTCTTAGCAAAACCTTTGAAATTGTCCCCCCTTCCTCCTCAACTTTTAACTAGCAGTGAAAATAACTCTGCCTCATCACAGCTTGCACAGAGAATAGAGTCCATTCTTCGTAAGACAATCCCAAACATAAAATCACTGTTTCCAGATGAAGAAAAAAGTTTCTTGAGCACCTGCCTAGGAATTGCTTCTTCAAAGGTCTTGGTGTGACTAATCTGTGCACAATGATGTCAGAAACAGAACAGGAGCACACAGGAAGAATGCCTGAGCTGACATCATGGAGCTGCCTAAGGCAATCACTGTGTCTTGGTGTGAGACAAAACAGGCTTACAGAGGCCTCCACATGATGATCAGAGAGCTGGAAGCCCTCTGCTGTGAGGATAGGTTGGGAAAGTTTGGGTTGTTCAGCCTGGTGAAGAGAAGGTTCTGACAGACCTCCTGATGGTCTTTCAATACTTAAAGGGGGCAAAGAGAAATATGGGGACAGACATTTTAGCAGGGTCTGTTGTGACAGGACAAGGGGTGATGGGTTTGAGCTAAAAGGTGGGAGATTGAGACTGGAGAGAAAGAAGAAATGTTTGGCACTGAGGGTGGTGAGATATTGGCCCAGGTTCCCCAGAAATATGGGAGACATCCCACCCTTGGAATGGTTTGAGGTCAGGTTGTCTGGGTCTCTGAGCAACCTGCTCTAGTTGTGGATATCCCTGTTGACTGCAGGAGGGGTTGGACTAGATGATCTTTAAAGGGGTTTTCCAACCCGAACCATTCTGTAATTCTAAATCATGAAATATATGAGTAGTTCTCAAGTTCACAATTCAGTCTGGATGGTTTGATCAAGTATTTGTTGTGCAGAGAGTGAGCGGTGCTGTATTTTGGATGTAGATGAAAGCCAGACTAGAAGGGCCTTGGTCAATGTTGATGGAGTGAGGGATGCTGCCATGATAGGACTTAGCTTTGCAGTTTAAGAAATATAACAGAATGATCGATGGTGATGATAGGGATGGAGGTTGTTTTTACACAGTCCTTAATACAGTGAATAGAAGTTCAAGGGGAAAAGCTGGGCTCCTTTTTAGAGTGAAAAGCATTACCCAGACCTTTATCTCTGCTCTTCAGAGGGAGTTTTTGTCAATACTCCACCTAGGTGAAACACCATTAAGACATACAAGACTAAGGACAACAACTGCTATAAATGCAGCCGAGGAGAATAAGTCAATAGATCCTTACATACAGAAACAAAACTATTTTATCCCTCTTCTATAATGGATTGGGAGAACAGCTATCAGCTTATATTATCTTATTGTAAATGTGAATGGAGGCTAATAGCCTTCTTCAGCACTAAATTAAAAGGAGGGTTGAATCAATACATGTGAGAAGATGAATCAAGTGTCCATTTCCTTGAACTGATAGCACAAATAATGTGATAATGCACAAGAAGCTCTACTCTAACATAGTCAGGTTGTAACTGTAGAGTTTTCACTCCACGCCAGCAAGAGAATGAAGCGCTTCTGACTTGGGAAGTCAAAAATGAGACTTGATGGGGAATGCACTGCAAAAAGAAATGAGAGCTGTGAATTCAACTACTTACCAATAACTGTTGCTCAGCAGTGAATCTGTCAAGTCATTTGTTTTTCTCTCCTGGTAGATTGGAAGCAGCTCAAAGCAGCTCCTTTAAAATCAGGTGTTATCATATCTGCTATTGCTTGTTCGCTCTGGCAGCATCTCCACCCTAAGCGATGGTCTTGTAACAATTCCAAATTGGCTCTAGGAGCTATTCTGCAAAACAAAAAGGCAGTAATCAGAAATATATCACCTGCTCTTTGCTGAATTTGCTAGGGTCACACAAGGCCTTTTAAAGGTGAGAGAGCATGGAAAATGACTCAATTGCACCTTACCGCTTCATACTATTGGCACGTGCAAACGCTATGCAATAATTGTGGTTGGAAAGGATCTCCAAGGTTGTCTAATCAACCCAGAGAAACATTTGAAGGTTTTATTCCCAGATTATAAAACTGTACAACACATTTGATAGAACCATAGAATGGCTTCGGCTGGAAGGGGCCTTCAAAGGTCATCTAGTCCAACATACCCCTGAAGTGAGCAGGGACATCTGCAACTAGTGCAGGTTGCACAGAACCCCTATAACCTGACCTGCAATGCTTCCAGAGATCATCAGCCTCTCTGGGAAACTTGTGCCAGTGTTTCACAACACACACACACACACGTTACTTTATCTGAAATATAGCTCAAAATGGCTCAAGAAAGGACAATCCTGCAGCACACCACTGAGAAGACCTAATTTCTCACAGAATTAAGGTCAGTTCTTTGTTAATTTTGACATTTGCATCAACCTCTTTTCAGCAGGCTCTAGTCAACTTGTGACTAAGCGTTGGACTTGATCTCAGAAGGTCCCTTCCAATCTCTACTATTCTATGATTCTAAGCCTCAGGACTCATGAGCCTTTCTGGAAATTTCTGCGTATCTTCCCCTTCAATTATAGCTTCACTCTTTTGTGGTCTTCATGTTCTCCTGTAGAGTATCATATGATGGATCTTCTTCTTGTCCTGACAATGAGGTCAGTGGCTGAGCAGCTTATCCACATAGACATTTTAACATCTGTTTTTATACAAACAACTCTCATATCTTCCTTTCAAGTCACAATTTGGCTCTTTTCATTCAGCCTTGCCTTTCACTCTCTCTTTACACCTTTTCTTGAATGTCTCCATGCAAATTCTAATTTAAAGTGACCAAACTCGATCTCCTGACCTTTCCTTTTATACATTCTCCTTCCCAAATTCACTGTCACCCCTGTCAATACTCTTATCTGTCCTGTCATTCAGAACTGTAAATGAAGTGGTTATTGGTGATGATATGCTACCTTTCAGATTTTACCCAATTAATGGTGACTAGAAAGACAGAGATATGAAGATAATGAGTACCTCTGCTATTATTTGTAGATGTAGCCATGAACTTTGATTTTCATGTGTTATCACAATACAGATGCAGATCCTTATATTTGGATGTGCTAGAGTTAAAGTCTGGAAATAAAGCCTAAACCTTATAGATTTTTTGTAAATTCTACGGGAAAAAAAATATTAGAAAGGCTTGAAACAATTGCTAATTAGGATTCAACATTAATGGCTGGTATAAGGCATGAAAACCTAAGAATTTATATGTGATTTTTGGATATTCACAACATATAAATCCATATCTAACCTTTTAGCAATCCCACTAAGGTCACAGAATCCTGGAATCCCAGCATGGGGAAGACTAGAAGGGACCTCTGGAGATCATCCAGTCCAACACCCCACCCCCACCCCCTGCTACAGTAGAGTCAACCACACCCAGGATCATGACATCCAGGTGGGTTTGGAATCTTTCCAGAGAAGGAGACTCCACAACTTCTCTGGGTAGCCTGCTCCAGAGCTCCAGAACCCTCACATCCGAGACGTTTCTTCTCATGTTCAGTTGGAACATCCTGGGTTCCAGTTTGTACCCATTGTCCCCTGTCCTGTCACTGGGCACCAGAGAGAAGAGTCTAGCCCCATCCTCTTGCTCCCCATCCTTTCACTCTTGCTGAGCACTGAGAAAATCCCTTCTTGGGCTGCTCATCTCCAGGCTAAGAAGTCCCAGGTCTCTCAGCCTTTCCTCCTTACAGTGATGGTCCAGTGCTGTCAACATCTTTTTAGCTTCTGCTGAATTCTCTCCAGTAGTTCCCTGTCTGTTTTGATCTGGGAAGTTCAGAACTGGATCCAGTAGTCCAGATGTGGCCTCATCACAGCAGAGCAGAGTGGGAGAATCTTCCCTTGATCTGTTGGTCACATTCTTTCTCATTTACTCCAAAGTACCCACTGGCCTTCTTGGCCCCAAAGGAACATTTCTAGCTCATGAGAAGCTTACCCACCAGCACTCCCAGGTCCTTCTCCATAGAAATGGTCATAGTTTAAATTTAAGAGGTGAGATCCAGCTTAAACAGAAGAAAGAAGTTATTTATACTGAGAATGATGAGGCACTGGCCCAAGTTGCCCAGAGAGATTGAAGCAGCCTATCCCTGGAAACATTCCAGGTCCGGTTGTTTGGGACTTTGAGCAGCCTGCTTTAGTTGAAGATGTCCCTGCTCACTACAAGCAGGTTGGACTAGAAGACATTTAAAAATCCCTTCCAACCCAAAACATTCTGTGATTCTGTGAGGGTTTTACAGAGGCAATAAGTTTCACACTGTATTATGGGACCTGACCAAAGTTGCATATGTGCTTCTGCTGTAAACAGATTAACAGAAATACCATTAACCCTGGTTACCTGCCTGGCTGCACTGGTTTGCAGGGAGCAGCATCAGCAGGACTCCCGTATGCACCTTGTTGGACAGCTCAGCTCCACGTCGATCGACAGAGCATCTGTTCACGCACCGCAGGAGCTCAGCAGTCGGCATGTTCTTCCCTGCTCCCTGCCCATGTGGGGTTGTCAGACACGAGAGAGGGAAAAGAAAAAGTAATAAATCAGTGAGAGGCAGGAGAGGGAACACCAGACAAATGAAGAGCAAAAGGCAGCTCTTTCCATGGAAGGAAACTGGTGAAGAGACTGGCAGGAAGGATGCTCACTTCTGAAGTCCTGCCACATGTCACAAGAGCCATGTCCTTGGCTGTTGGTGTAGGGAAAAGAGTAGAAAGTCCTGTGAAAACTCTCATTTTTTATTTTTTTTTGGTTGTTTGATTTGGGTTTTGGGGGTTTTTTTGGTTTGTTTTTTTTTAAATCCCAGACACACTAATTTAATCTCCAAGGTTTTATGCTTCCCTTCCTACTTGCTACAACAGTTTTTTAAACATAATAATTACTGACTTGGACTGCCAGGCTCTGTCATGTGGAGAAGCTACAAGCTTCTCCTCCTGCTGCAAGGCTGTCGTCCTGCTGCACCTCACACATGCCTTCTGGCTGTAGATGCTTTCAAGATCCCCCAAAGGCTTCCCTGCTCTGTCAGAAAATAAGCGAGCATCTTGTTTCTGTGCAAGATGTTGTTTTCTAACTTTTTTGTTTATTTATTTATTTAAATTTAAGTTCTGGAACAAATTAAGGCATTGTCTCAAGATGGAAAAATCCTAGACTGTTGTCTGCCAGGTCTTGCAGCTGTTTGAGAAGCGTTACCTAAAGATGTTCCGGTTGAGTTGTACTTTGGTTCAGAGAAGAGCGTTCAAAGTTCATGACAAGCATGAAATCACTAACGGCAGCTTGGCAGAGATCGCTGCAGACTTGCAAAGATACTTCACATAGATCAGACAAATTAAAGGCTTATGCAACCTGAGCTGGCTCATTTAACTCAATGTAAATGCACCTTGAAAGTCCAGATGAGTCACGATGCTTGGATGAAAAGAGAGTAGGTCTTCCTAGGTAACTCTTTCTGAGGAAAGGCTGAGAGAGTTGGGGTTGCTCCACCTGGAGAAGAGAAGGCTCCAGGGAGACCTTCTGGTGGAATTTCAATATTAAAAGCACCAATAAGAAAGACGGGGACAGGGGTTTTTTTAGCAGGGCCTATTGTGTGATGAGAAGGGGTGATGGTTTGAAACTACAAGGCAGGGGATTTAGACCAGAGAGAAAGAAGAAATTATGTATGGTGAGGGTGGTGAGACAGTGGCCCAGGTTGCCCAGAGAGGTGGGAGATGTCCCATCCCTGGAACCACGTCAGGTTGTTTGGGCTCTGAGAATCCTGCTCTAGTTGAAGATGTCCCTGCTGACTGCAGCAGGGGTTGGAGTAGATGACCTTTAAAAGGTCCCTTCCAATCCAAACCATTCCGTGATTCTATAAACACAAAAGAAAAATGAGAGTAGAGCTGAACAACCTTTTTCAATCAAGACTGGCTTGGGATTCCAGCAATGCTGCTAGTGCAAATATAAGACAGGTTTGTCACATTTTTTACCAGAAAAAAAGAGGGATTATACCCCAGCATTGCCTATTGCTAAATGATCAGCACAGTCGCCCAGGAGCAGGAACTCCAGTCAGTCTCTGTGTTCTGTCAGGTACAGGTGACATTTCATATACCCAAAATAAGTGGTCTGACCACACTGCTATTTTTGCACTCTTACTACCTTCAATGTGAACTTCAACTTGAAATTGAAAGAGTCTTGGCATAGAAGTTTTGTCTAAAAACGGAAGTTTGGGCTTTCTTGCAGGTGAGCTTGAGCAGGACATAAAGGAAAACACAGCAAAACAGTTCCTTCTTGAACAGGCCAGTTCAAGAAAGCCTAAATAATAAAATAAAGCCATTTCAACACATAATAACTTCCAGCTAATACCTGTCATAATTTGTCAAGCTTCTCTAAATGGATATTGCTTTTTGCACTGTACACATGTGTCTTTTTCATAGTCCTGGTAAGATCATCTCATCATCACCGCATCTTGGTGGTAAGCATTTCTGTCAAAGTGACAGTTTAGATATATGAAACCCCCCCACAATAATGTGGAAATGAAAAGAATTCAAGTCACACCCAGTGCACTATCTGCTGGAGACTGTGCTAGGCTGTCAGAGGCAAGAGGTGGCCCGGAAGGGTGCAGCACTTCTCTGACAGAGATAGGATGAAATCAGAGCCAACACTGAGATAGCAAAATGCTGCCAACTTTCCCTTAATCAAAAAAAAAAAAAAACCAGATAAAGAAAAGCTGTGGCATCACTCATGCAAGTTGTAAGACGCAGCTATGGACACAGCTTGAGAACCAGCATTAGGTGAATCATCAGATAACACCAAACTCAAAACCCAAATCAGAGTAAACTCTCTACCCTGAGGCAATAAGCCAGGAAGAGACCTTCTCCAGCAGCAACCAACTTCATGCCAATTTTTGGTGAATTCTGTGTTAAAAGCAACAAACTTACCACCAGTCTTGCCTTCACATCCTCATGGCTTTTCTCCCAACAAGAGTGTACCTGGGTGGCATAAAAATTTAACATCATCCTGGCCTGTATCACAAATAGAGTGGTCAGTAGGTGCCGACAAGTGATTGATCCCCTGTATCCAGCACTGGTGAGGCCACACCTGAAGTACTGGGTTCACTTTTGGGCCTCTCACTGCAAAAAAAAAGACATTGAGGTGTTGGAGCAGGTCCAGAGAAGGACAGCAAAAGTGGTGAATATTATGGAGAACAGGTCTGGTGAGGAGTCTGAGGGACCTGGAGGTTGTTTAGCCTGGAGAAAAGGAGTCTGAGGTGGGGGTTCTTTGCTCTCTAGTGAGGTGGGGGTTGGTTTCTTCTCCCTAGTAACAAGTGATATGAGAGGAAATGGCCTCAGGTTGCACCACGGGGAGGTTTAGGTTGGATATTAGAAGAAAATTCTTCACTGAGAGGGTTCTCAAACACTGGAACAGGCTGCCCAGGATGGTGGTTGAATCTCCATCCCTGGAGGTGTTTAAAAGATGTAGAGATGTGGTTCTGAGGGACATGGTTTAGCACCAGCCTTAGTAGAGTTAAGTAATGGCTGCCTTAATGATCTTAAAGGTCTTTTCCAACTGAAAAGATTCTACAATTCTGTGATGGGTTCATGCCACCACTGCCTGGGGTGGAGGACAAGCAACCATTACCATCCCTCCATGCCCTTTGTGTGCCCCAAAAGGCTCATGCCCTCCATCCTGGCCCGGGGACAGGCAAAGGAGTGTACTGGTCCCAGTAAGATGGTAGCTCCCAAGGCAGAGGATTGTGTTGTCTTACTTTATCAGCATCTCACAGAGCTATAGGGCTCTTAATAGCTGAAAGGCTAAAATGAGACATCTACTTTGTGTGCTAAAGAAACACAAAGTTGTGTTAGGGCTGCTGCTAGCTGCTGGTATGCCCTGGAGTGGGTGTGATATTCTTCCAGGGCAGCTTATAAATACATGCTTGCAGTTTATTCCATGTCAAGGCACTTTGATTTACTTTGGAAATAAAGTATCTTCTCCTGCTCCATTCAAATATTATATACAGATTTAATCACAAGCCCCATGGTACCAGGAGCTGCTTGCAGAGCTGTGCTTTTGTACATCTCCCATTCCTTTCCTCTTTCCTATTTTTCTTTAAGTACCCATAAGGTTTAAAAAAAAAAAAAAAA
>VWZE01012542.1:16477-30496 GCA_013396675.1 Eubucco bourcierii | reverse complement strand
TCTTACTGGGTTTTAGGAATTCTTAAAAAAAAAAAAAAAAAAAAGCCAACTAAATGAATAAAAAGCAATCCATTAATATTTCTTGGCAGTATCCTGGTAATATGTAAATGAGAGCACTTCCATAATTATACTCCAGCCCTTGGACAAGGGATCCTGATCACATAACATGGCCAGCACCTCTAATAAACATCTCCGTGGTGCTCCCGTGTAAAATAAACGTGTGTAATGAACACTTTGATTAATCACAAACCGTTTCTCTATATGCCAATAAACAACCTTGGCAGAAAAGGGCACAAGTGGTACCTTCAGAGCCCATACATGTGCTTTGGAGCTATCACGGGGAAAGAATTAACTAGCAGCGATATTCTCCAGGACCAAAAAGAAAAATCACTGCTAGGTTAAAAACACCCAAAGTATTGTTTAAGCCAATCTTTTATATTGAAGACATGGATATTAGGACATTAGGAAGAAGCTTGGACCTTAGGAAGAAGCTCAGACATTAGGAAGAATCTCTTTACTGTGAGGGTGGTGGAACACTGAAACAGGTTGCCCAGGGAGGTGGTGGAGGCCCCATCCCTGGAGACAGAATTACAGAATCATCATGGTTGGAAAAGACTTCTAAGATGAACCAAATCATTATCTAGCTCTATCAGGATCATTACTACACCATATCCTTAACATTCAAGATGAGGCTTGATAGGCCTGTGAGTAACCTGATCTAACTGGGGATGTCCTTGCTTATTACAAGGAGCTGGACTAAACGGCCCACAGAGCTGCCTTCTAACACAGTGCATTCTACGATTTTATGATTATTCTGAGTTGTTTTTTCTGCTTAAAGCTACCTATGATAAGAAGCAAAAGTGATGTGGACACAATTAGGGGAAGGTCATGTATGACTGCAACACTGTTAGGTGGGATAGTAAGAACCACAGCTACTTCTCTGCCTGTTTGTCCAGAATTAGTCCATTATTAGCTTATTTACGACAATATTCTTAATCCTTTGAAAATCAGACAACAGCAGCCACAGGAAAAGACACAAACCCTTGTCACAGACTGACTAATCACTGACCCTCATGAAACCATACAAAGACAATCATAGAATCATTTTGGTTGAAAAAGACCTGTAACATCACTGAGTCAAACCATTCTCACTCTACTGAGGCTAGCGCTAAACCATGTCACTCAGCACCACACATCTGCATCTTTTAAACACTTCCAGACATGGGGATTCGATTGCCTCCCTAAGGAGCCTCTTCCAGTGTTCAGGAATCCCTTCAGTGAATAAGTTTCTTTTAATGTCCAACCTAAACCTCCCCCGGTGCAAACTGAAGCCATTCTTCTTACTTCTGCTATCACTTCTTACTAAGTAGAAGAGAACAAAATCCACCTTGCTGCAGCCCCCTTTCAGAGTTGTAGAGAGCAAGAAAGTTTTCCCAGAGCCTCCTTTTCTCTGGACTA
Source organism: Eubucco bourcierii (assembly GCA_013396675.1). Lineage (NCBI taxonomy): Eukaryota > Metazoa > Chordata > Aves > Piciformes > Ramphastidae > Eubucco > Eubucco bourcierii. The sequence continues at coordinate 29,038 of VWZE01012542.1, read as the reverse complement.
AACAAGCCCAGTTCCCTCAACTACACCTCATAAGATTTGTGCCCTAGATCCTTCATCAGTTTCATTGCCCTTCTCTGGATCCTTTACAGCACCTCAATGTCCTTCTTGTATGAGAGCCCCAAAACCAAACCCTGTAATCAAGGTGCAGCCTCACCAGCTTTCAGTACAGGATGACAATAACTTTTCCAGTCTTGCTGGCCACACTATTGCTGATCCAGGCCAGGATGCAGTTGGCCTTCTTGGCTACCTGGGTACATGTTGGATCATCTTCAGCCAGTAGTTGACCAATGTCAACACGACAGGGACACTTGTGGTGTGATGTGCTTTGTCACAAGAAGTTCTTATGGACAATCACACTGCCAGCCCCCAGCTCTTCACAATGTTGTGGTGAATCTCCTGGGACAAACCACAGTTCCATACTGCTCCGCACAGTCACTCATGGATGCTCCATCCTGGGATTCAGGCACTTGTTACTCATCTTCTTGTTTTTCACATTGCAAAGTCAAAATTTCTCTCTGCAACAAAGAGATTTATCCTTTAGCTTTAAACAGGGAACAGGACCCTCAGGCAGATATGGGCAATCTAAGCACAAACTTCAGCACTGTCCACACTGAAGGAATGTCCTAGAAAAGAGGCTTATATATATTTGAAGAGTTATGTTTATTAACATACAGAGACCCAAATATAAACACATAAGACATCTCACCAGGGGAGGTTTAGGTTGGACATTTAGAACAGTTTTTTTCCTGAAAGGGTTGCTTAGCCCTGAAAGAGGTTGCCCAGGGCACTGGTGGTGTCACCATCCCTGGAGGGATTTCAAAGCTAGGTAGGTATAATGCTGAGGGACATAGCAGTGCTGGGTTAATGATGAGATTCTGGTCTTAAAGATCTCTTCCAACTAAAACAATTCTATGATTCTACTTATCCATGTGTGTGTATATATATATATATATATATATATATATATGAATGTATTAAATCAAAATAATAATAATATGAGATACTCTACACAAGATGAATTTTCAGGGAGAAATGGCACCAGCAGTAGTCACCTTCACATCTGAATTTCTACCAGGATTTGGCTCCATTTCCAAACGCATGGAACTAAATATGGAAGTGGGGGTGTAACCGGGGACTAACTACATTAATCAATTGTTCTAATTTCAGTTACAAAATGCTGCCATAAATGACAAATTCAAGAAATGGATACAACACAGCATGTAGAACTGTGGAAACTCCAGAAATTGGAAAAAAAAATTAATTATAATCTGCACCTTGTCAGGATTTAACAATAGTCATTGAAATAGTTTAAAGAGATTATATAAAAGGTCCACATCAAAGACAGTGAGCACCTAACAGCTCATGTTGAAGCCTTCACAGAATCATAGCAAGCACAGGGTTAAAAGGGACCTCTGAAGGTCATCTAGTCCATACCCTGCAGCCAGCAGAGACATCCCCAACTAGATCAGCATTCTCAGAGCCCCATTCAGTCTGGCCTTGAATACTTTCAGGAATGGGTTCTTCACCAGCTCCCTGGGCAACTTGTTCCAGTGTTCCACCACCTTCGCAGTAAAGAACTTCTTTCTAACATCCAACCTAAATTCACCCTTCTCTAGTTTAAAACAATTTCCCCTTATCCTGTTCATTTGGAGGTGAAGAGAACACTATTTGACATTAATTGCTAATTAAAAGGCACACATGTTTGCTTGCCAGTAAATTGGAAAAGATTGCTGAGAATGAGTAAATCTGTCTCTAAAGGGAGTTTTATTTCATTTTTATGGTATTATTCTTGCGTAGAGTAATTTATTTCAAAAGAAAAGGAGGGGAAATGTTGCCTTACAAATAAAAACCTGAGAACTATGAATTGCCCATAATGAACTGAAAAGTTCGGTTCCATATATTTGTATCACATATGTAAGAGTTTTCTCATGTTTTAATCAAGGCTTCACAGATCCCTAATAAATCTGTACATCAGAGAAAGACATTTGAAACTAAATTGTTCAGTAATATGCATTTTCAATCAGTGCATGAGGGAAGCTTTAATAATTTACCGTGAAAAAATAAAATATTTGATCTTTCTGATTCTTATTTCCCAGACACTTCATCCTAATATTGACATTAAACTTCAATATTGATGTAGGAATGATAAAACAGAACTGTGCTATAAATATTTTAATAGGATGCAGTGAGATGTTTCCACAGAAATAAGGGTTTTCTAAGGAGTTCTTGGATCACTTTTCAAGTCAAGGCAGCAGCCTTAAGTGCTGATCTAGGCTGCATAGAGCCAGGTAGAACTATATAAATATATGCCTGAAGCAACAAAATGGCACATCTGGAGGTCAACATGAGGCTTTCAGGCAATGTTTGCAAAAGCCGTCAAGAACTGAAATGGCTCATACCTTGCCCACAGCATTCATGGTTCCTTGCTGCTGTCTGGCTCCAGGCAAGTCTAGAGAGATGCTCCAAGGGGTCCCCAGCCACCATGTTGGGGCTGCAGCCTTCTCCTCACCTGCAGTATACAAAAAATGCCCTGTAGATGCATGTCTCTGGTGAGGTCCTGTCCCACACAGCTAGAGCCACCGTGTCCTTACTCATCAGGTGAGATCAGAAATCTACAAAAATCCATAATTTTTGTTAAAGCACATTAGATGCCTGCTTAGTAGAACAAGTACAAGCACAGACTCCATGGCAAGCCTTACGGTTCCTCCCAGGGCTTTACATATTTTGTCAAATTTTCCCTTTTAAAACAAAAATCTAGCCAGTTATTTGCACTCAGGTATGCTCTCTTTTCATTGTTGTCGAGAGTTCGGGTTGGACTACCCACCAAATGAAGGATAGGTGGTCTCTGTGAATCCCACAGTGCCTTCCCAAAAGGAAGAGAAATGGAAGAAGGGGGAGAGACTGAAGAGGTGGGAAAGAATCTCAATCAGCTGGGTGGAAAGAACAGCAATTCCACAGAATAGAGACATAAACCAATATGGAACACAAACCCTCATAGCAATGATGGAACCACAGACACCCTTGATGCTGGGGGAAGGGACTGGACTCAGCAGCAGACAGCAACTGGATTCTGTAACTGGATTTAGGAAGAGATGGATTGGAACTGAAGGCAGAAGGGACTGAGTACTCCTGGGATAGTCAGTTTTCTCCTGAAGATGCTGTACATGGAGTACAATCTCTTGTATTGTATTGTCTCTATGAGGACAGGCTGAGAGAGTTGGGGCTCTGCAGCCTGGAGAAGAGAAGGATTCGAGGGGACCTGATAGTAGCCTTCCAGTATCTGAAGGGGGCCTACAGGAAGGCTGGGGATTATTTACAAGGTCTTGCAACGACAGGACAAGGGGCAATGGGTTTAAACCAGCAGGGGGAGATTTAGACTGGATGTTTGGAGGAAGTTCTTTCCAGTGAGGGCGGTGAGACACTGGCACAGGTTGCCCAGGGAGGTTGTGGCTGCTCCCTCCCTGGAGATTTTCAAGTCCAGGTTGGACAAGGCCTTGAGTAACCTGTACTAGTGGAAGGTGTCCCTGCCTATGGCAGGGGTTTGGAACTAGGTGATCCTTGAGGTCCCTTCCAACCTTACCATTCTATGATTCTATGATAATCATTTGAGGATCCCCTGTCCTAGCTGCTCCTCCCCACAGCTGCAGCCCAAGGTGGAGCACCATCTGTGGCAGTGCCTTTGGTGTGAAAAGGCATAAGTCTAAGCCAGTCTTTCTGCAGCCCAAACCTTGGCAGGAACTCTCCCCATCAGCTTCTCCCTGCTAGAAGCAGCCCTTGGCTGTGCCAACCCACCCTGAAATTCAACAAGCACCCCAGCTGGGAAGTCGTAGTACTGACCAGAACCAGCTCTGCTCTAGCTCAAAGTAGGACAGTTGGGAAGGATCAGAGCAAATGCCAAAAAATAGCATCTAAAAACTTTAAAAGTGGGAAAAAAATAGAGCCAGGTTGCATGGGAATCATTACAGAAATCAATATCCTGCACCAGTAAAGTATCCACAAAGTACCAGATGGTCACTGGTAAAATAAAGAAAATGAGAACTGATTTTTTTTTTTTTTTTCCTCACAAAAAGAAAAGATTGTGAATTTTCCTTTGGGGAAGACAAAACTAATCAAAATTAAATTATCCAATTTTGTGATGAGCTTGTTTTACTAATCAATATATGAGTGTAAAGGCTGGGATGCAGGGTGAGAAACATGCCCCAGTTGGCAGGTATCTGTGTGGGAAGCTGGCTGGGACTCTGTTGTTCTGGCCCAGGCTGGTGTATGCACATGTGCCAAGAGCTCCACCTGCTTTCACATGACTGGACAGACCATGCTTTGAGCTACAGAGCCAGGGATCTCAAAGCAAGGATTTATCAAAATATGCATTTGGAAAGGATCTAGAATGAGAAGGAAATAAGGAGTGCAGGAAATAATCACAGTACCTCTTCTGGTGTGTCTTGTGGGACAGAGTCAAGTCACCAGCATCTGCTGGCCATGTGCCATCTCTTTAGTCCTGGAGCTCAGATTGCTGCAGAGGCAATCAACCAACCTCGGTCAAGCCCACCTCATCAGGAACATTTCCATTGTTCTTCAGCATGAGACTCAATTGATGGTCTTCAAGAGAGACAGGGAACTATTGGAGAGAGTTCAGTGGAGGTTACAAAACTGCTGAAGGAACTGGAGCATCTCTGCGAGGAGGAAAAGTTGAGAGACCTGGGGCTGTTTAGCCTGGAGGAGAGCAGACCCAAAGGGGATCTTCTCAATGCTCAGCAAGAGCTAAAGGGCAGGGGGAGACAGGATGGGGACGAACTCTTTTCAGGTTGCCCAGTAACAGGAAAAGGGGCAATGGGCTCAAACTAGAACCCATGAGATTCCATCTGGATAGGAGGAAAATGTTGTGAAGGCGATGGATCCCTGGAGCAGGCTGGTAAGAGAGGTTGTGGAGTCGCTCTCTGGAGATATTCCAAAGCCACCTGGACATTGTGATCCTGAGCAAGCTGCTGTGGGTGCTCCTGCTTTAACATGGGGGAGTGGACTGGATGATCTCTAGAGGTCCCTTCCAACCCCTACCACACCATGATTCTGTGATAAAGGAGCAAGGTAATTTTCATAATTCTGTATTTATGTCAGGTTTGAAGGCACTGAGGTCACCTCTGCAAACTCCCTTCCCGTTAGCTTAAGTGCAGAAAATATGTAGAGGCTTTAATTTCATAATATATACTCTTCCATGAATCAGTCACTTCACAAATGCCAAGACTGTAGAAAATCAGCAAGTATCAATTAAAATTCTAAAGCACAAAGTGATAAATATCTCGAAGAAGATCCTGTTTTGAGTTGCACTTCATTTCTTTCACCTGCTAGATCACAGATCGCTCTTTCTGCTATTGCAACAAAACCTGAAACACTTACAAGCCCATCCAAAAGTAATTTGGCTCTTACAGCTTCCTGGACACTCCACTTTGTGCAGCAACCTACAGAGGACTCATATTTCATCTTTAATTCATTTAAAAATCAAGTGAGTGCATGACATCACTCTGACATTTCCTAAGATAGCCACAGCTAGCTGATGTCACACACGTTGTAAGCAAATATGTCAAAATATATTAGGTAGTATTTTTTATCTGGACAGCTATCAAATGAAGTCAACAGAAACCAAAATGGGCTGAAAGCAAACATTTCCATTTTTACAGTCAGTCTCGAAAGGGAAAGAACAAATTATTTATAACGCTGCAGTTTTTACATGCAGGCAAGACCTTTCTCTTTAGGCTTCAGGAAAAAGAAAACAGGGACAGTATTACAAGGAAGCTTATTTTCACGTCTGCACCAATTCCAATTTCATAGGTGTACAAGCCACCAGTCCCAACAGACCCGTGATTCATAATTCTGCCCAGAAACAGGTTAAGTATCACTTGCTGTTTGAATGTGAACACTGGAAGAGCTGGGGAAAACAAATACCAGATGACTTTTTGGGTTGTTGCTTTCACAGACAGCCACTGTTGCTGTCTGTCTCATCCCAGTCCCACTGTGCATCACACGCACACCAGTACTGGCACCGCTCAAATCTGCGTTTCACCCAAGCCTAAGAGGCAAATGGCAGTGACATTGCAAGCCCAGAGAGACTCGTTCAGAAGAGTTTGAAGCTCTGTCACATAGCCTGCTGCAGCTTTAAATAATAAATAACACATTTTCCACATTATTGACACATTTGTCACATGAGCCAACAGTGGCACTGAGTGATGCCCATCTTGGTCCCCGCCCCAGCCTTCAGATCCCCATCCCCACCTGTGGCACAGCAGTGAAGTTTAATGCCAAACCTGACACTGACTGGGAAGCAGCTATCGTGGGTTTATTTCCATTCTATTCTTGGCTTCGTGCCCAGCTTGGTTTCCAAAGATAAGGCAAACTGGAGCCCTTATGCTTTAGCAGGAATATCTGATAACCACACATAGATTTCAGCTCAAGCTGAAACCCAACAGTGATTATAACCCTCCTAACCCAGTTGCTCTTAATTTTCTCAAATCCCTGTAGGGCTGAAATGTTCCATGTTTGCTCTCTGCCCAGAGGCAAAGAGTTAGCTCCTGAAAGAGTCAACAGAACCTGTTTTGCTCTCTGCAAATGTTTACAAAAAAGTTTGCAAGCCAGAAATGTTCATACAGAGTTCAGTGGTAGAGTCTTTTTGAGCATTTACTGGATATTAACAGCTCAGAGAAACAAATGAAGGTTGAAGGAAACAATCTCTCTAAGCCGGGAACTGCAGTTCTCACAAATTTTGGCGGAAAGTCCATTTGTAGGACTGGATTTTAAGGCAGCATTTGGGTTTAGATCACAGTTGTGAGCACTGGGTATTCAGAAATTTGCAGAAATCATTATTTATGCCAAAATAAGCAAATATTTAGGTCTCACAAACAACAAACAAAGGGAGGAGAACTGGGAGATACTACCATCACTTTACTGGAATCTTTTGGAGGGCAAAATGAGTCTTTATCACCAACTTGACAAACCAGATTACTTGCAGAGAACTTGATGAAGTTTTCAGAGACCACATAGACCAAAGCCTTTCCTTCTCCCTAGGCACTGGGAAGCCCATGGTGTGTTTTGTAGAAGGCACAGTAGAACTGTCATAAAATCTGAAAGCTTTGTGCTGGAAGGAACCTTTAAGGGTCATCTAGTCCAACTCCACTGCAGTCAGCAGGGATATCTTCCACTAGAGCAGGTTGCTCAGAGCCCCAGACAACCTGACCTGGGATGGTTACAAGGATGGGCTATCTGCCACCTCCCTGGGCAACCTGTTCCAGTGTCTCACAAACTTCACTGTAAAGAGTTGCTTTCTACTTTCCAGTATCTCTCCTCTTCCAGCTCAGAGCTAACCACACTCATCTCTACAAGCCCTGATAAAATGACCCTCTTTCTTTTAATCCCCCTTCAGGTACTGGAAGGCTACTCTAATGTCTCCCCAGATCCTTCTCTTCCCCAGGCTGAACAGCCCCAAGTCTCACAGACTATCCCAATAGGGGAGATGCTGCAGCCCTCTGATCATGGCCACCTCTGCACCCACTGTTTCCTGTCCTTGGGGGCACCAGAACTGGATGCAGTGCTCCGGACAGGGTGTCATGAGAGCAGAGCAGACGGGCAGAATCACCTTCCTGTTCCTGATGGTCACACTTCTGTTAATGCAGCTCAGGACTCCGTCGTCTTTTGGGTTGGCTCATGTTGAGTTTTTCATCAACCAATGTACCACACTGTGCTTTTGCTACTGTTTCCTACAAGCACCAAAGTGCAGCTCTCCGGAGATGTGGACTCAATATGTGCTCAGAATCAATTTGTCAGACATTGTTGTGACGGACCGGACTGGAGCAGCTATGGTCTATTGTGTCAATGTGTATTTTGGGCAGCCTTTAATCTGCAGAGCCACCCGAGTGTTGTGTAACTATGTACATTAAACTCATTACATTTTTGACAAAATACAGTAAATCCCTATTCACAGAAGCCACTTCTCAAAACTGTGACTTGACTGTTTAATTTTTGTTGAATACCAAAGGGTGTACACCACAGGCCGACAATTGTCAAGATCATTCTAAAGGATAAAGTCATTTTAAATGACAACTGGCCTCTGAAAAGACTCTCTAGCCTGAAAATACTCTGTGTGACATCATTACTTCATTTATCTCCTATGTATCTACTTCCAAAACAAATACCATAGAGAAAGGGGGAATTTTTCACATTTCACAGAATCCCAGCATGGAAAGAACCTCTGGAAATCATCTAGAGCAGGATCATCCACAGTAGCTTTCCCAGGACCACAATATCCAGTTGGGTTTGGAATCTCTGCAGAGGAGAATCCAAAACCTCTCTGGGCAGCTGCTCCAAGAATCCAGCACACTCACACCAAAGAATTTTTCTGTCCTGTCCAGATAGATACTTCTGGGTTCTAGTTTGTGCCTCTTGGCCCTTTTCCTGTTGCTGGATGTCACTGAAAAGAGTCTGTCCCCATTCTTTTATGCCCACTCTTTAGCTCTTACTGAGCATTGAGAAGATCCCTTCTGGGTGTGCTCTTGTCCAGACTAGACAGCCCCAAGTCTCTCAAACTCATCACCAAAGAGAGATGCTCTAGTCCCATTAAACTAAACCAATTCATTACATATTTGTACAACATTTTCAAATATTAACAAAGAAGCAATGAAGAGAGAATAATCCACTTTAGTTGAGAGGGAAAAAGAACATCAGTGACCTAACCACATCTTCACATTGGCTTTCCAAGACAGCAACTGATGCCTACTTACTCTTTGGTTCCTGGAAGCATGACTGCTTTTTCCTGTGATTCCAGTCTTGAAGGAAAATCATTGGAGTTAAGAAACCTCTGCAAGCAAAGCAAAGGATGTGGTTATTTGCCAACTCTGACAAAAACATCTCTTCCTTCCCACTTCCCCAGAGCCATCATACTGTTTGCAGAATTTACTTTTCTTCTAAGTGATCCTTTGCCCCAGGAACACAAAGAGATCAGAGCGTTTATGAATACTCATACCCGCTGTGGCTGCAGTTGAGAGTCTTCAATCTTTATTGACTGCTAAAAGCAAGGCTAGGGAGGGGCCACTGCAGCTATCACTCAATCCCCTGTTACTGAAATAAAGACCTACTCTTGAAAATTGTATTTAACAGGAATAAAAGATGGAAGCAACTGTATTAGCAGCTCCATTCAACCACAGCTCTGGGCTCTCTCTCTCTTCAAATTCTAACCTAGGCTGAAATGTAGGCGGAGCACCTGGTATCTCACCAGAGAAACATGAAAAATCTCTCCTGAAGAACTTTCAGTTGGCTTTGACCTGAGTAAACCAGACTTGGAACTTGGCTCTGAGGGTATCCATCTTCACAATGACTCTCTCAGTTTTCAGAGAATCACAAAATGGCAGGGACTGGAAAGGACCTCTGGAGATCATCCAGTGCAAGTCCCCTACCAAAGCAGGATTACCTAGGGCAGGCCACACAGGAAGGTGTCCAGGCAGGTTTTGAAACTCTCTAGAGAAAGTGACTCCACAACCTCTCTGGGAAGCCTTGTTCCAGCGCTTCTCGCCCTCACAGTGAAGAAGTTTTGCCTCATGTGCAGGTGGAACTTCCTGTGTTCCAGTTTGTGTCTATTGCCCTCTATCACAGGGCACCACTGAAAAGAGTCTGGCCCCTTCTTGACAACCAACCTTCAGGTGCTCGCAAACATTAATAAGATCTCAGCCTTCTCCAGATTAAACAGCTTTAGGTCTCTCAGCCTTTCCTCATGCTGGTCCTTTAATGATCCTCGTAGCACTCAGTGGACTTCCTCCAGTAGTTCCATGTCTCTCTTGAACCAGGGAGCCCAGAACTGTACATAGCACCCCAGATGAGGTCTCACAAGGGCACAGTAGGGGGGCAGAAGAATCTTCCTTGACCTTCCTTCCCAAACTAATCCTGAATGAAAAACCTGCTAGGAATGAGCAACCAGATGTAGTCAACTGAGAAAAACATCTACACCTTGAATAAAGCACATACCCCTAAAACATCAGTATTACTCAGACAAGCTAAAGAAAGATGCAAAAATAAAGAAAGAAAATGGGCGTAAACTGGCAGAGGGGAGATTTAGACTAGATGTTAGGAGGAAGTTCTTTACAGTAAGGGTGGTGAGGCACTGGAACAGGTTGCCCAGGGAGGTTGTGGATGCTCCCTCCCTGGAGGTGTTCAAGGTCAGATTGGATGAGGCCTTGAGTAACCTGTACTAGTGGGAGGTGTCCCTGCCTATGGCAGGGGGTTGGAACTAGATGATCCTTGAGGTCCCTTCCAACCTTACCATTCTATGATTCTATGATTCTATAAAAGCTTCAGTGTACATGAATCAAAAGTAGGTAAACACAAACTGTGATCAAAATATCGTAAAGGAGATGAAAATTGTCATAGAGATGAACATCATGAAGGAGGTAATAGCAAGGACACAGGTAGGTCTAGAAGAGAAAAGACAACACTGCCAGCTGCTAATTGCCGATGTTTTCTCGCTTTTATTTGGCATCCCAGAGGAAGCAGGGCAGGAGGCAGGCACTTTGCAATCTATCTGTCACATCAAAGAAAAAACATAGAGTTGCTGGAGAATGTCAAGGGAAGAGGAGAACAAGTCTTATGAGGTGGGGTTAAGAAGACTGAGATTGTTTAGTCTGGAGAAGAGACCTCACTGCTCTCTACAACTCCCTGAAAGGATGTTGGGAGTGAGGTAAGGGGTTGGTCTCTTCTCCCTAGTGTCAGGTAATGGGACGAGAGGAAACGGCCTGAAATTGTGCCAGGGAAGGTTTAGATTGGATATTAGGAACAATTTATTTCCTGAAAGAGTGGTTAGGCATTGGAACAGGCTGCCCAGGGAAGTGGTGGACTCACAGTCTCTGGAGGTGTTCGAGGAACCTGTAGCCATGGCACTTGGCAACATGATTTAGTAGCCGTGGTGGTCTTAGGTTGACAGTTGGACTCAATGATCCTGGAGGTCTCTTCCAACCAAAACAATTCTAAGATTCTAAGATGCAGGAAGATGAAAGCTCACTTTATGCATGCAGTGATTGCTACAAAAATTACGTAGAAATAACATCTGAAATGCTCAATAATCTGAAGTATAAGCAAGTATGTGAGTGTTGAACCTCTGTGTGACAAAAGTGATTTAGCAACAGAGACAAATGTAAAGGATAATAAGCTATATACACATTATAAAGGTATTAGATGCAGCTAAACAACACTCAGAAAAATCCAAGGTGATTATAGGGATTCTAACCAGCTACAAATTACTGACCAGCCTTTAAAGAGTGAATAAACTGTGCCACATGAACAATTTCTTCACCATTTCAGTAAACCTGAGGATGGGAACTCTACCATATGGATATCCTATGTATTGGCTACCTGTTCTTACTCCTTCCTGAATGATCCCTGGCAAAGATTCAAACTAAGCCTCCAGAAGTGGGGTTCAAGGTGTGACATCTGTCTGTAATGCTGCCGTGGGAGTCTGGAAAAGAATGGAAGGATGATGAGCCAATTGTCCAGGAAATTTGTCATTTTTAGAATCAGAACTGCTTGTCCCGAGCTGGGTTATCAAAGTGATGTGGCCTGAGACCTGTGTAAGCCTCCCAGTGGTCCTGGAGATTATAAGAACTGGAAAGAAGACATAAAGCAATGCCAGGGCTTAAGACAGGGTAAAAGCATTTGGCAGCAAGCCTGGACTTTCTTTCTCCCTGGAGAAAGTCTGTTGGCACTCACGCTGGAAAGTGATGAACAAAGGTTTCTGCTTGTGCAGCATTTCCAGGACAGAGGAACTGAGAAAGCATTCTCCAAAAACTACTTACTATAGGGTGTGTATTGGAGAGCCAGAAAAGAGACAGTGTTTGAGATTTGATGCATGTCTGTGCTCACCACAGGGATGACCTTTAATGGTTCCACCCAACCCAAAATATTCTGATTCTAAAATGGAATATATCAAATCCACACAGAATCACCTTCTGGCAGAGTGACAACCTTGTTCCTTCTTTTCTCCACACATCATGGTATATAAGTGAAAGCAACCACTGTTTCTAAGCTTGCCATACCGTCTTGTGCTGCCTGGTGACTATTATGGTCAAATCAGCCTCTTTTGTTTCCAACAGGGTGAGCAAAAGTTTTTTCATAGAATCATAGAACCTACCTAATAGCCTTTTATGAGGACATAACCAAGTGGATTGATGATGGTAGAGCAGTAGATGTGGTTTATCTTGATTTCAGTAAGGCATTGGGGGCCTACAGGAAGGCTGGNGGTTGGAACTAGATGATCCTTGAGGTCCCTTCCAACCTTACCATTCTATGATTCTATGATTTGAGACTATCTTCCACAGCATCCTTTTGGCTAAACTGAGGCAGTGTGTTCTGGATGATCAGGTAGTGAGGTAGATTGGGAACTGGTTGAGGAAAGAAGGCAGAGAGTTATGGTCAATAGGATGTAGTCCAGTTGCAGGCCTGTAACTAGTGAGGTCCCTCAGGGGTCAGTACTGGGACCAGTTCTGTTCAATATATTCATCAATGACCTGGATGAGGGCACAGAGTGCATTGTCAGCA